>OX578133.1:70621784-71019284 GCA_951213105.1 Amaurobius ferox | reverse complement strand
AGCAATGGAATAATTCAATATTTCTCTAAATTTATATTTCGGCATATAAAACATTATTTATTGAAGAGAGGAAATGGAAATCTTGTCACGTAATGTGCAATATCCCTTAATATCTCATGTTGTTTAATTAAAACACTTAATGTTTCCAGGATTTCAACGGTATGGAGCCTATGATTAATATTAAAATAATAAACTTTAATAAACAATACAGCATCTATAAATGTGCAAAACATAAAACCACTTTAATGGTGATCAAAATTAATAATTATATTTCATCCATCTCATATCCTCTGTAAAATCTCGACAATTTCTGATTATGCAGCTATGATTTGCTACTAAATACTGCAAAAATTACACAGACAATATCCATAATATGTAGTTTATCGGGAAAATGTTTAAATCTCGAATTAAATGTGTCGAAAAGATGGTGTTCGCTTATCTGCAAAATCTGATTATGTTCTAGAAACGAAGGGCTCCAACTCATCTTGAAACGTTTCATCTCTGAAAGATTTTGCTCTGATATTCCGCTGCTATGAACAATCACGTTTGCTTTTCCAATAATTGTTCATTACAGCTTTTAGCAAAATCTCATTTAATAATGGACGGGTCGACAAACGCAAGCATGCTAGAATCAATCTGCTCAAGTAATAGTTTTAGGTTAACCTAAAATAATGGTATGTATCATAGCGGAAGAAAGCATAATGATATTTATATATATATATATATATATATATATATATATATATATATATATATATATATATATATATATATATATATATTCATATATATATATACATATACATACTATATATATATACATATATATATATATATACATATACATATATATATATATATATATATATATCATATAAAACGAAGTGAAAACTTTTATACAACGGAAATTCTTATACTTCAAGTGTTGGCGCAAAGCAGCACATGCACAAAAAGTATCATATAAGATTCAAATAAAAGAGGGAAACGACCAATTGCATAGCATAAATGGCAGTGGTGGATTGCGACACCTCTTTCCAGTTTAGAAGCGTGCTTTTAAGCCCGCGCAACACTCCCGGAACCAATGCCATGCAGTGGCCTATCTTCCGGATATGTGTGAAGTCAAAGACACAGAAAAAAAAATGCGAAGCAAACCATCTAGAAACGACCACAAGACCAGAAACGACCTCAAGACAAGAAGCGACCATTGCAAGAGAAAGGGATGAATTGTAATCCGTATGAAGTGCATGCTGACGCATAAAGCAGAAATCTGTTATCAACGTGCACCAGGGTGCGCTGTCCACACATGCGCAATGGTCCCACTAAGAACTTAAAGTGTTACTGCAAACATCCGCTATATCTCTAAAGTATGCATTTTTTTCCTTTTCTGTATTGAAAATTGAATTATAATAGTATTTCAGGAAGTTTTCGGGATAAATTCTTTTTATTGCTTCTTCCATGATATTTCTGTTATGAATGATACAATCAGTCTTGAAAGTATTAATACGTTGATTTCTCTTGAGGTGATTGATGACAACATTTCTAAATATGTTTTTAGTTAAGTTGGATTTCCAGTCAATAATGTGGTTAATTTTAATATTGAAGTTGCTTCTTTTGTCAAATAAAACAGTATATGTGCCATATTTACTATCTTGCTTTAGTGTGATATCTAAAAAATCAACACTGTTTTCTTCCGTTCCTTTATTTTCAATCAATTCCAGTTCTTTAGGATAAAAACTAAAATCAAACGGTGGCATATTCGTATATTGTCCAAAAAGGACATCGTCAACGTAACGAAAGTATGGTAGTTCATGTAAGATGTGAGTGCCCTCTTCAAATTTATTCAAATAAAGGTCGGCAAGCAGGGAGGAACAGCCCCCTCCCATGGGGATACCTTTTATTTGTTGAAATTAGTTTGTTCCATCAAATAAAATATTCTCAAACAGCACGATGCGCAACAAGTCTTGATATTTTCCGATAGTAATGACCTCCTTTAAGTCATATATTGCATATATCTCCTTCAATATCTCATATAAATTTTCTAGATTTATATTGTTGAATAAATCTCGGAAAGCAAAACTTTTAAAACGTAAGTCCTTATTATAAAATTGTAGTCTGTTGATTACATCGTAACTATTATTTATCATTACTGTGCCATGTTTTTTTTTTCTTTTTTCTTTTTTTTTTAGGTTAACCTAAAATAATGGTATGTATCATAGCGGAAGAAAGCATAATGATATTTATATATATATATATATATATATATATATATATATATATATATATATATATATATATATATATATATATATATTCATATACATATATATACTATATATATATACATATATATATATATATATATATATATATATATATATATATATATATATATATATGTATATATGTATATATATATATATATATATATATATATATATATATATATATATACATTTATATATATATACATGTATATATATATATATATATACATGTATATATATATATATATATATATATATATATATATATATATATACATATATATATATATATATATATATATATATATATATATATATATATATATGTATATATATATATATATATATATATATATATACATATATATATATATATATATATATATAGATATGTATATATATATATATACATATACATATATATACATGTACATATATATATATACATATATACATATATACATATACATATATATATATATACATACATATATATATATATATATATATATATATATATATATATATATATATATATATATATATATTTATAAAATTTCGTATAGAAATGCAAATTTTATGATTTTTTTCTGATTTAGACAATTATTTTCCTAGACATTTTTGAAAAAAATATTTGTAATTATTTGCCACAGAAACTACAAACGGTACTGGGTTTAAGTTCAGACCATTGCATAAATCAGATATTTATATATACGATATTATATTGCACCACGTTTCAGATACAAATTTAGATACATAGTGCGTTTCTCTGTATAGTGCTGAAAAGTTATACATACGAAAGTACTTTTTTTTTTAAATATTATGCTAGCTAGGGGAAAAAACTATAAAAAGTAAGTCTTTAAAAAATGTCCGTTATATGTATTTCTTTCAACGCTGCTGAGCCATCTTTTAAATCCGCCCATCGTTAATAAATCAAATAATAATTATAATAATAATAATTGCACTCCTTTCCAGAATTATCAATTATTAATACTTGATGATACTATTACGGAGGGTAATATGCAGCAAATTCAGAACACATTTTCCACATGTTTTCCACTAATTATTTCAAATGTTACATGGATAAATTTCTACAATATATCGGTGATTGGAAGTTATTAATATCAAGCATAAAATTTGCCAAAAAGATGGTGTTTGCTCATCTACAAATTGTGTATACATTCCGAAAGGGAGGGGTTACATATCATCTTGAAAGGATTCATCTTTTGATTTTGTTTCAGATCTTCCGCTACGTTGAACAATCACTTTTGCTTTTCCAATAATTGTTCTTTACAACTTTTAGTAAAATCGCTCATTTAGAAATGAACAAATCAACGATGCACGCATGATGGAATTAATCAATAAGCGTTGCAAGGAATTGTTCTTTAGGCTGACCCTTAAAAAATACATTTGAGATTTACTGTAACGGAAATTCTAATGGTTTTGCTTCGGTTATGACTTGTTGGGGCATTGGATCTGAATAATTTGCGAATAATAAGTACATTAACAATTCATTATTGTCTTATTTTAATGGTATTAAGTTCATTTTGAGAATAATATGGCATGTTACAAACAATATTTTTAATAACGTTGCATTAACGGATACAATAAGTTACATTGCACTATTGCTAATTTTAGTTAACACTAGTAAACGTACCTGCCGTTGCCCGGCAGATAAAGTAAGAAATAATTGAAAAAATTTATTCGCGTTTTCAAAAGGCAATTGGACTAAGGAAAGAAATACATTTGTTTCAGTTTTAATAATGTGCAATACAGTAAACGGTGCTACCAATCTGTTTGGAAAAATTTTGAAAATTTCTGTAAAAATCTGACACCAAAGGTCCTTTTCGTAGTTTCTTAATCGAATGTAGATGAAGAAATCGACACTGATAAAGAAATAAAAAGTTAGATAAAGATATCGAAGTTGAAATTATTTAATACTCGGAAAAATAACTTAACAATAGGAAAATATTATTATAGATGGACATCCGTATACTATAATGCATGTACTAAGTAAGATATTGTTATTGTTGTTCAGACCCCAACCACCAACTTTTCGGAAGGACTTACAGACCCACATGTTTAACGTGATCGTACTCCGCATGAACACGGCGACAGTTGTGGCAGCGTGCAAATCCAGCTCGCAAACCACCGGGCTACCGCGCCTGAAATGTGCCAACAGCACGCGGTGTTCCCAGGTGGTCACCCACCCAAGTACTAACCGAGCCCGATGCTGCTTGACTTCGGTGATCTAACGAGAACCGGTGATTTCAAAACGGTAGGGCCGTTGGCTAATAAAGATACTGTGTATAAAAACATAAAAGGTCAAAAATGAAATTCAACTTATAATACTATTTACTCTTAAACTTTGAATGAATATAATTAATATCAAATTGTTAATTGCTTTTCTTAATGTATAAAAAAAAATCTCTTTAAAATGTTATTAAAATTTAATATGAGCGTTATTTTTACATTTTATGCTATCGACGTCATTTTAAATGGTCAAAAAGGTGATTCTCGAATTTTGATGGATCTACACATTTTTAATTTCCCCCAATACAAATTAATCATTATTATAAATATATCTGTCACAAATTCATAAAAACATTATAAAATGTATAATTTACAAAAATATTACAATGTTGATAAAAAGTTAGTTGGCAAAATTAATAATTAATTGAATTGTAGAAGAAAATATTCTGGGGGACTTATTTTTACTTAAGTTCAGTGTATAAACTTTGAACATAAATATCAGTTTTCGCATACTTTTCATTTTCCTGCAGCAGGTGACAGCACATCTTCTAAGCGTTAATTTTAGTAGTAATGTTTGTGTTGAACAGTTTCTGTCTACATTAGTAGAATGTAATTTTATTTGCCTAAGTTTCGCAAACACAGCGCCTCGTTTTTCATATGATAAAGTGATTATTTTAATTTGAATTTCAGTCGTAATAAAATATATTTTTATAATTTCAATGAGACATTCTTTGTCTGGCACTCAATGCGTTAAACGGAGATAATTATGAAAAAATTTAATATCTTCCCTATTGCACATTTTAAGCTCACTAAACACAAAATAAGGAACACAGAAGTTATCCTGAGACGTTCTCAAGATAGTAGAAATATTATTTTTCTGCAGGGAACGTAATACATATCAATATATGTAAATAAATTATATGAAATCTTGTATGATTTTATTAAATGTTAATATCAAGAAACCTATTGATTTTTATGGCGCTATAGTTATAATTAAACTCTAATTTGTATATTTTCTATATTTTCTTACACACACACACATATATATGTATATATATATATATATATATATATATACATATATATATATATATATATATATATATATATATATATAAATATATATATATATATATATATATATATATATATATATATACATATATATATATATATATATATATATATATATATATATAAATATATATATATATATATATATATATATATATATAGAATAGAAAAATCTATATATCTATATATATATATATATATATATATATATATATATACTAGCCGCCTTTGGCGACCAGCCTGTTCGCTACCCTTGAAAATTCTGACCGTGGCACACTCGTTGGCGCGACCTACCAGAAAGGTGTAAGGTAACTGCTTGGAAGGCCAGGAAGTGCCACACAATTTAGACCGGAACCCAATGGGGGAGGCATCCAAAGAGACCGTACCCTCCTTCCCCTACCACAAACCTCTCGGAAGGACTTGCAGTCCCACACGTTTAACGTGATCGTACTCCGCGTGAACACGGCTGCAGTTTTGGCAATGGCGGGAATCGAACCCGGGCCTACCGAGTGAAATTCCCGCGCGCTAACCACTGGGCTACCGTGCCATCCGCGACAATCTCCATAACTTTATTTTTATTCGGAAATTTTGGGAATCGAACCCGGGCCTACCAAGTGCAAATCCCGCGCACTAACCACTGGGGTACTTCACCCTCCGCGATATTCTTCATAACTTATTTTTTATTCACCCAATTTAGACCGGAACCAAGTGGGAGAAGCATCCACAGGGACCGTACCCTTCTTCCCCTACCACCAACCTCTCGGAAGGACTTACAGACCCACATGTTTAACGTGATCGTACTCCGCGTAAACACGGCGGCAATTTTGGGAATCGAACCCGGGCCTACCGAGTGCAATTTCCGCGCGCTAACCATTGGGCTACTTTGCCCTACGCGACAATCTCCATAACTTTCTTTTTATTCATCCAATTTAGACCGTACCCTCCTTCCCCTACCACCAACTTCTCGGAAGGACTCACGGACCCACATGTTTAACGTGCTCGTACTCCGCGTAAACACGGCGGCAATTTTGGGAATCGAACCCGGGCCTGGTAACTGGTTGGACGGCCAGGATGTGCCACCCAATTTAGACCGGAACCCAGTGGGGGAGGCATCCACAGGGAACGTACCCTCCTTCCCCCACCACCAACCTCTCGGAAAAACATACGGACCCATATGTTTAACGTGATCGTACTCCATGTCAGTGGCGGAAATCGAACCCGGGCCCACCGCGTGCAATTCCCGCGCGCTAACCACTGGGCTACTTCGCCCTCCGCGACAATCTCCATAACTTTCTTTTTATTCACCCAATTTAGACCGTACCCTCCTTCCCCTACCACCAACCTCTCGGAAGGACTCACGAACCCACATGTTTAACGTGATCGTACTCTGCGTGAACGTGGCGTAAGTTTTGGCAGTGGCGGGAATCGAACCCGGGCCTACTGAGTGCAATTCCCGCGCGCTAACCACTGGGCTGCCGCGCCCTACGCGACAATCTCCATAACTTTCTACATATTCACCCAATTTAGACGTGAACCCAGTGGGGGAGGCATCCACAGGGGCCGTATCCTCCTTCCCCTACCACCAACCTCTCGGAAGGACTTACGGACCCACATATTTAACGTGATCGTATTCCACGTAAACACGGCGGCAGTTTTGGCAGTGGCGGGAATCGAACCCGGGCCTACCGCTAACTTCCCGCGCGCTAATTTGCAATTTAAAATGACCATATGCTTAATTCCATCATCCTCATTCCATTGTTTCATTGTTCCATCATTTAAAATATCCATAAAATTAAAATATCCATTTAAAATATCCAAAAGTTAAAATATACATTTAAAAAATCCAGATCGTCCCATCATTTAAAATATAAATATAATAATTTATATAGAGCAAAGGTGCTCTATTCAGAACCGTGACGTCACCTCCACCTTGACGTCCCCACCCACCACCTTCCCTGCTTCAGCGGGGGAGAAACGAACGGAACGCCGAGAAATTTAAAATCATGACGTCTTTAAAATTGCGATCCTGAAGGCAATTTTCATTATTTCTGGACCAGATTAGACTTGTAAAAATGCCAGATATTTCAGCTTTCTAAAAATGTAAATTATTAGTCGAAATTATGAGTACTTTTTACTATGCGAGAATTTAAAAACCAAAAATCGTTTTTTTGAGCCAAAAGTGACTTTTGTTTTAAAATCTTTTAAAAATATTAGAAATCGAAATGGAGATTTGAAATTGATATATTTTTACTCGCAATTGTCTGCTCTTTCCGATGGTGTGAGTTGTTTTTTTCTACGACGTCTGGATCGTGGAGAAAAAAGGGCAAAAAAAGGTCGAAATCGCATAAAACATTAAATAAATAAAAAAATAATTAGAATTTTGAAAATCGGTTTTCACGTGTCCCCTTCCCTCCCCCCCAGGTCTCCGATTGCCAAATTTCGTAGCTCTCCGATGCGCGTACGCGAAACGTATAGTGTATAAGACAGGGAACGTACCCTCCTTCCCCTACCACCAACCTATCGGAAAAACATACGGACCCATATGTTTAACGTGATCGTACTCCATGTCAGTGGCGGAAATCGAACCCGGGCCTACCGCGTGCAATTCCCGCGCGCTAACCACTGGGCTACTTCGCCCTCCGCGACAATCTCCATAACTTTCTTTTTATTCACCCAATTTAGACCGTACCCTCCTTCCCCTACCACCAACCTCTCGGAAGGACTCACGAACCCACATGTTTAACGTGATCGTACTCTGCGTGAACGTGGCGTAAGTTTTGGCAGTGGCGGGAATCGAACCCGGGCCTACTGAGTGCAATTACCGCGCGCTAACCACTGGGCTGCCGCGCCCTCCGCGACAATCTCCATAACTTTCTACATATTCACCCAATTTAGACGGGAACCCAGTGGGGGAGGCATCCACAGGGGCCGTATCCTCCTTCCCCTACCACCAACCTCTCGGAAGGACTTACGGACCCACATATTTAACGTGATCGTATTCCACGTAAACACGGCGGCAGTTTTAGCAGTGGCGGGAATCGAACCCGGGCCTACCGCTAACTTCACGCGCGCTAATTTGCAATTTAAAATGACCATATGCTTAATTCCATCATCCTCATTCCATTGTTTCATTGTTCTATCATTTAAAATATCCATAAAATTAAAATATCCATTTAAAATATCCAAAAGTTAAAATATTCCTCTACCAACAACCTCTCGGAAGGACTTACGGATCCACATGTTTAACGTGATCGTACTCCGCGTGAAAATGGCAGCAGTTTTGGCAGTGGCGGCAATCGAACCCTAGCCTACCGAGTGCAATTCCCGCGCGCCAACCACTGGGCTACCGCGCCCTCCGCGACAATCTCCATAACCTTCTTTTTATTCACCCAATTTAGACCGGAACCCAGTGGGAAAGTCATCCACAGGGTGCGTACCCTCCTTCCTCTACCACCAACCTCTCGGAAGGACTTACGGATCCACATGTTTAACGTGATCGTACTCCGCGTGAAAATGGCAGCAGTTTTGTCAGTGGAGGGAATCGAACCCGGGCCTACCGAGTGAAATTCCCGCACGCTAACCACTGGGCTACCGCGCCCTCCGCGACAATCTCCATAACTTTCTTTTTATTCACCCAATTTGGACCAGGACCCAGTGGGGGAGGCATCCACAGAGACCGTACCCTCCTTTCCCTGCCACCAACCTCTCGGAAGGAATTATCGACCCATATGTTTAAGGTGATCTATAAATTAAAATATCCATAAATTAAAATATCCATTTAAAATAAAAAAATCAACCATATCGTTCCACCAATCCATAAATATAATAATTTCAAATACATCACCACAATTCAAACCACCATAATTCAATCATTTAAATTATTTAAAAGATCTATTTAAAAATATCCATTTAAAATATCATATAAATATAATAATTTCGCCCGATGTATACAACACTTATGCTCGTAATTCAGTTAAAACCGAAAGCGCGGTCTCCATGGAGACGGGGAAGAAACTAATGCGGATGGGAGGAAAATGCCGTTGAGAAACTGAGCCGGTAGCCGACAAATTTAAAATCATGGCGTCTTTAAAATTGCCATCCTGAAGGCAATTTTAATTATTTCTGGACCAGATTGGACTTGTAAGAATGCCAGATGTTTGACCTTTCTGAAAATGTAAATTATTAGTCGAAATTATGAGTACTTTTCACGATGCGAGAATTTAAAAACCAAAAATCGTTTTCTTGAGCAAAAAGTGACTTTTGTTTTAAAATCTTTAAAAAATATTAGAAATCGAAATTCAGATTTGAAATTGATATATTTTTACTCGAAATTCTCTGCTCTTTCCGATGGTGTCATTTCTTTTTTTCTACGATGTCTGGATCGTGGAGAAAAAAGGGCAAAAAAGGCAAAAAACGGTCGAAATCGCATAAAACATTAAATAAATAAAAAAATAATTAAAATTTTAAAAATCGGTTTTCATGTGTCCCCTTCCCTCCCCCCCGGGTCTCCGATTGCCAAATTTCGTAGCTCTCCGACGCGCGGTCGCGAAACGTATAGTGTATAAGACAGACAGACAGACAGACACACACACACACACACAGACATTGCCTTTTATTATTTAAGATAGAATAGAAAAATCTACAAATAATGTATCAAAAAGGATGGGAAAAAGCCAACAGGGAAAATCGAAAAGGCCTAGGGGGATTGTGACTCCTAGTTCCCGGTTAGAGTCGACTTTTACTCCATAGGAAACACTCCCGGAGCCGAAAATAACCTGTGGTCAATTTCCAGAAAAACGTCAAAGCAAAAGACTTACACGCAACGAGAACATGGAACCGAAAGACATAAATCCAGAGATTCCTAAGACAGGATGAAACTATTAAAACACCAAAACGAACCTTCATCATACAAGTATACCAGCTGAACAAACCATTTCCTGCAGCATGAAGAGAAAAGAAAGTGGAGTGTAATGGGTCAGCGTAAACGTTGCCATTTATAACTCGAATCAAATATGTTGCCAGAATCTCATTTAAAAGTATTGTCATATTTATTGTGATAAGTATTATAATAATGCCGAAGGAATTCGAAGGGATAATACTGTTTGATAGCCTCCTTGATAAATATTGCATCGCTGATTATACGATCCTGATTATACGTATGCATACGAGCATTACGTATGTAGTGATTCACTACAATATTTCGAAAAACCGTATGACTCACATTAGACTTCCAATTGATAATGTAATTAATGTTAAACTTGAATTGGCGTCGTTTATCATAGATCTTCGTATACAAGAGTTTTCTTTCTGCAAAATCAATTCTGATATCAAGATAATTAATTTCTACAGACGATGTTGCAGGTGTTTCGATAAAATCTAAATTCGACGGGTAAAAGTCGAAGTGGAAGTGGATAGTGGTTTTTTGATGTGCCAGAAGGACGTCGTCAACAAATCTAAAATATGGTAACTCATTTAATATATGAGTACCAACTTCATAGAGATGTAGGTATAGATCGGCCAACAGAGAGGAGCATCCTCCCCCCATAGGTACTCCTTTCATTTGCTTATATAAATTTATACCATTAAATAATATAAAATGCATATCCGTAATACATATAAATATATGTAAATAAATTATATGAAATCTTGTATGGTTTTATTAAATGTTAATATCAAGAAACCTATTGATTTTTATGGCGTTATAGTTATAATTAAACTCTAATTTGTATATTTTCTATATTTTCTTACACACACACACACATACATATATATATATATATATATATATATATATATATATTTTAAAACTTGAAAAAAATTTTTATTATCAATTTTAGTGAACAGATTAAAAAGCTAAATGCAAAAATAATTTTTAATACAACATGTAAAGCGCTATGCTGCAAGTTTACATGTGTATTCCCATATAAATTCCCAAAAAGGGGACGAGTAGCAATGTACTCGTGCAGATTCTAGCAGTGTGACAGAAGTACCGGCCGGGGGGAGTTGCGACCCCCATCTCTCCGGTTAAAGCTTTTTCCGCCATGGCAAACGCTCCCGGTAACCGATACTCCCTACTCGATTTGCCTCAAGACCCTTTATAAATCCGTAAAAATCGCATACATATACAATTTCAATAACATATTAATATTTTATACATGTATACATCATGTTATCCGAACATGATTTACTTAAACGAATCTCAAATCCAAATAGGCAATCAGGAGCCTCATGCACCGAAAAAACCCTCGACATGACCTCAAAAACCACCAGAATACACGAAGGCCTCCCATCCCCCCTTTGTAATACTCCATATTCACCAAACACCAAGTCCAAAAATACCATTTAACCATCAGTGATCAACTGCGCTTAGCTGCTAGTACGATCATCTAATTTATACATTTTAAAACTTGAAAAAAATTTTTATTATCAATTTTAGTGAACAGATTAAAAAGCTAAATGCAAAAATAATTTTTAATACAACATGTAAAGCGCTATGCTGCAAGTTTACATGTGTATTCCCATATAAATTCCCAAAAAGGGGACGAGTAGCAATGTACTCGTGCAGATTCTAGCAGTGTGACAGAAGTACCGGCCGGGGGGAGTTGCGACCCCCATCTCTCCGGTTAAAGCTTTTTCCGCCATGGCAAACGCTCCCGGTAACCGATACTCCCTACTCGATTTGCCTCAAGACCCTTTATAAATCCGTAAAAATCGCATACATATACAATTTCAATAACATATTAATATTTTATACATGTATACATCATGTTATCCGAACATGATTTACTTAAACGAATCTCAAATCCAAATAGGCAATCAGGAGCCTCATGCACCGAAAAAACCCTCGACATGACCTCAAAAACCACCAGAATACACGAAGGCCTCCCATCCCCCCTTTGTAATACTCCATATTCACCAAACACCAAGTCCAAAAATACCATTTAACCATCAGTGATCAACTGCGCTTAGCTGCTAGTACGATCATCTAATTTATACATTTTAAAACTTGAAAAAATTTTTTTATTATCAATTTTAGTGAACAGATTAAAAAGCTAAATGCAAAAATAATTTTTAATACAACATGTAAAGCGCTATGCTGCAAGTTTACATGTGTATTCCCATATAAATTCCCAAAAAGGGGACGAGTAGCAATGTACTCGTGCAGATTCTAGCAGTGTGACAGAAGTACCGGCCGGGGGGAGTTGCGACCCCCATCTCTCCGGTTAAAGCTTTTTCCGCCATGGCAAACCCTCCCGGTAACCGATACTCCCTACTCGATTTGCCTCAAGACCCTTTATAAATCCGTAAAAATCGCATACATATACAATTTCAATAACATATTAATATTTTATACATGTATACATCATGTTATCCGAACATGATTTACTTAAACGAATCTCAAATCCAAATAGGCAATCAGGAGCCTCATGCACCGAAAAAACCCTCGACATGACCTCAAAAACCACCAGAATACACGAAGGCCTCCCATCCCCCCTTTGTAATACTCCATATTCACCAAACACCAAGTCCAAAAATACCATTTAACCATCAGTGATCAACTGCGCTTAGCTGCTAGTACGATCATCTAATTTATACATTTTAAAACTTGAAAAAAATTTTTATTATCAATTTTAGTGAACAGATTAAAAAGCTAAATGCAAAAATAATTTTTAATACAACATGTAAAGCGCTATGCTGCAAGTTTACATGTGTATTCCCATATAAATTCCCAAAAAGGGGACGAGTAGCAATGTACTCGTGCAGATTCTAGCAGTGTGACAGAAGTACCGGCCGGGGGGAGTTGCGACCCCCATCTCTCCGGTTAAAGCTTTTTCCGCCATGGCAAACGCTCCCGGTAACCGATACTCCCTACTCGATTTGCCTCAAGACCCTTTATAAATCCGTAAAAATCGCATACATATACAATTTCAATAACATATTAATATTTTATACATGTATACATCATGTTATCCGAACATGATTTACTTAAACGAATCTCAAATCCAAATAGGCAATCAGGAGCCTCATGCACCGAAAAAACCCTCGACATGACCTCAAAAACCACCAGAATACACGAAGGCCTCCCATCCCCCCTTTGTAATACTCCATATTCACCAAACACCAAGTCCAAAAATACCATTTAACCATCAGTGATCAACTGCGCTTAGCTGCTAGTACGATCATCTAATTTATACATTTTAAAACTTGAAAAAAATTTTTATTATCAATTTTAGTGAACAGATTAAAAAGCTAAATGCAAAAATAATTTTTAATACAACATGTAAAGCGCTATGCTGCAAGTTTACATGTGTATTCCCATATAAATTCCCAAAAAGGGGACGAGTAGCAATGTACTCGTGCAGATTCTAGCAGTGTGACAGAAGTACCGGCCGGGGGGAGTTGCGACCCCCATCTCTCCGGTTAAAGCTTTTTCCGCCATGGCAAACGCTCCCGGTAACCGATACTCCCTACTCGATTTGCCTCAAGACCCTTTATAAATCCGTAAAAATCGCATACATATACAATTTCAATAACATATTAATATTTTATACATGTATACATCATGTTATCCGAACATGATTTACTTAAACGAATCTCAAATCCAAATAGGCAATCAGGAGCCTCATGCATCGAAAAAACCCTCGACATGACCTCAAAAACCACCAGAATACACGAAGGCCTCCCATCCCCCCTTTGTAATACTCCATATTCACCAAACACCAAGTCCAAAAATACCATTTAACCATCAGTGATCAACTGCGCTTAGCTGCTAGTACGATCATCTAATTTATACATTTTAAAACTTGAAAAAAATTTTTATTATCAATTTTAGTGAACAGATTAAAAAGCTAAATGCAAAAATAATTTTTAATACAACATGTAAAGCGCTATGCTGCAAGTTTACATGTGTATTCCCATATAAATTCCCAAAAAGGGGACGAGTAGCAATGTACTCGTGCAGATTCTAGCAGTGTGACAGAAGTACCGGCCGGGGGGAGTTGCGACCCCCATCTCTCCGGTTAAAGCTTTTTCCGCCATGGCAAACGCTCCCGGTAACCGATACTCCCTACTCGATTTGCCTCAAGACCCTTTATAAATCCGTAAAAATCGCATACATATACAATTTCAATAACATATTAATATTTTATACATGTATACATCATGTTATCCGAACATGATTTACTTAAACGAATCTCAAATCCAAATAGGCAATCAGGAGCCTCATGCACCGAAAAAACCCTCGACATGACCTCAAAAACCACCAGAATACACGAAGGCCTCCCATCCCCCCTTTGTAATACTCCATATTCACCAAACACCAAGTCCAAAAATACCATTTAACCATCAGTGATCAACTGCGCTTAGCTGCTAGTACGATCATCTAATTTATACATTTTAAAACTTGAAAAATTTTTTTATTATCAATTTTAGTGAACAGATTAAAAAGCTAAATGCAAAAATAATTTTTAATACAACATGTAAAGCGCTATGCTGCAAGTTTACATGTGTATTCCCATATAAATTCCCAAAAAGGGGACGAGTAGCAATGTACTCGTGCAGATTCTAGCAGTGTGACAGAAGTACCGGCCGGGGGGAGTTGCGACCCCCATCTCTCCGGTTAAAGCTTTTTCCGCCATGGCAAACGCTCCCGGTAACCGATACTCCCTACTCGATTTGCCTCAAGACCCTTTATAAATCCGTAAAAATCGCATACATATACAATTTCAATAACATATTAATATTTTATACATGTATACATCATGTTATCCGAACATGATTTACTTAAACGAATCTCAAATCCAAATAGGCAATCAGGAGCCTCATGCACCGAAAAAACCCTCGACATGACCTCAAAAACCACCAGAATACACGAAGGCCTCCCATCCCCCCTTTGTAATACTCCATATTCACCAAACACCAAGTCCAAAAATACCATTTAACCATCAGTGATCAACTGCGCTTAGCTGCTAGTACGATCATCTAATTTATACATTTTAAAACTTGAAAAATTTTTTTATTATCAATTTTAGTGAACAGATTAAAAAGCTAAATGCAAAAATAATTTTTAATACAACATGTAAAGCGCTATGCTGCAAGTTTACATGTGTATTCCCATATAAATTCCCAAAAAGGGGACGAGTAGCAATGTACTCGTGCAGATTCTAGCAGTGTGACAGAAGTACCGGCCGGGGGGAGTTGCGACCCCCATCTCTCCGGTTAAAGCTTTTTCCGCCATGGCAAACGCTCCCGGTAACCGATACTCCCTACTCGATTTGCCTCAAGACCCTTTATAAATCCGTAAAAATCGCATACATATACAATTTCAATAACATATTAATATTTTATACATGTATACATCATGTTATCCGAACATGATTTACTTAAACGAATCTCAAATCCAAATAGGCAATCAGGAGCCTCATGCACCGAAAAAACCCTCGACATGACCTCAAAAACCACCAGAATACACGAAGGCCTCCCATCCCCCCTTTGTAATACTCCATATTCACCAAACACCAAGTCCAAAAATACCATTTAACCATCAGTGATCAACTGCGCTTAGCTGCTAGTACGATCATCTAATTTATACATTTTAAAACTTGAAAAAAATTTTTATTATCAATTTTAGTGAACAGATTAAAAAGCTAAATGCAAAAATAATTTTTAATACAACATGTAAAGCGCTATGCTGCAAGTTTACATGTGTATTCCCATATAAATTCCCAAAAAGGGGACGAGTAGCAATGTACTCGTGCAGATTCTAGCAGTGTGACAGAAGTACCGGCCGGGGGGAGTTGCGACCCCCATCTCTCCGGTTAAAGCTTTTTCCGCCATGGCAAACGCTCCCGGTAACCGATACTCCCTACTCGATTTGCCTCAAGACCCTTTATAAATCCGTAAAAATCGCATACATATACAATTTCAATAACATATTAATATTTTATACATGTATACATCATGTTATCCGAACATGATTTACTTAAACGAATCTCAAATCCAAATAGGCAATCAGGAGCCTCATGCACCGAAAAAACCCTCGACATGACCTCAAAAACCACCAGAATACACGAAGGCCTCCCATCCCCCCTTTGTAATACTCCATATTCACCAAACACCAAGTCCAAAAATACCATTTAACCATCAGTGATCAACTGCGCTTAGCTGCTAGTACGATCATCTAATTTATACATTTTAAAACTTGAAAAATTTTTTTATTATCAATTTTAGTGAACAGATTAAAAAGCTAAATGCAAAAATAATTTTTAATACAACATGTAAAGCGCTATGCTGCAAGTTTACATGTGTATTCCCATATAAATTCCCAAAAAGGGGACGAGTAGCAATGTACTCGTGCAGATTCTAGCAGTGTGACAGAAGTACCGGCCGGGGGGAGTTGCGACCCCCATCTCTCCGGTTAAAGCTTTTTCCGCCATGGCAAACGCTCCCGGTAACCGATACTCCCTACTCGATTTGCCTCAAGACCCTTTATAAATCCGTAAAAATCGCATACATATACAATTTCAATAACATATTAATATTTTATACATGTATACATCATGTTATCCGAACATGATTTACTTAAACGAATCTCAAATCCAAATAGGCAATCAGGAGCCTCATGCACCGAAAAAACCCTCGACATGACCTCAAAAACCACCAGAATACACGAAGGCCTCCCATCCCCCCTTTGTAATACTCCATATTCACCAAACACCAAGTCCAAAAATACCATTTAACCATCAGTGATCAACTGCGCTTAGCTGCTAGTACGATCATCTAATTTATACATTTTAAAACTTGAAAAATTTTTTTATTATCAATTTTAGTGAACAGATTAAAAAGCTAAATGCAAAAATAATTTTTAATACAACATGTAAAGCGCTATGCTGCAAGTTTACATGTGTATTCCCATATAAATTCCCAAAAAGGGGACGAGTAGCAATGTACTCGTGCAGATTCTAGCAGTGTGACAGAAGTACCGGCCGGGGGGAGTTGCGACCCCCATCTCTCCGGTTAAAGCTTTTTCCGCCATGGCAAACGCTCCCGGTAACCGATACTCCCTACTCGATTTGCCTCAAGACCCTTTATAAATCCGTAAAAATCGCATACATATACAATTTCAATAACATATTAATATTTTATACATGTATACATCATGTTATCCGAACATGATTTACTTAAACGAATCTCAAATCCAAATAGGCAATCAGGAGCCTCATGCACCGAAAAAACCCTCGACATGACCTCAAAAACCACCAGAATACACGAAGGCCTCCCATCCCCCCTTTGTAATACTCCATATTCACCAAACACCAAGTCCAAAAATACCATTTAACCATCAGTGATCAACTGCGCTTAGCTGCTAGTACGATCATCTAATTTATACATTTTAAAACTTGAAAAATTTTTTTATTATCAATTTTAGTGAACAGATTAAAAAGCTAAATGCAAAAATAATTTTTAATACAACATGTAAAGCGCTATGCTGCAAGTTTACATGTGTATTCCCATATAAATTCCCAAAAAGGGGACGAGTAGCAATGTACTCGTGCAGATTCTAGCAGTGTGACAGAAGTACCGGCCGGGGGGAGTTGCGACCCCCATCTCTCCGGTTAAAGCTTTTTCCGCCATGGCAAACGCTCCCGGTAACCGATACTCCCTACTCGATTTGCCTCAAGACCCTTTATAAATCCGTAAAAATCGCATACATATACAATTTCAATAACATATTAATATTTTATACATGTATACATCATGTTATCCGAACATGATTTACTTAAACGAATCTCAAATCCAAATAGGCAATCAGGAGCCTCATGCACCGAAAAAACCCTCGACATGACCTCAAAAACCACCAGAATACACGAAGGCCTCCCATCCCCCCTTTGTAATACTCCATATTCACCAAACACCAAGTCCAAAAATACCATTTAACCATCAGTGATCAACTGCGCTTAGCTGCTAGTACGATCATCTAATTTATACATTTTAAAACTTGAAAAAATTTTTTATTATCAATTTTAGTGAACAGATTAAAAAGCTAAATGCAAAAATAATTTTTAATACAACATGTAAAGCGCTATGCTGCAAGTTTACATGTGTATTCCCATATAAATTCCCAAAAAGGGGACGAGTAGCAATGTACTCGTGCAGATTCTAGCAGTGTGACAGAAGTACCGGCCGGGGGGAGTTGCGACCCCCATCTCTCCGGTTAAAGCTTTTTCCGCCATGGCAAACGCTCCCGGTAACCGATACTCCCTACTCGATTTGCCTCAAGACCCTTTATAAATCCGTAAAAATCGCATACATATACAATTTCAATAACATATTAATATTTTATACATGTATACATCATGTTATCCGAACATGATTTACTTAAACGAATCTCAAATCCAAATAGGCAATCAGGAGCCTCATGCACCGAAAAAACCCTCGACATGACCTCAAAAACCACCAGAATACACGAAGGCCTCCCATCCCCCCTTTGTAATACTCCATATTCACCAAACACCAAGTCCAAAAATACCATTTAACCATCAGTGATCAACTGCGCTTAGCTGCTAGTACGATCATCTAATTTATACATTTTAAAACTTGAAAAAAATTTTTATTATCAATTTTAGTGAACAGATTAAAAAGCTAAATGCAAAAATAATTTTTAATACAACATGTAAAGCGCTATGCTGCAAGTTTACATGTGTATTCCCATATAAATTCCCAAAAAGGGGACGAGTAGCAATGTACTCGTGCAGATTCTAGCAGTGTGACAGAAGTACCGGCCGGGGGGAGTTGCGACCCCCATCTCTCCGGTTAAAGCTTTTTCCGCCATGGCAAACGCTCCCGGTAACCGATACTCCCTACTCGATTTGCCTCAAGACCCTTTATAAATCCGTAAAAATCGCATACATATACAATTTCAATAACATATTAATATTTTATACATGTATACATCATGTTATCCGAACATGATTTACTTAAACGAATCTCAAATCCAAATAGGCAATCAGGAGCCTCATGCACCGAAAAAACCCTCGACATGACCTCAAAAACCACCAGAATACACGAAGGCCTCCCATCCCCCCTTTGTAATACTCTATATTCACCAAACACCAAGTCCAAAAATACCATTTAACCATCAGTGATCAACTGCGCTTAGCTGCTAGTACGATCATCTAATTTATACATTTTAAAACTTGAAAAAATTTTTTATTATCAATTTTAGTGAACAGATTAAAAAGCTAAATGCAAAAATAATTTTTAATACAACATGTAAAGCGCTATGCTGCAAGTTTACATGTGTATTCCCATATAAATTCCCAAAAAGGGGACGAGTAGCAATGTACTCGTGCAGATTCTAGCAGTGTGACAGAAGTACCGGCCGGGGGGAGTTGCGACCCCCATCTCTCCGGTTAAAGCTTTTTCCGCCATGGCAAACGCTCCCGGTAACCGATACTCCCTACTCGATTTGCCTCAAGACCCTTTATAAATCCGTAAAAATCGCATACATATACAATTTCAATAACATATTAATATTTTATACATGTATACATCATGTTATCCGAACATGATTTACTTAAACGAATCTCAAATCCAAATAGGCAATCAGGAGCCTCATGCACCGAAAAAACCCTCGACATGACCTCAAAAACCACCAGAATACACGAAGGCCTCCCATCCCCCCTTTGTAATACTCCATATTCACCAAACACCAAGTCCAAAAATACCATTTAACCATCAGTGATCAACTGCGCTTAGCTGCTAGTACGATCATCTAATTTATACATTTTAAAACTTGAAAAAAATTTTTATTATCAATTTTAGTGAACAGATTAAAAAGCTAAATGCAAAAATAATTTTTAATACAACATGTAAAGCGCTATGCTGCAAGTTTACATGTGTATTCCCATATAAATTCCCAAAAAGGGGACGAGTAGCAATGTACTCGTGCAGATTCTAGCAGTGTGACAGAAGTACCGGCCGGGGGGAGTTGCGACCCCCATCTCTCCGGTTAAAGCTTTTTCCGCCATGGCAAACGCTCCCGGTAACCGATACTCCCTACTCGATTTGCCTCAAGACCCTTTATAAATCCGTAAAAATCGCATACATATACAATTTCAATAACATATTAATATTTTATACATGTATACATCATGTTATCCGAACATGATTTACTTAAACGAATCTCAAATCCAAATAGGCAATCAGGAGCCTCATGCACCGAAAAAACCCTCGACATGACCTCAAAAACCACCAGAATACACGAAGGCCTCCCATCCCCCCTTTGTAATACTCCATATTCACCAAACACCAAGTCCAAAAATACCATTTAACCATCAGTGATCAACTGCGCTTAGCTGCTAGTACGATCATCTAATTTATACATTTTAAAACTTGAAAAATTTTTTTATTATCAATTTTAGTGAACAGATTAAAAAGCTAAATGCAAAAATAATTTTTAATACAACATGTAAAGCGCTATGCTGCAAGTTTACATGTGTATTCCCATATAAATTCCCAAAAAGGGGACGAGTAGCAATGTACTCGTGCAGATTCTAGCAGTGTGACAGAAGTACCGGCCGGGGGGAGTTGCGACCCCCATCTCTCCGGTTAAAGCTTTTTCCGCCATGGCAAACGCTCCCGGTAACCGATACTCCCTACTCGATTTGCCTCAAGACCCTTTATAAATCCGTAAAAATCGCATACATATACAATTTCAATAACATATTAATATTTTATACATGTATACATCATGTTATCCGAACATGATATACTTAAACGAATCTCAAATCCAAATAGGCAATCAGGAGCCTCATGCACCGAAAAAACCCTCGACATGACCTCAAAAACCACCAGAATACACGAAGGCCTCCCATCCCCCCTTTGTAATACTCCATATTCACCAAACACCAAGTCCAAAAATACCATTTAACCATCAGTGATCAACTGCGCTTAGCTGCTAGTACGATCATCTAATTTATACATTTTAAAACTTGAAAAAAATTTTTATTATCAATTTTAGTGAACAGATTAAAAAGCTAAATGCAAAAATAATTTTTAATACAACATGTAAAGCGCTATGCTGCAAGTTTACATGTGTATTCCCATATAAATTCCCAAAAAGGGGACGAGTAGCAATGTATCAATTTTAGTGAACAGATTAAAAAGCTAAATGTTGTATTAAAAATTATTTTTGCATTTAGCTTTTTAATCTGTTCACTAAAATTGATAATAAAAAATTTTTTCAAGTTTTAAAATGTATAAATTAGATGATCGTACTAGCAGCTAAGCGCAGTTGATCACTGATGGTTAAATGGTATTTTTGGACTTGGTGTTTGGTGAATATGGAGTATTACAAAGGGGGGATGGGAGGCCTTCGTGTATTCTGGTGGTTTTTGAGGTCATGTCGAGGGTTTTTTCGGTGCATGAGGCTCCTGATTGCCTATTTGGATTTGAGATTCGTTTAAGTAAATCATGTTCGGATAACATGATGTATACATGTATAAAATATTAATATGTTATTGAAATTGTATATGTATGCGATTTTTACGGATTTATAAAGGGTCTTGAGGCAAATCGAGTAGGGAGTATCGGTTACCGGGAGCGTTTGCCATGGCGGAAAAAGCTTTAACCGGAGAGATGGGGGTCGCAACTCCCCCCGGCCGGTACTTCTGTCACACTGCTAGAATCTGCACGAGTACATTGCTACTCGTCCCCTTTTTGGGAATTTATATGGGAATACACATGTAAACTTGCAGCATAGCGCTTTACATGTTGTATTAAAAATTATTTTTGCATTTAGCTTTTTAATCTGTTCACTAAAATTGATAATAAAAATTTTTTTCAAGTTTTAAAATGTATAAATTAGATGATCGTACTAGCAGCTAAGCGCAGTTGATCACTGATGGTTAAATGGTATTTTTGGACTTGGTGTTTGGTGAATATGGAGTATTACAAAGGGGGGATGGGAGGCCTTCGTGTATTCTGGTGGTTTTTGAGGTCATGTCGAGGGTTTTTTCGGTGCATGAGGCTCCTGATTGCCTATTTGGATTTGAGATTCGTTTAAGTAAATCATGTTCGGATAACATGATGTATACATGTATAAAATATTAATATGTTATTGAAATTGTATATGTATGCGATTTTTACGGATTTATAAAGGGTCTTGAGGCAAATCGAGTAGGGAGTATCGGTTACCGGGAGCGTTTGCCATGGCGGAAAAAGCTTTAACCGGAGAGATGGGGGTCGCAACTCCCCCCGGCCGGTACTTCTGTCACACTGCTAGAATCTGCACGAGTACATTGCTACTCGTCCCCTTTTTGGGAATTTATATGGGAATACACATGTAAACTTGCAGCATAGCGCTTTACATGTTGTATTAAAAATTATTTTTGCATTTAGCTTTTTAATCTGTTCACTAAAATTGATAATAAAAAATTTTTTCAAGTTTTAAAATGTATAAATTAGATGATCGTACTAGCAGCTAAGCGCAGTTGATCACTGATGGTTAAATGGTATTTTTGGACTTGGTGTTTGGTGAATATGGAGTATTACAAAGGGGGGATGGGAGGCCTTCGTGTATTCTGGTGGTTTTTGAGGTCATGTCGAGGGTTTTTTCGGTGCATGAGGCTCCTGATTGCCTATTTGGATTTGAGATTCGTTTAAGTAAATCATGTTCGGATAACATGATGTATACATGTATAAAATATTAATATGTTTTTGAAATTGTATATGTATGCGATTTTTACGGATTTATAAAGGGTCTTGAGGCAAATCGAGTAGGGAGTATCGGTTACCGGGAGCGTTTGCCATGGCGGAAAAAGCTTTAACCGGAGAGATGGGGGTCGCAACTCCCCCCGGCCGGTACTTCTGTCACACTGCTAGAATCTGCACGAGTACATTGCTACTCGTCCCCTTTTTGGGAATTTATATGGGAATACACATGTAAACTTGCAGCATAGCGCTTTACATGTTGTATTAAAAATTATTTTTGCATTTAGCTTTTTAATCTGTTCACTAAAATTGATAATAAAAAAAAAAAAAAAAAAAAAAAAAAAAAAAAAAATTTCAAGTTTTAAAATGTATAAATTAGATGATCGTACTAGCAGCTAAGCGCAGTTGATCACTGATGGTTAAATGGTATTTTTGGACTTGGTGTTTGGTGAATATGGAGTATTACAAAGGGGGGATGGGAGGCCTTCGTGTATTCTGGTGGTTTTTGAGGTCATGTCGAGGGTTTTTTCGGTGCATGAGGCTCCTGATTGCCTATTTGGATTTGAGATTCGTTTAAGTAAATCATGTTCGGATAACATGATGTATACATGTATAAAATATTAATATGTTATTGAAATTGTATATGTATGCGATTTTTACGGATTTATAAAGGGTCTTGAGGCAAATCGAGTAGGGAGTATCGGTTACCGGGAGCGTTTGCCATGGCGGAAAAAGCTTTAACCGGAGAGATGGGGGTCGCAACTCCCCCCGGCCGGTACTTCTGTCACACTGCTAGAATCTGCACGAGTACATTGCTACTCGTCCCCTTTTTGGGAATTTATATGGGAATACACATGTAAACTTGCAGCATAGCGCTTTACATGTTGTATTAAAAATTATTTTTGCATTTAGCTTTTTAATCTGTTCACTAAAATTGATAATAAAAAAAAAAAAAAAAAAAAAAAAAAAAAAAACATTTTTTCAAGTTTTAAAATGTATAAATTAGATGATCGTACTAGCAGCTAAGCGCAGTTGATCACTGATGGTTAAATGGTATTTTTGGACTTGGTGTTTGGTGAATATGGAGTATTACAAAGGGGGGATGGGAGGCCTTCGTGTATTCTGGTGGTTTTTGAGGTCATGTCGAGGGTTTTTTCGGTGCATGAGGCTCCTGATTGCCTATTTGGATTTGAGATTCGTTTAAGTAAATCATGTTCGGATAACATGATGTATACATGTATAAAATATTAATATGTTATTGAAATTGTATATGTATGCGATTTTTACGGATTTATAAAGGGTCTTGAGGCAAATCGAGTAGGGAGTATCGGTTACCGGGAGCGTTTGCCATGGCGGAAAAAGCTTTAACCGGAGAGATGGGGGTCGCAACTCCCCCCGGCCGGTACTTCTGTCACACTGCTAGAATCTGCACGAGTACATTGCTACTCGTCCCCTTTTTGGGAATTTATATGGGAATACACATGTAAACTTGCAGCATAGCGCTTTACATGTTGTATTAAAAATTATTTTTGCATTTAGCTTTTTAATCTGTTCACTAAAATTGATAATAAAAATTTTTTTCAAGTTTTAAAATGTATAAATTAGATGATCGTACTAGCAGCTAAGCGCAGTTGATCACTGATGGTTAAATGGTATTTTTGGACTTGGTGTTTGGTGAATATGGAGTATTACAAAGGGGGGATGGGAGGCCTTCGTGTATTCTGGTGGTTTTTGAGGTCATGTCGAGGGTTTTTTCGGTGCATGAGGCTCCTGATTGCCTATTTGGATTTGAGATTCGTTTAAGTAAATCATGTTCGGATAACATGATGTATACATGTATAAAATATTAATATGTTATTGAAATTGTATATGTATGCGATTTTTACGGATTTATAAAGGGTCTTGAGGCAAATCGAGTAGGGAGTATCGGTTACCGGGAGCGTTTGCCATGGCGGAAAAAGCTTTAACCGGAGAGATGGGGGTCGCAACTCCCCCCGGCCGGTACTTCTGTCACACTGCTAGAATCTGCACGAGTACATTGCTACTCGTCCCCTTTTTGGGAATTTATATGGGAATACACATGTAAACTTGCAGCATAGCGCTTTACATGTTGTATTAAAAATTATTTTTGCATTTAGCTTTTTAATCTGTTCACTAAAATTGATAATAAAAAATTTTTTCAAGTTTTAAAATGTATAAATTAGATGATCGTACTAGCAGCTAAGCGCAGTTGATCACTGATGGTTAAATGGTATTTTTGGACTTGGTGTTTGGTGAATATGGAGTATTACAAAGGGGGGATGGGAGGCCTTCGTGTATTCTGGTGGTTTTTGAGGTCATGTCGAGGGTTTTTTCGGTGCATGAGGCTCCTGATTGCCTATTTGGATTTGAGATTCGTTTAAGTAAATCATGTTCGGATAACATGATGTATACATGTATAAAATATTAATATGTTATTGAAATTGTATATGTATGCGATTTTTACGGATTTATAAAGGGTCTTGAGGCAAATCGAGTAGGGAGTATCGGTTACCGGGAGCGTTTGCCATGGCGGAAAAAGCTTTAACCGGAGAGATGGGGGTCGCAACTCCCCCCGGCCGGTACTTCTGTCACACTGCTAGAATCTGCACGAGTACATTGCTACTCGTCCCCTTTTTGGGAATTTATATATATATATATATATTTACTACTAAAACTGAGATAGTGATGAAGACATGATGTTAAATTATCTACCAATTTTGATCAAATTTCAAACAGAGTAGGACGTCTTAAAGCATTTCATTTTAGTAAGACTTTCTTTTTGGCTTTCTTGTAGGTGTGCAAATCACTTTTATTTTTCCAATAATTGTTCTTCTAACTTTTAGCGAGGTGTTTCAGGTACAAATAAATGAATCGGCAAACGCACCCATACCGGAATCAGTCAATGACCAGTATAAGTAATTGTTCTTTCATATAAAAACTAACGTATTTTATATTGTTATGGAAAATAGTATAATGGGTGTTTTGATAGTTTAGTTTTATATTGTGACACTACACTTTGAGAAAAGTATTAACTTAAATCTTATAATTAATAGTGATTATCTTCTCAAACAGAATCGTATTATATTAGAAGAAAGAATTTCTTCTCCTGTATGTATTAATTTTCCTTTGTAGAATAATATAAAAACCCATATCGTTTATTCTAGCCTAACCTAATACTGTTAGGCACCAAAACGGAAGTTAGCTATTTCAATGAGTTACTTTTAGATCTCTAACTTTCAACTTCAACGGCCTTTAACGTTAGGACTTACTTAGGGCCCAGTAAACGCCGTTTAATTCGTTATAGATAAAAATAAACGAGTGTTAAAATATATATTTGGACTTTCTTAGACTTATATCTTATCAATTTATTTTAATTTGAGATTTCGTAAGATTGAAAATGTAGCTTTGAACGTTATAGTGAAAATGAACCTTTGAATATTATATATGCAGACATTTTAAAAAATGATATTTTTAATATATGTTCCATGAAAATCTATAATGCGCATAGATATATTATCCAGTATATTTCAGTATGCATGATTGTATTTTAATGGATGCATAAATATTTTATGATCCCATAGAGCCGTGCTATCTATACAACTCCCCATATCTTATAAACTGTATGCAGAGTAAAGTTAAACTAAATTACACTTTAGGGAATAATATAAGAGGGGTAGATTCGAATACCCTACCTTTCAGTATAAAATGTGTGTATATTTTTCGGGAATGATGCAACAAATCATCATTCAACGGTGTAACTGTGCACGAATATTTTAAAGATCTTTAATATTTAAAGAGTAAATATGAACTGAACGTAAAGTTTCGATGTATTTTGTCTCTGAGAGCGAAAGAGTTAGTTGTTTGTATTCGGATGAAATATGAAATAATTAAATTACTGATGATCAAATTATTGTTGGTGTTTTAATTGGAATATTTAGTTCAATTTGAAAAACTGCACATTACATTGTATTGGTCCGCAGAACCCGTCAATCGCTTTGCATTTAAGAAAATTTCCTTGTAACTATCTCAAAATTTGCTTTTAAAATAGCATTAAATTACCCAATGGAAAGAGAGAAATATATTTTACATTTAAAATTATTTATTTTAAATTATTATTACTATGAGTATTAAACCCGACTATGCTTATCGAAAAATCAATTAATACATTATTCTTCATACAATTACATCCGTTGTCGACAATGTTTTAAAGCAGTTTTGAAAAGTTAAAAGAATGTGCTGAAAGTAAATTGAGAAAATAACTGAGCACCAGTCCCACCTATAACAACCAATTTAAATTTGACTAAATTAGAAATCATATCAAAATCAGATAAGAAAGATGAAAATATCTTTACTCTTTATCATCTCCTCACTTGCCATTTAGAGAAGAAATTCACACTAGCAATACATTTCCAAAATTGAGAAATAATCATATTCACATATACCAATTTTAGAGCAAACTTACGTACAACTTGATCTCCTGCTGTTTTTAGATCAGTTTAGCCTCCTGATGCTATTTTTATCCTTCAGGTTAGCTTCATGCTGGATCGTGGACCTCCCGATTTGAAATCGGAGCTCAATATCATTGACTCTACTTAATAAGTACTAGACGTACTAAAGTTATTTAAAAATCCCCAATAACTTTGTAGTAACCTGCAGGGATAATTTGTTCGAGTGCCATTATGAAAATCCTTGCTATCCCAGCCGAAATTCGAACCATCAATCTTCCTATTAGCTAGACAACGCTCTCAAAATTGTGCTACTGGGACGGCATTTCAAGCTCTTATCGTCGAAGTGGACTTCGTCGCTTTCTTTCACAGGCTCATAAAGGCTTGCTGGCTTTCTGAAAAAGTCCACTGCACTTATTCCTCTTAGGGTCGAATTCCGTCGCCTTTTTAACACTTTACAACATAGTTGAAAAGTGTTTATGAATTTGTTCATTCTGTCTGTCTGTCTGTCTGTCTGTCCGTTAGCACGATAACTGCCGTAAAAATGACTTTATCAAAATAAAATTTTAGTATGCTTTTCAGACGGTCTGTGGGACCTATGGGAGTATAAATAAATCATATCACCCAATTAGTTTTTTATTGAACCCGGGTTGAAAAAATGAAATACATTGAACCCGGGTTGAAAAAATGAAATACATTGAACCCTATAGGACCTAATTTTTCAAACATTTTTTAAGCACATTTAAAATTCACAAATTGCTTCGAAATTTTTGGAAAATATTCACATTATCTCATAAAATATATAAAAAAAAATTCAGTAAAATATGTTAGGTAGTTTTTTATTTAAAAATTATTTAATATAAGGGAAAAAAACAAATTCAAATAAATTCTGACTTTTGGGATATCCTCCAGAAAGAAAAAAGCGATATATTGTATAATAAATATCTTTCCAAGAGTTTAATCATCTTGTATATGAGAGAGGCTCCACATTTTAAAATAAATTTGGTAGATAACAATTTTTCATTTTTTTTTTAATTTTATATAACTTTTCATGATATACTTATTTGATGGCGTTTTTAATGCACTTTCCTACGTCCTAGAAAATTAAAATTTGGTACACAGCTTAAATTTGTAGAACATTTTATTCTAAAAAAATTTGGTGGATCTTTAAATATAGATCCTACATTTTTTTCGAAATGGCCTGCAAATAATCCCCGTTCACTTCTATAAATCATTGTTGTAATGTTGTTAAAAATGCTGATGTGGACAGCACAGGTCTTTCACGGCAGACTCATCTTCACGTTCTCTTTATTTCCTCAATAATAATTTGAGTTTATCTGAAAAAAGAACATCCATAAGTATTTTAAATGACATTGAATTTGCACGTTAAACTTAAATTTGGTTCTCATTTGATAGATGGACTTATTGTCAAAAGTGGCGTAGCGAAAACGTAAAAAAAAAAACTAAAATATCTCAATAACGGCTAGTCCTAGAGTAATGGGATTAGTCTTATTCTTTTTGTTGTCAAAAATCACGTATAAAATAGGAATTTAATTGATACAATTGAGCACACGTAGTCTTTTATTTTTATATTTGACGATTTTTGCGAGCCATTTCGCAAAAACAGTCAATTCTTTTTTCCCGAATCGTACTAGAATAACCTACAAGTGATTTATATAACTAATTTTGTTAAATTTGGTATATAAATCACTTGTAGGTTATTGAAATATTATACACCAAATTTTGTTAAATTTGGTCCATTAGTTTTTAGCTAGAGCGGATAAATTCAATTTCTGCCGGCCATTTCGCAAAGAAGGCAGATTCTTTTATTACGAAACGTACTATAATCAAATGAACATCAGGGTTTCCCACAAAAAACTTACCTACCAAATTTTATTAATTTCGATCCATTAATTTTTCAGTTAGAGTGGATGCAATATCCTCACAGACACACAGAAATACACAGAGATTCACCCTTACACAAACAGATACACATTTACACACACAGACGTCTTCCTAAAAATAGTTTTTCGTGTTCTGGAAGTCCCAAAACGTGTAGATCCTTCGAAAATTCGAGTTCCGATCTTCTGACGATTCCAATACTTTGAATACATACATACGCACACACATATATTATCTGTGTATCTGTATTGTCTGTGCATCTAAATTCCGTGCCTACGCAATTACAATAGTTGTGATTTTAAATGATCCCTAAACTTTTATTATTTCTTCAACGAAGCCTAATTTTAATTTATGCAGAATGCAAATATCTCAAGCGATTGTAAGGTGAGTTACATAAGAATTGCTGAATTTTTTTCACACAAAATTATTTAACTATGGAGTCTGGAATGCAAGTTATATGAATGAAATATTCATTGATTTTGCATAGAGAATCAGATGATTTATATTTCGATACAGTTTTAAATTTTAAGTATAATATATTATTGTAATACTGTGATAATGTAAATGATATCACCACTGAATGTATCACATTTTAGAGATTTTTAAATGAAATTGCATATCAGTTGGAAAGTGTTTCATAATCAATGCTTATGCATGATTTATCTTTCTTGTTTTTTGTTTTTGGTTAAGACGTATATCGCATGTTATGACCTCAATACATTTCAGGGCCTACCTAACGTCAATCAAGATAAACAAGTTTATCCCCAGACCAAAGGAGTTTGAAAATAAAAGTTAAACCTTTGAACATTTGAAATAATACACTCAAGTACAACTTAATAAGCAATGCCAGAACGGTTTCATTGCTTCAAGTGCTATATTATCAGCTGCATGCTACGAAAAATTTAGCTTTCCTTGCAACAGTGTATGGCAAATGATAGCTTTTATAAATTCGCAGAAAGCAGTTGTGATTCTGTTAGTCCATAAGAGGTATCTTATCTTCTCGTCCCAATCTTATCGTTCAGCGAAACCAATCTCATTGCTATAAAATGTTGCGATAATTATATGCATAAAATAACAATAAGGTTGTGGAGACTATTACTACATTTAAGACTATTACTACATTTAACTACATATTACTACATTTAAGACTATTTCTTTGTGATGGAACTTGGAGTGAAAAAGCTTTGAGCATTTTTGTTTTGAATGCGATTATATTTAAGATTGCTTTCATTTTCACGTTAATTCCGTAAACTCCCAGTATTGAGTAGCAGTGATATGTAGATTTGCTTAATGTACAATCAATTCAATATCAATGCATATCAGTACTTGTTATCAATTACATATTATCAATACATTCATACATATTTTTTAATGATATATCAATACTGTACCAATATCACTTGTCGTGTTATTGTACTGTATCCTATCACATGATAATTGGATGTTATCAATATGCTTATCCCGCATCATACTTTTGCTAAGCATTAACTTCCGAATTCTAGTCTAAGCGTACTGTACGATAAACATAAATCGAATAAATTAAATATATTCATATTTTAAACGTTATTATAAATTTATATTTGGGAAATTTTTAGACGTTCTTCATTCCAAATTTTGTGATCCCTACAACCAAACATTAGAGAATAAATAAAAAGCAATATATATCACAAAAGTTATGTAGGGTAATTCCGATTTAGATGCAGCACCTTTTTTTAATCAATATTCTGACACCCATGGTGCACAAACAAGAAATATTTGTAGTCATAATAATGTGTTTACATTTTGAAAACATATGTATTAGGATAAAAAAAAATTATAAAATACCCAATAAGCAATTTTAATTCATGTTGTAAAACCTTCATTACGGCATCTCTCCCAGATGTGTGGGCTGTTACGCCGCATCTTACGGAGACTCTTTGCATTTCACATAGATGGATTTTAATGGACATACCAAATATTTTTCTTCAAAAAATATGCATATTTAAATATAAAAAAATGTAGAAACAGTGAATTTGCAATTTTGTAAAATACAAAAAATTTACCAAATTCGGAAAATGTAGTCTTTTTCATTTTAAACTCAGTTTAAGAATATAAAAAACACAGGCATTAATGAACAGTGGAGTAGGATGAAAATCGACTTGATAACATAATTATGAAAATTTTACTTATTTTTCAAATAACTCTTGAGTGTACACATTTCTAGGGGGAGAGATGCCGCACTTCACGGCCCCCTGGCGTTGATTTTAAACATGGCGAAATCGCAATAAAAATACTCTACACGAAGACAAGGCTTCGTTGAAATAAGGAATCCACTGACATTTCTAAAGTTTTTGCTATAATGTACAATACTTTGTGGTAGCACAATAAAATATTTCATGATAATGCCTACAACTCATCTTAGATATTTGTCAATTTCAGATGAAAACAGATAGAAGAGCACAATACGATAGAAGAGCACAAGACAAACGCATTTGAAATCAAACGCATTTGAAACAATAAATGGCGCACAATTAGTGTTTACTACATTACCATCTTACGGTAACTTTCAGAACTAGGGGGGGGGGGGTGCTCAATGTATACCAGAGGCGGCAACAATCCTGAAATTACCCTCTATTTCTTAAAGAGCATGATTACACAGTCTAGAAATATATACAATAGATACTAACATAGATCCTAATTTAGATTCATTTTAGTATCTATATCTCCACCCAAAACTTCAGACTTAGTTACTTGTTTTATTTTTATTATCGGAAATGGACAGCTGCGGAGAAAAATACGATCCACTCCCGTTACTTGTGCGGCGTTTATACGCAGCAGAACAAATTCAAAGAAATCGCTCGATAAGGAATAACATCCTTTACAAATCCATATGCGTAAGACTTGTATAAGCGGCTGTCTTCATGTCAAATCACGAACAAACTTCATGCCAAACCACGCACATGTCAAGCAACGCAACAAATATATATTTTTTATGAAGTTCCCATCGTTACATCTAGTGATGTTCATTACCTCGGAATTTGCCCATTTCGAGGATGATCTCTATATTTAAAAGCACAGCTTGAAGAACATAATTATTGTTGTTAATTAGAAATTATGCAGGTTATTTAGGAACAACCCGCACTAAACTGAGTATTTGAATGAGTGAAAGAGATAGGGAGGGTTGGTTTATCAAGATTATCGAGCACTTCCACTATATCTTGAATCTTGATTTTCATATCATTCTATTCGTCTCAGCTTCTAGATCAAGGGAAAAATCTAAAATTTCAAAAATTCGAATTAGTAGTGACGGTGCGCAGGAATGATAAAGGAACTGAAATCTACTTTGCTGAATTATTGCTCACTCACATTCACGATAAAATTTTGGTTTTAGTTTCTTCGATACGTTTCAGCTTTCAGATCATTAAAAATATCTAATATTTTGAAAATTCCAATTAAGGGTGACAATGCAGAATAATAATTTTAAAAAATGCAGATTCACTTTTCAAAATGATCAATCACTTCCACTGGCTCCAGAATTTTCGATTTGGTCTCAGTCAATCTTTCGCATCTTCCAGATGAATATTCTTCTTTGACCCAGATCGTCCGACCTACCCAAAAGTGTAAGGTGTCTGTTTGGATTGCAGGGGTAGACCGGAAACCAGTGGGACAGAACCCTACCCACCTTCAACTACCATCAACCTCTCAGAACTACATATTAAAAGTACCCGTACTCCACGGAACATGCGGACAGTTTGGGCAGAAGCGGTAATCGATCTGAGTGATATCCCGCAAGTTAACCACTAGGCTGTTCCAATCATTTCTAGATCAATATAGAATTTCGAAAATTTGAATTATTGGCGACGATACAAATGTATTTTGAAAAAAAAATCTTACACCACTTTGCGTCTAGCCAACGGCCCTACCGTGCTGAAAACACCGGTTCCCGTTAGATCACCGAAGTCAAGCAGCATCGGGCGCGGTAAGTTCTTGGGTGGGTGACAATCTGGGATCACAGCGTGCTGTTGGCACATTTCGGACGCGGTAGCCCGGTGGTTTGCGCGCTGGATTTGCACGCTGCCACAACTGCCGCCGTGTTCATGCGGAGTACGATCACGTTAAACATGTGGGTCCTTAAGTCCTTCCGAGAGGTTGGTGGTAGGGGAAGGAAGGTACGGTCCCTGTGGATGCCTCCCCCACTGGGTTCCTGTCTAAATTGGGTGGCACTTCCCGGCCGTCCAAACAGCTACCTTACACCTTTCTGGTAGGTCGGACGGTCTAGGTCTCAACAACAACCACTTTGCGTCTCACATATATACGTCCTTCCATTTTTATGGTTAATTTAAAAGGTTTTTCAAATTTTTTATTAAGTGTGTAGTTGTAACACTGACTGACCACTCATTAAAAATGTGCAAAATGCAGGAGAAATAGCTAGCTTTTATATTGTTACAGAGAAATACTGAACTACATTCCAATACTGAAAAGAGAAATTTAGGCATATCTTAAAATGTTTTTATGCGCTAAGCGATAACATGCCAAGCATGTGATTTGTGTCTAATCGATATTACTCTCTTCTCCATTAATTACTTTTAGAAATTCCCACCGCCAAGAAGGCTGCTTATGTCTTCTGTTTGGGCCAGGAGTCTTTAATCACTGTAGATCATGGAGCCCTCTAAATGCTAAAACAGCTATTCAGAGACGAGTCCCTCTAATGTTCAGCTACATTAATATTCATAAGTAAGTTTATGCCCGAATTTTAGGCGATAGTATTCTATGCGAAAAGGTGTTTAAATAGATAAATTCAATTACTTTGCATTATATCCTCAGGGACTGCAATATTTACAAGAAAAGAAAGATTAATTTAATTAACTTGCGCAACTAATGCTTCGGCGAAATCTGAAGCGTTTTTTCATCAATCTTTCCTCCCCCCCCCTTTTTCTTCGAAAATAAAAAAATAGGATTTTTTTTCCAAAGCAAGCATGAAAAGGAAAACAATTTTTGGTGGAACTATACCCAAGCGACGATAATTTAAAATTTAATGCTGTGCGAAGCTAAAAATTCACTCCTTCATTTCTGTTTCAAATAATGTCATGCATTTCAAAGCCTATTAAACGAGAAAACAGCACAGAATTTGACACCAGATATGTGTTTATTACACTCGTGAGAAATGTAAAGAAACTATGTAATTTTAAAAGAACATGATTATCGATTTTATATTTTAATAAAGTTACTTTTTCAGATGGGAAACGCCAAAGATTTTGATTAAGAGAGGATTATTTTTATTAACAGATGCTATTTTGTGGACAACAATAATCATGGTGAGTACGCAATATTATATATGAAGTTCTTTAAAGTGATATGTGTAATAACTATCTTTCGTTATCAAATTTAATGTTTTGCTTATTTTTAGAAAAAAACACTGTACATCGAATTGTGTTCGTACGCAGAATACGACAATTGCTCTGCAGTTTAGAAAAACAATTCCTTCCAACCTTTTGGCATTTGTTAGAGAAAATATAATACATAATAAGAAAAGAACAAGATAAGTTTCAAAATTAGATTATTTTTTTCGAACACATTATTATTGCTATTGATTACCACTTTATCGTACAAAAATCAATTTAATACATTATTTATCATGCAAGTGCTTTTTACATAACTGCCAATACATTTCTAAAATATCTCTAAAAATTATTGAGTGAATGATTTTCTAATGCGCACAACTGAGCACAAGAACTACTATCAGACCGAAAGCCAAATTTAACCAAATTAAAAATAATAGAAGAGAATTATCTTTATAATTAAAGTATTCACAAGGAAGGTGAAAATTCCTTGATTTTTTAGCTTCATTCATTTTGACTCTCTATCGTTTGTCGTTTCAGAGAAAAACATACAATATTTCCAAAGTTGCCTATTCGTTACACACACATACACCAATTTTAGTGCCAACATATTTTCTTCACTCCACTCATCTTGTTGAATCAGAGTTTATTTATGGCAATCTTTTAGCAAATGTTCTTTCATAACAATTCTAGGAATAATAATGGTATTTGTAATTTTACATAGGCAAATATTTTTAAGCGCCTCCTGGCGCTTTCGAAAAGCATCATTTTCTTTGGCTTTAGATCGGAGCTCTATATCACTTTCTTGCACAGCCTCATAAGCTGCAAAGTCCATCTAGTATATTCCTTTTAGAGGTGCCTTTCGTCATCATTTTGGATGCAAATTTATATCACATGATACGTCCCCAATAAATGTCAAGGCATATTCCAGTGCCAGTCAAAAAACACATCGCGTCCTGTCCTTGTTTACTATGTTTTAAGTTTATTGCCTAGCGCTTAGTGTTTGTCCTTGCACAGTATTAACTTTTTCCAAAAAATTAAATCTTTTAACTCGGAATACTAAGGAAAGGTAAGAAGAAAAAATATAATTCAAATAAATCCATTTCGTTTATATAGTAGAAGAAAGAAAACGAAATAGACCTCACATAAATAAATTTCAAAAGTCCTACCAAGTAACACATAAAAAACACAATAACAACTGCTGAAAAAATATCATTAAATGAATAATGTCATGGATACTTATCAAGGATATTATATGTTTGACGCCAGTAAGACATATATGAACTCTTTTGATAAATATATCCTTGTTATAGGTTTCGATAGCGAAACGAACTTCCTACTTTAGGATAAAGAAAGCAGTACCATTACTCCAGCAAAATCTTAACAAACTTGCAAGATTGTTAGACAGTGCATCCGGTCTGACCGTTACGGACATAATTGCTCTGCCTCATTATTTTGAAGAGATTCGCCGCACTTTGTTATTTTTATCTCTCTCGGGTGATTTAAAAAGAGTCATACACTTTCCGTAAATTATTGAAATATTCTTGATAGCATTCGGATATATGCCTTAGCCAAAAATTTTCTATTTGATGAGCTATCATGCTTCAAATTTCTACCATTGGCAATGGTTTCGATAAAGTCATTTAATGCAGATTGAACAGAAAACTTCTCAATATATCAGTAATTGACCATTCAGAAGAAGCTTTAAGGATTAAAAAAATCTAACAGTTTTTATTTCTCAAGTTTCCAATGCGCCATATGTGAACAGGACAATTGAAGAATATCCCTGCACAATTTTTGCACACCTTGCAATATTGAATTACAAATTATGGAATATAGCACGTCAGCTACAATGTCATCATAACTTAAAAGATTGCGATTTTGAGTTAATGTCATATTTAAATTAGCAAGGATTCAAACTATATAACCATACAGTCATGCAGAATTACATTTATGAAGTTGCAAAACTCGTAGTCCTGCAACAATTCAGTTTTTAATCGAATCAGTCATTATCAGTGCCACTTTAGAGTTTGTACAAAACGTTTTAGAATTGCATTCAAGAATAATGGTATAAATTTTAATTATTTAATTCTAACACAACATTTTCAGGTAAATTAGTTGGGAACAGGGACACAAATTAAAAAAAAAGATTCATAAATCAAAATTTCTGAGTTATTTGGGGAACAATACACAATTTCAAAATGCACAATTTCAAAACCAAGAAAGGCACAATTTATTAATCAACAGGAGTGACACAATTTTGAGTGCCTCTTCGTTTCTTCTATGGAGGGGAGGGGGGTCTCTAGGGGAGAAAAATAAATCCGAACACTTTTCGCATCATTCTAAAGGATATGGGCAGCCTTTTTTCCAAGGACAGTTTCCTTCGAAGGTCAATGAATTTCCGTCTTAGCCGTCTAAGATTTAAAGTTTCTATTTTTCGTTTTTTGCTCAAACTGAAAATTGAGATTTTTTGAGTTGTGACATTACTGTTGCCGACACGCGATTTGCTGAACAGATGGTAGACATGGATTTATCTTTGTTCAAATACATTTTCGCACAGTAATGATAAAATTTAACGCAAAAGTTTATTTTATTCTCTAAATTACCTTTGACATTTAAGTCAAATGGCATGATTGCAATAAAACAAATTTACAGATATTTAGCGCTGTAATCATCAGTAGCATAGTGTTAATCCATATACTCTGCAGTTCATTGTAAAAAAGTTTTTGCATTCCAACGTTAGAGTTTTATGGTGGCATTTAATATGCATTAACAACTGAAATTTCCGTTTTTAAGACGTTTCAAAACAATTGCTGCAAATCGAATTATAAATCCATAATCACAAAATTTTACAGAACTATATATGGTATCACCGATACATTGGCCTGAGCTGCATCGAAATTATTGGAGTATTTTTGTTTCTAAAAATTTTCAAAACCTCTAAAATTTTCAATTTTTAAGAAATTTTAAGTCACTTCCGGCATATCATAATATTAATCCGCAATAGTAATAGAACTTCGTAGGGAGATATATTGTATCCACTCTGATGGATCATGGTATACTTGAACACGCAAATAAACATAGAAGCCATGCTGACGATATTTCATATCTAATGACTTATTTGTCACTAGAAATGTATAATTGTGCAGTAGATATATATAATTTAGGAATATAAAAATAATATTTCGTTAATTTTGTTGAAATTGTACATGTTTAGTATAATATTAATTTCATCTTTTTTTCATTCAATCTTATTATTTATTAATTGTGCAGTCCGTTTTGTATAATACCTACATTTTCGTTAGAGTTTTTTATACTAGTGGCTTTTTAAAAAAAATGGTTACTTTCAAACTCCCAAAAGCGTTAATATTTAAAATGTTAGAAGTTTTTAAGTCACTTACATTCGATCCCAGTATTAAATGCCCAATAATGAAATTCTGTAAGGAAATATTTAGATTTCTGTTATTTATATCGATTTTATTTATATCAATTTTATTTATATCGATGCATAACTGTTATACTACCAGATGAATTATATTCCATATCATACTATATATGCTCAACCCCACAGATAAATCCTGATGCATTTGAACATGCAAATAAACATAGAAGCTCTGCTGAAAATATTTAATTTTGAGTGGCTTGTCACAGATTTTTTTTTTTCTAAGAAAAATATCGTACTGCACAAGCATACACTGTTAACAATATATAAATTTCGAGAAGAAGGGGAAGGTTCGTGTGTTTCTCAGCTGGAACATTTTGGAAATGTAATAGTTAAAAATATGGCAAGTTTAAAAATTTTATAATATATCCAAAATTTTGCATTTCGGGGGAGAGGGGTGAATACCGCCCTTCTTTAAATAACTTTGTCATGAAATCTACACTTTAATGCAGATATGTCCAACTGGCAGTCCTTTACAAGGATAACGCTTAGATAAAGTATTTAAAAATTAAAACAAATATTAAAATTGATTTAAAAAAACAAATATTGGTACTTAATGAAATACGTATCTGTAGTAAAGTGTTATGCATAAATGATACTGAAATAGATTTTAACGACAGCAAAAATTATTTTGATCGAAAATGTTACTCCTTATTTTATAAAAGTTGAATAACTTATACAGTGTAAAATTTTAAAATGAGAAAAATGGTAAATGCGTGTTTATGTCTTTGTTTATTTTTCATTTGGAAGATAAACCATCAATTCATACCCATAAAACACACCGTGCACTAAAAATGGCTTAACTTACAAGAAAAGTATTTCAACACGAACTCTAGTAAAGGCATTGCAGCTATTAAAATAGAGATAATTATTCAATATAAAATAAATATATATTCTGAAACCTAAGAATAATATTGAAAAACCGTTTATAAGAAGTGGTTTTTACACATTGCCCAGATTTTACTTTCATACAGCAAAAATTTTGCTCTACTGCATCTTAAAAATACTGGTTTATCAGCATGAATTAAACATTAAATGGGAGATCTAAAACTGATAATTTTTACTTTATTTTAACCAAATTGTGCATGTGTAGTATTCTATTTTCATCTTCAATCCTGTTATTTATTAATTGTTCATTTACTTTTGCATTATAATAAATTTGTCTTTACAGTTAATGATATTAGTGGCCTTTCGAATATGGATGCTGCAAGGATCAGTACCGATATTTTCTGAAGAAGACAATCCTGCTTCATTTAACCCATTTCTGCTTACGAGGTAATTAAATTAAGATATTAATAATTAAAATACTCAACGAGTAGTTAGAAATTTATTAAGTAGCATCCACATGGTGTCAAATAATGTGTACATGTCGATTTTAAAGGAGCTATTTAAACATTTTTATTTTTTTTTGCATACTTATTTCGCATCGTACGAATTTTCAGAAAAACCGGAAGTGAGATCTCCAAAACCGGAAAAGCAAATCCTAAGTAAATCCTTCAACCCTTTTTCGAATTCGATGCTGAATCAATATCAGTTGTCATTTAAGCTGTATCTATAACCAATCCTCAGAAATATATATTTCAATGACATTTTTTTAACCGGAAGGTAATAACTGAAGTGGAAATTTTTATGACGCCATCCTATCTCTTTTGTAATTTTATGAGGCAGACATGATCTAAGCCCTATCAACAGCCAATATTGAAAAATATATTTTTTTAAGTAAATGTTTGAACCAGAATTAGAAATCCTCTGGGATCCCACCCCTCCATTCATTCTCCTCTGAAAATCGATGCTGATTCCACATCAGTTATCATCTAAGATAAAACTGTAACAGATTCAGAGAAATAAATGTTGCAAGAGAAATGCATCTTTTTAATAGAAAATGACATCCGAAAAACCAGAAGTGGAAATCCTTAGTGAATCTAATACATCCTCCTGAATTTGATGCTGAAACATAATCAATCATCCGAGACTTAACTACAGCAGATCCTGGGAAAAAGATGCATCAATGAATTTTTTTTTGTAAAAACAATAGTATAATAAAATCATTGCCAACAATAACATGATTTAAAGTACAATTGTAAGAATTCGTATAAGCCACTAAGAGTATACAATTTACTACGCATTTTTAAATGCATCTGGATAGCCTGAAATGTATCTAATAAAAATTAATGCAGATTTAGTATGAATGCACATCAGGTTAATTGCAGTTCTGATTTAAAAACATTTTACTGAAAATTTCAAATATATGCTCATTTGAAGGTTTAATTCCGTCGAATTGGATTAAATATCCTCCCCCCTCCAAAAAGTGTATTTTATTTTGTAAGTCGGATTTCAAAACAAGCTGATATTTCAGACTTGGAGATTTGCTTTAAAACTTTGATTTAAAATCATTATTTCAAACCATCTGCCAGATCCTCATTTCTAACACTTCCAAATGTAATGAGCTGGTTCACAGTGTAAAATGCAGCGGAAGTAAAGATTGCGAATCTGATTGAATCCTCAATAAGTGTGACTTCAACGTTAAATTCTACCTTATCAATAAAATTGAATTTTATTCCCTTAAGGTTCCTATTAATATTCAATAATTGGGACATTTATTAAATTCCTTCTCAATGTGGATTATAGTGCATGAGTAAAACTAAAAGAGCCTGTAAGTATCAATTAAAAGAACATCCAAAATTGTAAAAGAAAACGTGTAAATAATACATTTTCAGTTGCTAATAATTGTTGGATAACTATTCTCAACCCTAGCAGCATTTTTTTCACAGTGACGTAAGATTTACGTCACACTGTGACTTTGGGACGACACAGAACGTCGTAGTACGTCTCGGCAATGTCATATTGAGGTCACAGCGAAGTCATTTTGGTCATTTTTATAGTCGTTTGTGACGTCGCATATTAACTTGCTTGTGACGTCACATTGTAGTTGTCATTGTAACCTCGCCACATTGTTACGTGTTAATTAAATTGTGGAAACGTCACAGAATATAGTCACAATGACGTCACAAAGTTACTAATACGTAACGTCGCATAGAAGTCACAAATATGTTGTCACATTGTGACCCAGGTGTCATGTGACTACTACGTCACTGTCACACATGTGACAATCTTTGCTGTGAGGAAAACCATCCAATTTCTTCTGCCTCCATTATTCTAAACGGTTCATGTGTTTTCGATTTGGAGTTCTTTGAAGCTTTTCATATAAATAACAATTTCATATAAATAATAATTTATAGTTAATTCCATATTACTACAAGATATAACGTGACCACGTCTGACGTGTGAGTTTATATTCATTGCGTTTTATTTTATCTAGTTTGCTTCTCATGCTCATTTTTCATTTTTGTTCTACTGTTATCTCCGTTTCAGCACATTAGGTGGTGATACAATATGTAGTAAGCTCTGTCGCTTAGATAATTTCAATGCAGCCGACATAGTTTTGATCATATTTGGGCGTTCAAGTCCAGAATTGTTGCATCGAAGAAGGAAATATAAATGATTTCCGAAACTTTCGTATGCTCACTTTTCTTTATTTAAGTTGTGAACCTCTTCATTATTCACTGTGCGCAATGTCACACGCTTCACTTCCAAAAATATATTACTCAGGTGATTTCAACTTAGTTATAACGTCCTTAAATTAGCGAAATATGAATTAAGTACTATCACAAAATTTGCTGGGCAACACGAGAAAAATATGGGAAAATGATTTTTCCAAATGGGAAATTATTTCGTGTGTGTGTGTGTGTGTGTGCGTGTGTGTATGTGTCCGTGTGGATGTGATATCTACCAAAATAATGAAGCATTTGAAACGTAGTTTGGTGCGATTATTACAATCAGAAAATACTGGAATGAAGTACTATAGAGGTCAACCGTTTGAAGACAGTCAACCGTTTGAGTATTATTTTTAATCTGAAATAAAGGTCTGGTGGCGGCTCGTAGCTAAAATTAGTGGGGGTGCTGCTCCAGAAAATTTTTAGGCTTTGTTTTAAAATTGTGTAAAAGGAAACAAACATGTATAAAAAGAAAATTTATTCAGAAACTTGATCCTAAAAGAAAAGAAATAAACATTTTTACTTACTTTAACCTAAATTGTTATAGTTCAAGCTTAATCTATTAATTTAAAAATGAAATCCATTCTTCTTGTTTTAATTTGCGCGAAACGATCAATAATTTTCTAAGCACAACGCACGTGGAGTTAAAAAAAACTACCTTCCACCAGCACACCAGGGTCAGCACTGCGGGAGCGACAGTGCTCGCTCTATTCCTCGCAGCCTAGCGTGCAGCTTCCTATGTGTGCATGCGCACAACAGTCAATCACCACGCCGCTGGAACTGTGAAGGGCACAGTTCCATACAAAAGTTGTATCTTTTTCATAAACTGGGGGATGTCTACTGACATTAAGCTTAAGGATTATATATTGTACAAGTATAAAGAAAAAATTAAAGAAGAAAGGAGTCATTATATTAAATGTTATCGATAATTCAAGTAATGTATCGATAATTCATGTGTGTTCAAATGTATCGATAATTCATTAAATAATTCAAGTGGAAATAGGGGTTGCCGCAGTTCCACAGTGCCTATACGCGAGCCGCCACTGAGTCCAATAATATATGATTGGCTTCTAAGCTGATATATATTATGGCATTGTTAGTGTAATCAGAGTTAAGATAAACCGAACTAGTCTTTCATTCTTGGCGTCGATATCTACTAATCAGACAATACGCTACAACTTTTTAATTGGCTATCTCGCTTTGTTGCCGAGGTCGCATTCCTAACTTTTTAAATTCCCCGCAATGGAGACTGCAATCGCATTCATTCAATCGGGCATGGTCACTTTATGACAGATAGATTTAACGTATACACTCAAAGACCTTTCCTGACAAAGTTATACTTTTTCTTTGTAATCCTGTAATAAACAAGAAATATACAATATTTGCTTTGTTTTTACATATTTCAAAGTTTAAATATTTCATGCAGAGTTGAAAAATGAATCCATTTTAGGTTTTACACATATTCCTATTTGGCCGCTTTTAACTTCTGGATGCTTTTGAACCCCACCACACTTTCATATGACTGGCAAATGGGCAGCATACCACTAGTGACATCTGTGTTTGATATACGCAACACCGCATCAGTCCTACTGGTCCTGTTCCTCGGCGTTTCGGCACTGCACCTCCTTCTTCTCAACCCACCACCCAAGGTAAGAAGAGGTAGGTGGCAGACTCAAAGGATGCACTTAGGGGCCTCTTTTAAGCGTTTACTCCATTAGTGATTCTATTTTTAATATTCCCTATTGAATACTCTAGTTTTACAGTAAATAAGATCGCATTTTCTTTTAAGCTCCTTTCCGGGTTAAATGAATGACATTAGGCAGCAAGGATAATGCAGATTGCTTTGAGCCATTAATTTTATTCTGTAAATTTACGTAATGATTATCTTGTGAGATTTGGCACTTAAAAATTTTCATCACTTAGATTCTGATTAAAATTATTGTTGTTTTTAAAATTAATCAACCCATTTAACTATTTTTGAATAATTTTTTTTTAAAGTAAATTTTATATAAGATTTTATTTTGTAATACGTGTGAAATGCATATTATATGAGGAAAATAAAGTACATATTTTATATTATATGCGTACCATATCTAAGAGAAAAATAAAGCAGATAGCTGTTAGATTTTTTTTGTCGTTAAAACATGTATACGTATAGCATCCTGAACCGGAAACTTAACCGGGATCTCTTGACGTTGATACACATACTCCCCTAACAGCAAAACCTTGCTTGAGTAAGATAGGCATTTCTTTTTCAATTCCTACCCTTTGCTTTTGACCAAATATAATCCTATTAAAAAACCATAACTGTAAATGTTAATTATTTTGCTTTTTTATTTTTACTATTTATCTGAATTTCGAAAACAAGTCCAAATTAAGAAAGAAAGCTTATAAATTTTGACAAGTTATAGCCATTTATATTAAATTCAGTGTTTTCATCTCTATCAAATCAATAAAATAATTGAAGTTTCAAATATTTATAATTTCTTTAGAGAATTTGTCTGGATTTTGAGGTTAATTTATTTCTGCAATGGGATTAAATTACGCTTAAATTATATTTCGGAATACATTTCAACATTGTAACAGGAAAAATTGACGATTCTACTCATGATATCTCTCATAAACAAGCTTTGCAGAATACAAAGGGAGTCTCACACTATGTTAGAATACAAAGCAAACTTTTTGAATACAAAAGGAGTCCTACCCTTTTTTAGGATACAAAGCAAACTTTTTAGAATACAAAAGGAGGCCCTCAGTTTTTTAGAATACAAAGCAAACTTTTTAGAATACAAAAGGATGCCCACACTTTTTTAGTACACAAAACAAACATTTCAGAATGCAAAAGTAATCCCGCACTTATTTAGAATACAAAGCAAACTTTTCGAATACAAAAGTAGCCCAACATTTTTTCAGTATACAAAGCAAAGAAATAGAATACAAAGGAGTTATGTTTACAAAGGAGGGGGATGTTTAGAATACAAAAGGAGCGCCACACTATTTAGAATACAAATCACACTTTTTTAATACAAAAGGAGTCCCACACTTTATTTTAATACAACACAAACATTTTAGAATATAAAAGAGCCCCACATTTTTATCCAACTAATTTGAGACAGAGTCACTTGCGACTTCAGTCCAAATTGTTGAAGTATTCAAGTCACTTTTTACTGTAAACGTTTCATTGGCAATGTGTTTCGTTATCATTGTTGAACAGTCGGGCAACGTTCATCAACATTCGAGTGCAAAGCACAAAAATTGACTAAATAGGAAATGGAGCATAGGTCACTTGCCATCTTATCCAGGTTTCGCAAGGAAAACGCGCACATGTTACTTGTATATTCTGTAGTAACTATTTATAATGAAAATACAGTTATAAACTACTTAAGGTGTAACCTGCTTAAGGTAACTGCAGGTTGAAAACTCACTTTTTTATTCATCTTATAGTCCTATTCATGAACTTTAGAATAACGTATTATGTTTTACTCTAGAATATATATTTAGGAAGATAAAGAATTTTTACATGATAATGAATGGAAGATGAACATAGAACCGGTAATTGAAGCTTTAAATGTTTTTTCTGAACAATCAAAATTCGATAATAGTTGTTCCACGACCAAAATTCTAATTCAAAATGTCTTTCTTATTTTCATTTGAAGCCTGTCACCTGTCATATATTTTATACCATTTGACTTAATATAGGCTATTTTTTTCTATTTGGTGATATCTTTAGGAGAAAATATTTCTCTTTTATATGTAAAATTCACGTTAATAATGCGAACTAGTTAAAAATAAACAGTACTCCCGCAATACTCAATTTTTTCTAAATTTTCTAATTTTTTTTTAATATAATTTTATTTCCAAATTTATTTCTTTACATCGGGCTTTCCTTGTAAAAGTTAAATTTTGATAAAGTTTTAATGAAATGTATACTTATTGAAAACGTTGTATAGAAAATCAAGTTTTTTTTTTTAATTTTTTGAGCTTCATTAATATCAAATCTTCAAAAAATATTCTGTTATAGATTTATTTAAAAATGTGTCCCAAACCCAGGGGGATACCTTATGTAGAAGACTATACTGCAGGTAACATTGACAACACAAAAAATAGGTTTGTTGCGAAAACAAAGTCTTTTGGATGTGAAAAGATTAAAAACTTATCCAGAAAATGCAGGCAGAATGTTAAAGTAACGACTACACATAGTATGCACAGCAATGTTATGAGCATGGAACTAGTTTTCAGGGTACAAATAATCAAACCCTTAGAGGTAGAAGAGGATGCGGAGAGAAATGCAAATAATACGGAAATTTTGATAGACAAAATTAATGAATAAGTGATTTTTGCATTTTGACATTGATACAAACAACAGAGGAATCTGCATAGAACAAAACCCCGCAAGTTACACAAACATTGAATCTAGGTAATAGTAGTTAAACTAGTAAAGGGAATTTTAAAGGATAAGTCGTTCAATAAGACTAATTCACTCAAGTTCCATAAATGAGCGCAGTTTTATGGAAATGAGAAAAATACAAACGAAAATATAAGAAGGTAAATAAGACAAATTCGGCACTTGAAATCATCGATTCAAGAGTGTCAGTCTCTCTTCTAAACTTAAAGACATATAATATTCTGAAACAACAGTTAAATGTAAAGATATATTACATGAAATAACTTTTACGAAAAAAGTCAAACATGACGAAACGTTAAGCTTTCACGAAACGAAATATAGAATTCTTAAAATGTATCCCACTTGCATCCAAAAACTGATGTTAGAGCATGTAAATGATTTTTTTTTCTTTAAAATTCGTAATATTGAAAAACACTACCAAAATGTTATTGGGCTATAACTTTTCACGACACATAATTGTCTTAGCATATTTTTCACCTTTTGCTTAACTTATTAGTTTGACAAACATATTTCAGAAAATTACAGTTTATTTAAAAATATGTCTTAACATAAATTGAATTTTGCGTTTTACGCCATTTTATGTCATGACGGTTACTAACTACAGGGAAGTTTCAGTATAAAACATATATTCTACAATTCCATTATTTAAATTTTTTAAGGCTTAATTCTCTCATTTCCAATTTCAAACGAATGCATTATCAAAACTTAAGAAAAAAATACTTTTTATTTGCCTTTAGATAGTTATACATAAAATATAGAGCAATCAGAAACCGCGTCATCTTTCCTCTTTTAAAAAATTCTTTAATCTTATTAAACATGTTGTCAAGTATACATTCTTTAGATTTTGATCTTGCTGCGTAATATCATTCAAGCTTATAAAGGTAAGATTTTCTTTCTTTATCTGGTTCTGGCGTCCTCTGGATCTGCTACTATTCCTATTTCATAGGTGTATTTTAAAATTATTAATTTATGCTTGTGACTTATTTAATGTATTTTTCCAAAATAGAACGAGGTAAGTGTATTTTAACTTGTATTCTTCTAGATAAATATTTATTTATTGCTGATTTCTTCTGTAAAAAACACATTCTTTATTTTAAATTAATCGTTTTGGGTAAAGATCTAGTTAAAAATGCATTTGTATACGACAAAAAACTAAGCATGATTTATTTTTTTAATTATTGTCTTAACTATCACATTTTTCAGTTTGGAGAAAAAATAAAACATTTTATATTGCTCGCTTAATATTTTTTTTATTTTTGTAATTCTTAAAGTTCTTTGCTAAATTATATATTTCAAGAAATATTTAGAGCAAAATAACATCTGCAAACATTGATTAAATTATACATTTTTCAAATTACATAATAAATAAGATATTTTATATTTCTTCAGCGAAAGATGAATAATTGAAATTATTTAAATCAAATTAAATTTCTAACAAGTTGTAAAATAGAAAAACAAATTCCTGTAATTCAAAGATCAGAGTATAAATTTAAGAATCTACGAAATATTTAATAATAATATATTTTAATTATATGGATTTATATTTTCAGTTCTTAAGAATTCAGTTAAGAAACAGTGTACCTAAAATATTTAAACTCAAGTGTTTAAATAATTTATTTATGAAGCTATTCTCCCAAAAATTCTCATCAGAGTACTTTAATACGCGTAACTCAAGGTTTTCTATCACATTTTGTTTGTATAAAATAAAATTTAATGCACATGTCATTTCTTTTTTATTACATTTAGTAAATAAAATTTGCCTATTTCTATAATAATCATGAATGATTTATAATAATCATTCAATCTAATTCTAATAACTCTAATAATCATGAATAATCATGAATGAGTATGAATTTAATAATCTACGAAATATTTAATAATATTATATTTTAATTATCTGGATTCATATTTTAAGTTTTTAAGAATTCAGTTAAGAAACAGTGTACCTAAAATATTTAAATTCAAGTGTTTAAACAATTTATTTATGAAGTTGTTCTTCCAAAAAATCTCACTAGAGTACTTTAATACGCGTAACACAAGGTTTTCTATCACATTTTGTTTGTATAAAATAAAATTTAATGCACATGTTATTTATTTTTCATTATATTTAGTAAATAAAATGTGCCTACTTCTCTAATAGTCAAAGTTAGGCAGATATTTATTTTAAATAAAATAGCAATAACAACATTTACAACTATTTGCATGCCCCTATATAAAAATCCCTAATTTTAACATGAGATATTTCTATGAAAACAATTTTTTTCGAAAAGATAAGAAAAAATAGCTTTTGGCTTTTATATTCATGATAACTTTAAAAATTCTTGTAGTTTTAAAATTATAGCAACCATTTGCCATTCTTTAAACCCTCAAATGGAAATAATAGACTAATTACCAACCAATTCATAGCGTGAGTATTATGTAGATTATTCGATTCTAAAAGTATAGTAGTGACGCATTTAGGTTTATCTCATGGATAAATGTAAGTATTGTACATTTTGCAACCATGTTTTTATGCTGATTCTAAGTAAATTACTGGATTACTACATACAAATCAAAAACGGTAAGTTGTTGTTGTTGAGACCCAGACCGTCCGACCTACCAGAAAGGTGCAAGGTAACCGTTTGGACGGTCGGGAAGTGCCACCCAATTTAGACCGGAACCCAGTGGGGGAGGCATCCACAGGGACCGCACCCTCCTTCCCCTACCACAAACCTCTCGAAATAACTTACGGGCCCACATGTTTCAAGCGATCGTACTCCGCGTGAACACGGCGGCAGTTTTAGCAGTGACGGGAAGCGAACAAGGGCTTGCCGAATGCAATTCCCGCGCGCAAACCATTGAGCTACCACGCCCCAAAAAAGGTAAGTGAAGATTTTATAGATATTGGATCATTGTCAATTGACAATTAGTACATAGATCCTTGTTCATCCGGCAAGTTTACACTTCAGGGAAAGCATGCAAGCAAAGTAAGTGTAGCATCAGAATAACAATATGACGTCAGTAATCAAAACAAATAATCTCATTTGTTTTTGTTGTGTGAATATATAGTATTTCTAATTTTTCAATCTCATTTAAAAACAGCAGGTTTTATTTTTGATAATCATATTAAGCGTAAAAGTACTTCATAAGGATCATTAAGTCTGAATATCATAACACTAGATATGAATTGTTGCACTTTAAATTTCGATTAATATGACCCGTATCAATAAGAAATTTCGACATCTGGAAAAAATTGGGGAAAAACAATAAAATATTTTTTTTATGTTTTTTCATAATATGACATTGCAAATTACAATATTATAATGTAATATTATAATTATAATATATATATGCAATGTATATATATATATATATATATATATATTAATAAATTATACTTACAAGTCTCAGGTGTTCCACAAGGTGGCTGTAGTAGCAGTATGTTAGCTAATTTATACCTATATCATTATGAAAAATTCTTTACTTCAACTGATTATAAAATTTATAGATATGTAGATGATCTGATTTGTCTTGTATTTACTGATAACTATGTCATAGATATAGATTTCTATCCGGATAATTTGGAATTAATACCTAATGAAACTTCTATTAGTAATAATGTTTATTATTTGGATTTAAATCTAATTATAGAACCTGCTCATGGGATAGTTACTAAATTATATGATAAAAAAGATTTTTTTAAATTTAATATTAATAAATTATTACCTTTTAATTCCTGCAACTCGATTCAATTGTTTAGAAATATTATACTTAATCAACTTTTTAGAATTTATAGATTATCAGATAAAAAATATCATGCTTTGCACATTAATAACCTCAAAATTACCAGTAAAATGTATCAATATCCTGCATATTTAGTCAATAGTATAGTTAATAAGTTTCGATTAGCCTAAAATTCTCATATTCTCCCCTTATTATCTTATTTTAGCCGTACTTTTTCATTCTCTTGCAATTATATTTTCATCTTTTTATCTCGCAGCTTTAACAGTTGAATATCTCATTTTATTGCCTTTGCGCAGTACAGTTTTTATTACTCTCTTTGGCAACAGCAAATCACATCTTTTCATTTTGGTATATGGCAACATTGATCCAGTCATATTTTGCTCGTCATGGTTGCGCTGAAGAGGTGAGTTTTGAGGTATTTATATTTCCTTTATTGTTCCAATCTATATACTTGTCGTCCATATAACACAAGTTTATAGATAAAATCTATCTTGTGTTTCAGAAACTAGCATTTTTGTGTTCATTTCGAAAGGATATATGGACCCGACGAGAATTTTTTCGAAATGAACTTTTCGTAAGCCTAATCTCGTAAGCCTAAATCTCCTCCATGTGCAAGCTTTTTTGCTTGATTTTTTTGTTTTCTTATTTGCATTCCTCATTTTTGAAATTTGTTGATTGTCTTTGTCCTTATGTCTTGCATTATGCTATATTACTTCCTCTTTTAGTCTTAATTTCTTTTAATTCTTTGTATTTGTAAAAAAATTTTGGAATAGTGTATTATGAGTTACTACATACTTTCTAACTTTGGATTTAATAATTTATATATATATATATATATATATATATATATTAGGATGGAAATGACAAATTGGTTCATAAATAGTTTTGTATCGTATATGCACTAATATTCGAATTCTAACATTCGAGTTTGTGTTTATAAGCTATGATACTATGTAATCAACCACAAGCAAAGTCCAATCAATTATACTGAACAGCTTTTGAAAAATCAGAGTGTTTATGCATGGAAAGATAATTTTGGACACCAGTGTATATTTATACATTTTCATATTTACTTCACAAGCTTATTCAATACCATGCAACTCTTTCACATTCGCTTTAATACATATGTATACAAGTAAAAAATTTAGCATCAATATATAAAAAGGTTGATAGTGAAAAAATGTCAATTATATCAAAATAAATGATCCCTCACTTAAATTGTTCCCCACTTTGACATTGTATGCAGAAATATCAAATAAAGTCATACAAACTCTTTGGATAATAATATCTAATAGCTATTATATTTAATTTGTTTAAAGGGACGATAAACTTAAGTTTCATGCATATGTTAAAAAAATTAATTACATCTAACAATTTTATACATTACAAACTACATTCAATTACTTAAATTTATATCATGAAAATAAGAAAAATTTATTATTTTCTTTTAATTATGGGCATTCTATTTTATCGTTTAAATAGCTAATATTTGCCAATGCTAAAATGAGAACGCAAAATTTATAATACAACAAAAATATATTTTAAACTGTTTCAGCATTACCTAAAAATAAAAAATAAGCTTTAAAACGACGAAAAAAAACATAGAAACGCGCTTAAGTCATTTTTTAATAATTAAAATACGTTGTGTATGTTAATTAATTTTAATAATTTCATTGTGACTGCATAATTACTGTTGTTTAGGATTTAATTGTTTCTACAGAAGGGCTAATTGCCTTTTTAAACATCAAAGTTAATTAAGTTGGCCGTGTCTACGTGTTTCCCAAATAAAAATAGTTAACAGTTTAACATTTTGAAAATTAAAAAATATATGTATTCTTTATATTTTGCTGCATTAGTTCAGTTTACATTCAAAGATATGTTACATTCTACGCACAATGCATCTGGATAACGTGGGTAGCCGAGGAAACCAGAAGGGATTATAAGCAATAGGAAAAACAGACGTGAACTAAACAACTGTTTAGTTAGTAAATATACCAGCAGTCTGCTTGATTTTGCTGAAACAGTGATAATGTTTATATCTTCAATAATGCAAGTGCATTTTGACGTATTTAATAGTTTCTTCAAATTATCCCTATATAATAATTGCCTAATGTGTTTGTGTCTATTTAGACAATTCAGAAGTCCCTATTTTACCTAGAAGGCTAAATTTTCGCAACTTCCTAGTATCCACTAGACAGAACCAAACGAAACCGGATTTTTCGATTTTTCCCCAGGGTGCTATTAAAAGGGGGGGGGGGTCTGAAAACCTTCCCAGAGTTCGTCCCTCCTGTGACCTAAAGGAGGGGGAACATTCCCTTATGTGACCTAAAAGTGGGGCAGGGGAACATTCCCTCCGATGACTTAAAAGGGGTGAAAAGCCCTTATATCATTGAGTAAGTATTATAAAATAAACCAAATTCTTCCAAAAAATTTTAATGCTTAATGTGAGGCATATTACATCAGACGTTTTATGTTTAAAGATTTTAATTTTTTGGTCAATGTCCATTACAAATGTGAAAAATATATGAAATATATTCCAATTTTTTATAGAACTATGCATTGTTTCCAAAAGTTCTTTGTATCGAAAATTTGTTGTAGAGCTAATATAATGGCGAATTATATTATCGTTTAAATTTGTGAGTGTTATTGGACAAGTAAATTAAAATCCAGGAGTGGAAAATACTCTTTCTTTAAATGAGGTGGCATGAAATTTCTTATCTTGTTTGATCCCAGTATTGTAAAAAAAGAATATTAATAAAACTCCCTTATTGTAATCTCTACTAATAGGGTATATTTCCTAAATTATCATTACAGTATATCTGAACTGAATAGGTATTATAAAGCTACACGTCATAGTGCTATATCTGCTAACAGAAAATAGAATGTAAATATACATGCATTTTCCAAATAACTAATATAAATGGTTAACTTTGTCTGCACTATTTTAAATTTTGTCAATCAATTCTTTATCTAAGTAAAATAAGAAATATTTTATAAATAAATATCCAAAAGCTAAATGAAATGATTTTCCATTAAAAATGTATCTTTTCTTCTAAGACTTCTAAGGAAACGTCCAGATAAATACTCCATTGGTTAAAGTATCAAAGCAACCAACTTAAATTTAAACGTTTATCTCCAAACAGCACTCATGAAAAAGGGACGAAAAGTGAAATAATGAAAAAAAAATCATCGATGAATTGTGAAATACGATTTTCTTTGCATGTTGAGTAATCATTATTTTCCATTTTACTTTACATAAATGATTAATTCAAAAAGCGGCCGACTAGAATCTAGGTTAGCATTTTTCAAACTTTTTTGGTCGCTGAACACTTTTGAAATACATTTTGATGGCGGAACCCAAAAATGAGAAAAAAAGTCATTGTGGTCCAAATTATGCATTCAAAATTCAATGCCTTTTTTATTATTAAGAAACTTTATACGAAACTATTATGTTACGGAATCCAAAGGGTTCCTCAAAACAAACTTTGAAAAAGGCCGACCTACAGAAAGAGAATTCATTTTATAGCGGAAGGTAGCTTTGAACCCATGATGCTCATTGAAATTCCAAATTGCTGCGACAAATAGTGATCAGAGACTTTGTGAACAGAATTTACATCAAAAGTTTCAAATATATTCTATCGTACGCTAGTAAGAGATAAGCTTTTAAAATATCGTTATATTTTAGCACGATAAGCAAATAGTTTACTTATCATAAACATAATCGATTTATGTAATACACTAGTATTTAAACTTGTCGAAGACAGCAAAACTGACACTCTAAAAAAATTAAACTGCATCTTTTTAATAAGTTTTTATTTTACTTAACAAGGTATCGTGCATAGTGTCCAAAATATTTGTCTCAATTGCAAATTAGCCCAATTAGGTCTGCTCGGTGATTGTGTTTCCGGATTTTATGTATGGGCTTTGGGAGGGTAACGAGAGATATTTACCTTCCGCCTCTACCATTTTATTCACTCCTGGATAAATATAAACAAATCAATTACTTTAGATTTGTTACAGTGGCCGATATATAAGTGCGCAAGTTTTAAACCTTTTAGCCAGTGGAAATTTTATTGGGGGTCTAGAAAAACTTTTAAAATTCTACAATCTATTCCACGATGAGGGTCAAGATTGAAAATTCGACTTCGCTATGTCAAATGGTCTATACTATAAGTGTAAAAATATTCAGTCCTTGGATCAACAGGAGCATCTTTGGTGGGCCTTAAATAACTGTTAGATCCTCCCATTTTTTTAGTCTCGGGAAGGGTAAATCGCAAATCCAGCTCCGTTAGAATTTGTGCCATTGTCGATGCCATATATATGCAAAGATTCAACTTTTTAGATCATCGGCGAGCTTATGAAGGGGACAAAAAGGCGTTAAAGCCATTAGATATTTATATATAATGATTTCTAAATAATTAACTTAAATGGTTATTTTAATTTAGTCTGTGCTATTTCGAATTCCACCAATCTATCCAAACAAAAAAAAATCCATTATCTAAGTAATATCTGAAATATTAAAGTATCCAAAGGTTAAGAAACCCAGACACATATTCCCATTAGAAATGTATCATAATGGGAATAATATACATAATTTAAACTCAAGTTGGTTGTATCAAAACAACCAACTTGAGTCTAAACGTTTATCACCAATCAGCACTCATGAAAAATAGAAGGAAAGCAAAATAATGGGAAAAACAATTCTCGATAATGTGTGAAATACGTTTTCCTTTGCGTGCTGAGTAATCATTATTTTCCATTTTACTTTACATAAGTGATCACACAAAATGCGGTCCACCTTAATCTAGATAAACAATATTTTAAATCGGGTAGGGGGACAGATTTGAGCCCATTATGTTCATTGAATTTCGAATCACTCAACACATAGTGATCACAGACACTGTGATCAGAAGTTACACAAAAAATGCAAATATATTTTATCGTGCGTTATAGAAAGAGCATCATTTAAATTATTCTTATATTCTATCTCGATAACCTAATAGTTTATTTATTATAAACTGCACAAGTATATAATCCTTTCGAAGACAGAGAAACTAAAAATTGGAATTGCAACTTCTTAAAATGAGTTTTTATTTCGTTTAACTATGCATGGTGCCTAACCTCAAAAATAGTTTCTGTTAGTCCAAATAGTTAGTTAGTTTCAAAATAGTCAAATATGGGTCCTGTCTGGTAGTTGAGTTTCCGGCTTTTATGTTCTCAGTGGGACTTCGGGAGGGTTCTGGGAGACATTTAGCTTCCCCATACCATTTTGTTCACTCCGGAGAAATATCAAATATCCGGCTGCGTTTATGCTCTGTCCAGTTGTCGATGAGATGAGTGAGCAAAAATTCAGTCTTAGTGGACTGCTGGAGGGTCTAGAAAGACATTTTAAAAGTCCATAATCACCACACCGATGGGAGGATGACCGCGCCATGTTCTGTCCAATGGTCAATACTATAAGTGTGTGGAGTTTCAGCCTTCTAAATCACCAAGCGCATCTCTGGGGTCTATACAGACAGTTCGAAAAAACCCTAGTTCCCTCCTCAACGTGTAAATAAAAAATCCAGCTACATTATGTTTTGTCCGATGGCCTACACTATAACTGTGCAGAGATTCATCCTTTTAGTACATCCCCCATACCGTATCATACAAGATGAAGCAAATCTTCCATAACGTATTATACAATAGACCCTATTCAAGAGGTCCCATATCAGTTATCACTCGCTTTACCTGTGACTATCCAGTATGTATATTGCCATCAGTTTTATTTCAATACAAACGGTAACAATCGGTTACAGTTATTTTATGAAATTTGCAGATAATGTCACATAAAATATACTTGGGAAAACCCTGCGAGATGGTGTTTTGCAGGAAACGAAAATCGCATAAATATCGATCTTCTATTTTACTGTTTATTCTTTGACTACGCATTAATTGTCCCAGTATAATATTTCTAAAAACATTTTTGTGCATACAAGAGTTCCAGTTTATGATATAATTGATTTTGAAGTGGAAGCCGTTGCGTTTATCGTACAAACAGAAACCAGTAGAACCACCTGGTTGTTTGTATATTGTTATATCCAGAAAATGTAGACTTTTGTTGACATTATATGGAGTTTCAGTAAGTTTTAAATGTTGTGGATAGAAAGTAAAATTTCATTCAGGTAAATCTATTAATTGTCATTCAGGTAAATGGTTTTAGAGATAGACTTTGTTATAATTGTTCTATTAAGTGTCAATATTTAAAGTCTTTAAGAAGAAGCTACGTAATTTTGCTCATTTATACTAGTGAACATATTTCAAACATATTTTAAATATATTTCAAACATTTACTGTTGGTGATTTTTGATAAGGCTGGATCTCGACAATTATATCTTATATTTGTTTGTGTATGATGTCTGTTTTACATCTTAAAATTTGATACATTCGTATTCTATTTTGCAATATACCGGCTCTCCGGGAGTGTTGTCGCGACGCAAAGCATGTTTAACCGGGGTGAGGGGTTCACAACTCCCCCCGGCCATCTTTTGGTATATTGTTTCCATCCATAGCTCTTTTCATTTTGAAAATATTTTTTATCCTCTTTTTAGTGCAGCTTTGCGCCTTTTAAGTGCGATTTCTGATGATTTTATAATATTATATTTCACGGTATTTTCATATTATATATATATATAGATATATATATATATATATATATATATATATAGATATATATAAATATATATATAGATATATATATGTAAATATATTTGTAGATATATATATATAAATATATATATATATATATATATATATATATATAAATATATAAATATATATATATATATAATATATATATAATATATATGTATATATATATATATATATATATATATATATATATATATGTATATATATATATATATATATATATATATATATATGTATATATATATATATATATATATATATATATATATATATATATATATATATATATATATATATATATGTATATATATATATATATATATATATATATATATATATATTTATATATATATATATATATATATATATATATATATATATATATATATATATAAATATATAATATAAAACTTGAAAAAATGCTACAATTTTGAGTGAATTGACCAAAAAGCCAAAAGCAAAAAAATAATTTTTAATACAACTTGTAAAGCGCTATGCTGCAATTTTACATGTGTATACCTATATAAATTCCCAAATAAGACAAGTAGCAATGTACTCGTAAAATTTCTAGATAAGTGACGGAAGTAACGGCCGGGGGGAGTTGCGACCCCCAACACTCCGGTTAAAGCTTTTTTACGCCATGGCAAACGCTCCCGGTAGCCGATACTCCCTACACTATTTTCTTCATGACTCTTATAAAACCGTAAAAAATTACATTCATACATATACACTTTCAATAACTTGTAAGAATCCAAATGTTTACTGTAATACGCTAAAACTAACCAAAAAGGACACACTATAAAAATATAACAATTAATTTAAAATACTAATGTATGAAATCCCTTCACACGTGGTTATTTAATATCCCAATATCAATATAGTTAAAAAATAATGTTTGAAATCCAAGTCAGAGAGGTTATATTTAAAAATTCGGATACAAGACCAATTGGCAACACTATCGCCATATAAATACAATTGTATGAATTTACTTCACTCGTGGTTATTTAATACTTTAAAATCAATATATTCAAGACTAATGAAATCCAAGTCCGAGAGGTTATTTTAAAATTGGATATAAGACCTATTAACAACATTATTGTCATAAAAATACCAATGAATGAAATTAATTCACTCGTGGTTATTTAATCCTTTAAAAGCTATATATTCAAAAACTAATGTTTGAAATACAAGTCAGAGTGGTTGTTTTTTTAAATATGGATACAAGACCTATTGGCAGCATTATCGCCATATAAATACAGATGTATGAAATTACTTCGCTCATGGTAATTTAAAACTTTAAAAACAATATATTCAAGACTAATGAAATCCAAGTCAGAGAAGTTATTTTTAAAAATTGGATACAAGACCTATTGGCAACATTATCGCCATATAAATCCTAATGTATGAAATTACTTCACACGTGATCATTCAATACCCCAAAATCAATATATCCAAGACTAATGGCATCCCAGTCAGAGAGGTTATATTTAAATATTGGATACAAGACCTATTGACAATATTTTCACCATACAACACATACACATTATTAACATGCAATCTGGATATTACTTGAAATTATCTACAAAAATTAGCTCCATCCATAGAATACCTATGTTTAGCCATATAGAGCTATCAGATTTATGCTCCTCAATTTCGCATAAAACAGCGTCACCTTCTACTTATTACAATACCGCCACTAGGCGATATCTGAAAAGTCGTATGCTGTTATTTTTCCAAAATATCTCTTTCTAGTCACGGCTGCAGTTAAACCATTATAATTGGAAGCCAATCTAATTAGAAAAGCGGGTGGATAACCCTCCTTGATTGCCTCTTTCAAAAAACGGCAATCACAAATGTATCTATCGTTATTTGTAAAATTCAACAACTTATGTCGTTTCATTTGATTTATAATCAGATTTCTAAATATGTTACGGTGTAAACAAGTTGTCCATGACGTCAAATACTTGATATCGAATTTAAAGGTGTTACGTTTATCGTACATACGATAACACTGTAAGGCTGTAGACTTCATAATAGTGAGATCCAAAAAATCCAGACTATTATCCTCATTACATGCTGTTTCTATTAAACTTAAACATGGAGGATAAAAGTCAAACTTCATTGTATAACTACAATCCTCAAATCCGCATAGGAGATCGTCCACATAACGTAGGAATAATATCTCATTTAAAATATGTGTTCCCCTTTCATATTTCTCTAAATAAATATCTGCCAGAATTGAAGAGCAGTTACCTCCCATTGGGATTCCCTTAATTTGTTTATAAAAGTTTTCTCCATTATATAGAACTGTCTCGAATAAAACCAATTGCACCAAAGCCTTGTACTTTCCAATTGTTATATATAGTTGCAAATCCCAACTATAGTATGATTCTATGAGGATGTTATATAGATCCTTAATGTCTATATTATTGAAAAGGTCAGCAAAGTCATAACTCCTATATATTCTGATGTTAGGTAATTCTTTCAGCCTTTTAACCACTTCTAGGCTGTTCACATTGGTTTTACGGAAACTATATGACCCTGGTCATATAGTTTCCGTAAAACCAATTTTAAATGACCCAATAATAATTTATTGGCCCTGGTTAAATAAGTTTTAAAACCGATGGTAACAGGTCGGAATTTAACGGGATTTTTATGCGGGATTTTTTCCCACACATATGCCAGATTTTTTGTATAATGCTTTTATACGGTTACTGATTTCCAACTGAGATTGATTCAATAACGAGTGCATACTTTTATCTTCGTATGCTTGTCTTAATAGAATAACATAGTACCATTTACAAGTCATTGCAAAATTCGAGATGAATATGCAAAATTCGAGATGATATATTCGAATGAATATCGAGATGAATGCATATAGCCATAGTCTTGAATATATTGATTTTAAAGTATTAAATAACCACGAGTGAAGTAAATTCATACAATTGTATTTATATGGCGATAGTGTTGCCAATTGGTCTTGTATCCGAATTTTTAAATATAACCTCTCTGACTTGGATTTCAAAGATTATTTTTTGAATATATTGATATTGGGATATTAAATAACCACGTGCGAAGGGATTTCATACATTAGTATTTTAAATTAATTGTTATATTTTTATAGTGTGTCCTTTTTGGTTAGTTGTAGCGTATTACAGTAAACATTTGGATTCTTACAAGTTATTGAAAGTGTATATGTTATGTAATTTTTTACGGTTTTATAAGAGTCATGAAGAAAATAGTGTAGGGAGTATCGGCTACCGGGAGCGTTTGCCATGGCGAAAAAAAGCTTTAACCGGAGTGTTGGGGGTCGCAACTCCCCCCGGCCGTTACTTCCGTTACTTATCTAGAAATTTTACGAATACATTGCTACTTGTCTTATTTGGGAATTTATATATATATATACCAATTTCAAAATAATTAGTTATTTTAATTTAGTCTGTGCTATTTTAAATTCTGCCAATCTAACCGAACATAAAAATCCGTTTATCTAAGTAATATCAGAAATATTTAAATATCCAAAATCTAGATAAATGGATTTTCTATTAAAAATGCTTCGTTTCTTCAAAGGCTCCCAAGAAAAAGTCCTTTACAAATATTTCCTTTAGTTAAAGTATCAAAACAACCAACTTCAGTTTAAACGTTTATCACCAAACAGCACTCATGAAAAATGAACGGAGAGCGAAATAATGAAAAAAAAAGTGCTTGATAAATTGTGAAATACGATTTTCTTTTGCATGCCGGATAATCATTATTTCCCATTTTACTTTACATAAATGATCAAAGAAAATGCGGCCCACCTTAATCTAGAGAAACAGAATTCATTTTAAATCGGAGAGGCAGCTTTGAACCCATGATGTTCATTGAAATTCTGATTCGCTGCGACAAATAGTGATCACAGACATTGTGATCAGAATTTACATAAAAAAATCCAAATATATTTTATCGTACTTTAGAGGGAGAGGATCATTTAAATCATTCTTATATATTCTGGTTCGATAAACAAGTACTTTACTTATTATAAATTGAATCGATTTGTATAATACATGAGTCTGTGTTTTGATACAAAAAGAACCCTAAATAAAATAAACTGAAACAAATAAAACTCCTAACTCAATTAGTAAATACTCAAAAAGTTGGGGTTTCAAAATGTTTTGAAAGCAAAAACTATAAAATACATTAATTAGCAGAATATGATTTGGTCGTATGGTAAAATTAACTACAATTTAAAATAACATATTTTTAAATAATATTAAAATATGTCATTTTAATTGACCTGAACTTAAAACCAATTTCAATATACATGAAATTATTTTATACGTTCTTTTATGAAATAGCAGACTTTTTAATCGATAACTTCTAAAAAGAAATTGCAACTTAATTGCATAGCAGGCTGTAAATAGTCTCAGCAAAGGACCAAACAACTTATTTTGTGCAATCAGTCATAGGTCTTATTCTCTAAACTACTGAGGCGATTATGCACTCTTCAAAAGTGAAATTGCAACACCATGAAGGAAATGAACGTAGCCATATGGTACCACTAGAAAAGAGAGCCATATGCAAATGATTATATTTTCGTACATACCGGGTCACGTGACACCCAGTATCGAGTGATAAAGCCCAGCAGGCGTCTCGTCCCGTAAATGATATCAGCGACAATTTGCAGCAGCCGCATTTTCGAAAAAGTAAAAAAGCAATGCCTCGAAAACGTCAGCGAGTTGTATACCAGCAGTTAATGGCTGGGGAACGAGACCGTTTCCTGGAGCTGCGTGACGTAGGTTTGTCGATTCGTGCAATTGCCACCTGTGTTGGGTACGACGTGAGTACAATCCAACGATATGCGACACGACGGATGTGGGAACATCAAAGAACACGAAGAGGGGGTGGATCGAACAGGCGCACGACAGAGCGCACAGACCGGCAGATTCGCCGAACGACATGCCGAGAACCCGTTCGCAACGACAATGATATTCGAAACAGCCTGTCACCAACGGTTGCACCTGCGTGCACCCAAACCATTCGCAACATGTTGCATGTAGTACAGCTGCGCGCACGGCGGGCAGCTACTGGGGTGCCATTAAGCGCTCGACACAGGAGGTCACGTCTGGCATGGTGTCGTTATCGCAACTGGTCCAATGAACAACATCGGGTACTGCATAGGGATGAATCATGCTTCTGCCGGGAACGCCACTTGCCAGCCCATATCACCGAGCGTCACACTGGGTATATGGTTTGAGGCGGTATCATGTTTGATCAGCGGGCAGCTCTGGTCGCATTGCAGGTAATCTGACAGCGAACCGGTACATAACACAAGTTGTGATGCCTGTGGTTTGACCACTGGTGCAAGCCGTCCTCGGCACGGTACTTCAGCAAGACAATACCACACCTCACACGGCCGGCAGCCTCGCCTGGATCTCTCTCCCATTGAAAGCGTGTGGGCCCTCATCGGACGTCAGGTGCACTTGGGGCCACCGGTACATACCATTGACGAACTGCGTACCACAGTGGACGCTGCTTGGCAAGGATTACCTTGTACAACCACTAATAGCCTCATCGATAGTATGCTTCGTCGTTTAGCAGCCAGTATAGCTGCAGTGGGGGCCACATTTTTTACTAAAAAAACGGGTTTCTTTTGCATATCTTTGTTTGTTCTTTTAATTTGCATATGACTCTCTCTTCTACCTGTACCGTGACTTGAATATGGCTATATGCATTCCTTCATGGTGTTGCAATCTCACTTTTGACAAGTGTATTTTGTTATTTAATTGTAGAAGAAATAACAACCTATGCCTTCGGGTTTCAGACAAAAATGTGACTTCGGTAGTGTACGTTTTCCTTATTTTGTCATATCGTTATTTCATACGACATAACATCTGTTTTAGTGGTGCAGTTGTGGCGACAAGTTCTCGTGCCATTTCAATAAACACTAGACGCTGCTTCAAAATCCCATACCGTATTATTCGGGCTGGAAGATGTGTTTTGGTATGACCATATGGTATCGGGCAACTACACTTGAGGCCCCGGACTCAAACCTGAACTGGGACAGCTAGCAGGTACACACCTCACGGAAGCCCAGTTGTTAGCGAGCGGGAATTGCACTCGGCAGGCCCGGGTTCGATTCCCTCCGCTGCTAAAACTGCCGCCGTGTTCACGCGGAGTACGATCATGTTAAACATGTGGGTCCTTAAGTCCTTCCGAGAGGTTGGTGGTAGGGGAAGGAGTGTACGGTTCCTGTGGTTGCCACCCCCACTGGGTTCCGGTCTAAATTGGGTGGCTCTTCCCGGCCGTCCAAACAGTTACTTTACACCTTTTTAATAGGTCGGACGGTCTGGATCTCAACAACAACAACAACCCCCTCTGTGGTGATCTGGGCGACAAAATTAAGCACAATCTTCTCGACAATGATCGCTACGCTTCTAATGTTATTACGGCACCACATAAAACGCATTATCTTTTTTCGACATAGATGATTGACGTCAAGCCCTTGTCAGTTATGCGATAGAAGTACGTACTTTACCGGCTCGACCGAACTCGTGCTTGACCCAAGTTTCACGAATGTAATTGGCCGGCTTTTGACGTTACCTTAATCATTTTTACAGACACGTTTGAGCTCTTTGTAGGAGAGGGAGTATGGGGAAATGCCTCTCGCAGCATATCAACAATGATCGAACCGCAGCACACCCCGAATCATACCTTTGAGCTGTATTATATCTTTTGGCCTAATCGCATATTGTAGGACTTCTACTATCGAGGCCCCTGGTTCAAATCTGAACAGGTTTAGCCAACCAGTACGGCTACAGTAGATGACTGTGTACATCTGCCTGCTGTGTACTATTCACTACATGTGTTTAACATTTAACATTTCAAAAGTCGCTCAACTCTAAATATTTAAACGTATTGAAAGGCAAACATGAAATCAAACTAACTGCCAGTAATGTGCCTAAAATCCAAGTTATACTCTCAAATAACGTTATATTAACTTTAATACAGTTCGTCCTATCTGAATAACAACAGACTAAAAGTTTCTATTTGTAATCTGTAATAACACACACGAGCTGAACTTAAATGTCACTGCAATACAGTGTTTCAAATTAATAACCTACCCTAGCCGATCACCCTACTTTAAATCAAATGCCTGATAGTGGTTACCTACAGCCCAACTTGCTACCGGGTACCACATACGGATCGTGTTATCTTTTCGCTGTTTAGGTCACAACTAACATGCTCGCAGACGGGGATCGAACTGCTGAACCGCGCCACCGAAAACTGATGATTTCTTTCCTTTTATAATCAAGCCGTCAGAGATGCTACCGATCTGATTAGCAACTGCAACTTAAGCAACTGAAGAATAGAAATTGCTACTGGAATTGACAACTTAAAGTGGAGAATGTGGGATAAAATTTAATTATAGAGTAAATATAAGTGTCTCAATAACTCAGTGGTAAAGATCGTATATTACTCAACTGAAAATATGCTTTTCGATTCTCCAAAACATTTGTTTTTACACAGTTCTTCCTGATTTATTTTTAATGTTTACGTTGGAAGTAACACTAAGTATAATCCAAAGTACATATGGACTAAGACACATGAATTTTATCCCTTTATTTGCGATACATTATTAAGAAATACTAAAAATCTAATATAACTATCTTGCAAAGCCATAAGTTCTCTCATTTTGCAGCCACCAATCTAAAAATATGCAACATCAAAAACCAAAAATTTTACAAACTTATTACTATTATAGAAGACACTCCCATTGCAGATGCCAGCAGCATCTATAGAGAGGTTTCACGCTTATTTTGCTTTCGTCAGCATGGAATAACCCATATATACAATGGCATCAAAAATGAAGCATTAAGCCACAATTTTTGCAAGTTTCTATAGGAAATGACAATTTTAGTCTTTTCAAGTGACCGGCATAAAATCCATAAACAATTTAATTCAAGCCACAGGAAGCTGCAAGGGTAAAGTTCACAATGCGGATATTGTGTTTTGTGGACATATTACTATTATTCTTTTTTAGATGAATTTAGATAAATATGTACTAATACTATAATAATACAAAGCACTTATGTAAATATAATTATGTTTCTGTGATACAAGGTCTTAAAAAGTGTTTACAGGTTGTTAATAAATGTAAAAGCTACAAAATGGCACAAGACTCAGACAAAAAGGTGCCAAAATTCATTATATGGGCGAACAATAATTTATGATCACGGTAAATAAGTGATGGTATCATGGAACATGACGTTTGCGGACTCAGTCGATTCCACGGGCTACATAAGTGGCTTCCCATTAGAAGCCCTAGAAGCCCTTACCAGGTTCCTCCCAGATGCTTGTGAACCAATCGACAGACAGATGCCTGCAAGCCAATGAGAATCCAGGAGAGGGGAGCTCGCAGATAACCCAATCAGCGGTTGAAAGATCCATTGCATCCAATTAAACACATTACGTTATGGAGATTTAGTCGGTCGTATGAGTAAGTGTCTATAACAAAGCATGTTACTTTCAGTTAACACTGGACAATAAGCAATGGTGGGTTATCACAATAGCAAGTACTATTTAAATTTACGACACAACTTCAACAAAATGCAAACTAAGTTACGCCATATTTTGGTGCGTAAGCACCTTCTTTATTAAACATTTTATCACCGCAGTTTCATATATACTGTTATGGACAAAGCGCCTTACCGAAATCGAAATAATTTTAAATTAATTATAAACTCAAATATTGCAGCTGTTTATTTTCGTAGTTGCTTAACACTGTTCTAACATCTAGCATCAGTGTTTGTCATGTTACTGCATCGATAGAATGTATATTTTAATTATGAAAGTAAACTTTTGACTGAATACAGTAAAATAGTCAGCATTTTAAAAACTCTAAAAGGGTCTGGTTCAAAATTGTTCTACAATGTATTTCGAAAAGTTTTCAATTATTTAAATATGCCTTCAGATCTATAACTTTCCTGCTTAAAATCAACTATTAAGCTGAACTCTACGGAATTAATGAAAAGCAAATACATATTCTAATTATACGACCGTAGACATTTTTGAAATTTTATTTTTGTATTTTGCACAATCATTAATGTATATTTTGCTTTTAATACATATAGCATTTTAGCAGCAGGTAAAGTTTATTTTAATATTAATAGCTTTTAATGACAAATAGAAACATATCTAATATTTGCATAATTTATATCGTAGAATTAAAACAAAATGATTAAAATCTATATTTATTTTAAATGGTTAATGTTTAGAACGATTTAGTCAATTTATATTTCAGATGTTTATGTTATTTGTTGGTATTTTATATATATTTAGCAATATTATATACCAGGCTTTAAATGAATATGCTGAAATTATATAGACTCCGAACCAATTTACGTTTCTAAAGAGCTTTATGCCACTATGAAATTTTAAACTACATTAAATGCTTAATTATTTTTATATGCAGGATAACCATAGTTAAATTATGACTGTTCCATACTCCTCTGGAGAAATGTCTAGCAGCAGAAATTCAACCTAACTTGATTTCTACTGCTAATAGTTTCCGTGTGTTTTGAGTGTTCTTCAAAACACACGGACGCTATTCCCTAAAAATAAAGTGTGAAGTTAAAGATTACCACTAGGAGTCAATTTGGTGCTAAAGTGGTGATAATGAATAAAATTGGAATTTGAAAAAGGCACAACTTCAAGTAACCAATTTATAAATACATAAACTCACACGGACGGATTACTAGGAGGGTAAGCCCGTCCGTTATATGCTTAAAGTAAATAGAAAGAGGTTCAGGCCCATAAATCTGTCTCATCGTGTAGTACCATAGGGATTTCCTATACACACGAATAAAAAAAAGCCAGTATTCTTCTCGTGTTAATCGCCTGATCAATGACTTTCCTTGACATCCTGTGTAGTATAATATTAGATCCATGTGGCCGACATTCCTTCCGGTCTAGCCAACATCCTTTATAGGTCTATGCATTGAAATATTCTTTATATATTGAAATATTTCCCTATAGTCACCAAATAGGCATTTATTACTAAATTTATCACCATGTTTACAAAATTCGTCTCCAAATTGGTCATTGAACGTGACAGATGCAAATATTATATTATCTTATATATACGTGCTTCAAATATGTGGCTATAGAGTTTATATTTTTGCCTATTAGAAATACATCACTATTTGTGAAAATTGCAACATCAAGATAGAATCACGGTATCCAAATGAAACTATATCATATTTTACACATGTTACCGCAGATAACTGATTCCATTTCCAGAACTACACAATATTTTAGCATCAAAATCCAATACCATCTGAAGCCGAATTGAGCAGAAATCAAACAACAGATTCTATACGCCATGGCATTGAATGGAAAATGTTTGTGGTATCGTCCTGGAGAAATAGCCTGCCATGATGGTTCTATGTGTATCCAGACTTCATTTGTGGTGGATAGTGGGTGCATTGGCATACCAGTTGCTTAGCCAACATAACCAAGGCATGTTTGATCTGGGACATGCCTGGAAAACATGCATACCAGTGAAGAAGCAGTAGCTGCTGTACATGGAAGATATTCCTGGTTACATGTGGGAGAGGCAGGATATCTCTGAAGGATTGGTATCAACCCTGACTCTAAAACAATCCGGATGTATTACTAGTTGTTAAAGATCGTGAATTGAATCTAATAGCACCTCAAACTCTGACACTCAATGTTAAGTCGGTATGTTGATGCAAAATGTGCGCTATAAGCTGCTGTTTACTACGATGACTTTAAAAACTTATGCGACATCATGGTAAACAAATTAAATCATCGATCACTTATTTATTCGTATTAATTAATTTCCCATGGATGTGGTTCACAATTAATTTGGTTGCGATTTAGAATATTTAGGGTTTGAAGAGATAATCTAAAAGTTGAGTTGTGTCAACGGTAAATGTATTATTTAAGTAGTTTGCAAGTGTTTGCGACCCGAAAATCGTCAGGTAATTCACTCTAATGAAAAGTTGATACGGAACGTTATTGAGACTTTACTTTCACCTAGAAGTCTAAAAACAGCTGAAGGTAATGATCTACTACCCAGAAGTATCTAAATTTGATAAATTTGGTCGGAAATTCAAAATCCCCAGAAATTACTTCCGTCTTGATAGCTTTTATTTCATTCATTTATTTATTTATTTATTTATATTTTTCCTTAAATGAGTTCTCTTTCTAAAACTTCAAATATCTGGTGTAGGGGGGGGGGGCATTACTTTCAAAAGCCTATTTATTTTCAGAAATACTACAAGTTTATTTCAGTTTTTAAATTATATATTATTTTGAGTGTGATTTCCTTCTCTAAAATGAAAATTTTCATTTTATGTTAATAATCTCATGCATATCTAGTAATAAGTATTTCGCAGCTAGTGGAAAATTTAAAACTTTGGATTCACCATCTTTTGAAAATAAACGGCTCAATCAAACAACTAATACAGCTGGAAATTAGATTTTTAATATGTTTCCGATCCCTCAAATTCTCAGGCGAAAAGCTGCGTTCAAATCAGGATCGAGATTTATCAAGATTTATCCAAAGATTAAATTGAACAAATGTATAAAGCTTTAATAATTAATGTCAAACGCGAAGGAAGCTTACTTATCTCACTAAAATCTCACATCGTAAATTTGATCAAAATTATTTTTCCTTTTTATGCGTGGAAAGTGTTATAATGATAATAAGATTGTTTTGTACAGTTAATTAGATGAAAAGACTCCAGACAATACCAGCTAATCTTGCGGAGAAATGAACTGTATTTGTACATAAAGATGATTTCTTAATTAAGATATCATCTTTTCAGAATTCTTTACATTAAGATTCCTTATGTATAGATAGAACTCGCGTGGACTGTAAATTAGCTTAATTTTAATTTAATGTCCGCAGTTTCAGCAGTAAATTATCATTAAAGAGAAAGTAGCGTTGAACACCGTAAATTCAAACAAATTATTTCTCGAAATATTTTGCGTTACGGAGTTTTGTTTTTATTACACAAATACAAATAAAATTAATCGTATGATTTGGTTGGAAATAAGTTATACTGAGTAATTCATTTACTGGTTAAAGTAAAATTTGTTAATTATTGGGAGAAATATGGACATTTATTTGAAACGATTGCATTTGAATATATGTAAACAGATAATCAAGACCGATTCAACAAGAACAATGGCTAACTGCCACTTTTGTGTAAAGAACGCTTGTATATAGGGCTCCTAAGAAAGTCCTTACACACCCAATAACTTTGTAAGGAAATTTCCTTGAATGTACGCGTTAGGTTTATCTATAATGAAGTGCCCAGACTCGACCAATCAAAAGCAATTACAACGCCCCTAGTGGATTATTTAAAAAGTTAGGATAAAGTACTCGGCAACAAAACAATATAGAAGAAAAATGTCAATTACAAAATTGTAGAAGAATATCTATTTAGTAGAAATCGACATCAGAGACACCCAAAACGTGTATATGGAAGGCAATAATAAACATAAAGTCGTATAATTAGGTCCTGTAATATCTTGCGGCTGTAATACGTAGCACCTTCAATGCTCGCCAAAGTTCGGGGTCATATTTTTTATAGAATTCAAATACGCGTTATTGCCAGCTGAAAGCATTATGAACAGACATCAGAGACATTACGCTAGGTTCCATTGCATGTAAGTGTTTACTTTAACATCCCTGAATGTGGCAGACATCTGCCAATAGCTTTATACTGTAAAACAAATGTCTTCTTAACAGATTTATTGTCTATTACTACAAATTAAACAATGCTTTACAACTCTGTAATCGGCTTTTTCATCTAGATTTCTCTGCCAAGTTCGTTTTCCCACCATTTTTAATTTTTCTGCTTGGGGCACAACAATCAATTTTATTCGATCGAGTTTGCTTACATTACTGCTGACAGACCGAGCGCGTACACTCATGGACTTTTCCTACAAATATTTTGGGAAACTTAAGGAATTTCCTAGAAACTCTGTATAAACATTTTTATCGCAATAAAATGGCAAATTAAAAAAATCAGTTGAAGTACAATCTCGGCTTATTTTAATATACAATTATAGCAAAATTCTATTTATCGATATAACCTCTTTGAAATGTCAGTCCTTAAGTGTCTATTTTACTTTCTCTGAAAGACACATGATAATGTATAGGGAAAGTATTGGGATTGTGTCGAAAATCGGAACTACACGGTTATTTGCGGGATTCTTTATGTAAACGGAACTACACGATTCAGACACTCTAGAATACGAAAATGGCATGACGTTTGAGTGCGTGTTTGTCTGTATGTCTGTCTGTTTGCTCAATGTATGCAATCACTCTAACTCAAAAATTATTTAATATAATTTTACAAAATTTGGTGGGCAGGTCTCTTGTTGCTTACCATGGTGCTGATTAGATTTTGATACGATTCAAAACGACAGAATCTTTTTTTGCGAAATGGCCTTCAAAACTCGTCAAAATCTAAAACAAAAGACTACATATGATCAAATGTATCAATTAAACGCTTGTTTTATACGTAGTTTTTGACGCCGAAAAAAATAAGACTGGCCTCATTATTCCAGTTCGAGATTTTAGTGTTAGCTCAAAGGTTAACATTTCTGCAATGACACATTTGAAAGTGCGTCCAGTTGCCAAATGAAAACGAAAATTTATATAAAACTACTAATTCAGTGTAATGTAAAAAAATCCGTTTCGAATTCTATTCAATTAAATACAATTTTATGAATTATGAAAGAAGTAAAGAAAAAATGAGTTTGGACCAGTAGGGAAAGATGTGTGCTGCCCACATCAGATATTTTTTTATTTCTTTGCAATGTGTATATCATATGTGAATAGTAAAGAACGGTTCGAGCCAGAATACGAGCAAAGAATCAGAGCATGGTCTGAGACAATAGTATTTTCTTCTATGTTTGAATGGCACTCTATATCATATCTGATCCCTCAGATTTCATATCTAAGGGAGGCTTCAAACTGTAAAATCTTCTGGATTTCACGTTACCAACAGTACGCAGAAATATTCAAGTACTTTTATTTTACGTAAATTATACGAGGTATAATTTACGTAAAATTAAAGTACTGTATTTACGTAAAGTATTGCAATTTACGTAAAATTACGTAAAATTAAAGTATCTATATAGTAAGGTCGAGTTGTCATGTTTATTACAAAATACGCCCAATAACTTTTTGTCTTCAATCATGAAGTTTGATGCACATGGCAATATGTATTCATCTCAATCCTTTTTAGGACTGACACTTTGGAGAACTGAAGATCTTGGCATTTTTCTTTACAAGTTTGTTTCTTATCGGATATCGATCCTATTTGCAGATTTTAAATATGACATTTGCGAGTTTTTGAATTGTCAAGGCTCCTTAAAGTTTAAAAATTTTGAATTTTATAATTTTTGTACTATACAATGCTAGAAAATAATCAGCATACTGAATTTGAACGGTGTGTCTTACACAGATATTTTTTTGAAAATTTTTTATTTAAGTCAGATTATTTTTAGAAGAAGTGATAAAAATACTCTATTTGAGAGATTTTGAATAGTCATTACTGTTATTTAAAATATGACAGTTATTAAAACAAATATTATTTTTTTTCAAAGTGAGTAATTTCTGTATTTCCCATTATGTGTAGCTTTGGAATACCCAAACATCACCAACAGTAAACGTCTAACCTTTTGAGATTAGGTGCAAAAGTGAATATTTCATAGGAAATCAAAATGTACTAGAATCTTAGATAAACTGATGCAACAAATTGTCTAAACAAAATAAACCAAATTAATAACATCTTGTCTCATCACGCCTATGTGCAGAAAAATTAAAACTTAACATTCTACTTCTTTTAGTTTCTGAAGTACAAGGGGGGATGAAAAAGCCACTTGGCTATTTTGAAATGTATCCGTCAAAGGCTTTAATACCTCCAGATGCCTCAAAAGTTGGCTGGTGCTCCGCCTTGTACCTTAATATGGAAATGTAAGGTTCTCTCATAGGTTGCTCGGTCGGTATAAATTTTGTCTTGAGAAAAGTAGATTAGAAGTTTAAGCTCCTCTTAGTGTTAGACAAGTGATAAAATGTAGTAAAATATATTACTTAAATATTTGCATTTTTATGACAGCAGTTAAAAGAAGTATCTTCCCTTAAAATGTAAAAAAATATATATTATCAAAAACGAATGACGTGTTGAAAATCATTACGAAGTAACGTTTGCATAATTTCTCAAAGAGAACAGTTTTTAATCGTTTGTTCATAATATCCCTGCTTGTTTTAAACAACCTATACTTTTACACGACAAAAAATATATACCAATATCGGTAGTGTTAGTAATGCTATTTAAGTGTTATAAATGGAAAACTTTGTATCGTAAAGGAAAAATCCATTATGTAGAACAAGCGGATTTTAAATAAAAAAGAAATGATCTTTGATTTATGATATAGGCACATCATTTTTCAACTTTTTAGGGGTTTTGAATCTTTTTATCTCTGAACATTTTTTGTTTACAAAAGGCTTATCTATTAAAACTCGTGTGAAAAATCCACAATACTAATGACTCTCAATGGGCTTGAATGAGTTATTATATCATTGTATTGTTCAGCTGTAAGTGTTCAAATAAAAATGAACATTTCCTCTAGGGGACAATTTTTAATGGTAAAAATCAGATTTAATCATCAATCACTGCCTCAAGTTTGTTATTTGGGACAAACTGGAAACAGGTGTGAGTTACATACTACAATAAAACCGCGCTAATCCATCGGAGGTAAGTGGATACTTTGGAGATAAAAGATAAATGCAATAGACGGATTAGCAAATAAATGGAAAATTTTTCAATTGTGTTCATATACAATATGCATAAAAATATACTTATCAATAGTCAAAAAATACTCAAGAAAATGTCACACAAAATCATTATTATTACATAAATCATTACCTAATTACGCAAAAAAATTATTTAAAAAATTTGTGATAAAAAATTTTGACACATATTAACGTATTTTTGATCTAAACAATTCCCATCGTCAACTGGTTTATGATCTCTATTTTCAATGATGAAACAGCCTTTCACATGGTACGGAAAAGTGGCATAATTCAGATTTTTTCATTCATCATAATTCAGTTGATTTTAAAGATTCAGATATGCGGTTTTTTAATGATCTTGTTGCATTAAAAATAAAAAATTTCTGATTGACCAAATTTGTCTAAGGGGTCGCATAAAAATTTAAAACGTGTAACTTTTTGAAAATTAATGGGATGAATATTTCATTAACATAGTCTTATTTCCTACCCTACTTTCAACATTTTTGCAATTTACATTGCCCACTTATCTCCAACAAGTAGAGAATTAAAGCGCGTTTCAATCTTTTTGGGACACCCGTATATGTAGGGAAAGTAATATGAAGTAAATATTCATCAGTGAAATTATTCAAAACTACGCATATTTAACCTATTAGATTTAATTCCGCTTTTCAAATATCAATTATCCATATAGATGGGTTTGAAACAACTATGAACCACGAAACCCTGTGTTTTTCAAGCAGCTTTTTGTTACGTTCCCTGCAATACATGGTATGTATAGGGAAGATATAGGAATCGTGCCGAAAACCACAACTCGCATTTTCAACGAATCTACACGTTTTGAGACTTCTAGAACACGAAAATACTATTTTCAGCGTAACGTCTGAGTGTGTGTGTGTGTATGTCTGTGTTGATTTTGTATTTTGGTACGATTCGGAAAAACCCTCTCTCTTTTTTTTTTTTTGCGAAATGGCCCGCAAAAATTGTCAAAATCTAAAATAAATAACTACGTAAGCTCAAATGTTGCTGTTACTGATGACCTCTTGTTTCGGCTGAGCCGAAGCAGGACAAGTGACGCAGGAAACAGGAAAGAACGAAGAAAGACACAAGACGAGAGAACAAAGTTTATTAAAGCAAAGTTTAGAACGCATCACTGACAAAGGTCGGAGGGGTGCAGCTTCACATTTTGACGAGGACCCAGAAGGCGGAAAACTGCCTTTATCCTCAAGAAACATCCATGCCTTATTCGGGATTCGAACCCGAGCCCTAAAGACAACAGCCAAAGGCGCTATACACTTCACCGCCTGGGCGGCAAACCCAAATATATATGTTAAAGGCTTATACGTAATATGTGACGACGAAAAGATTAAGACCAACCCCATTATTCTAGGCCTCGCCGTTCTCGAGATATTTTAGGGTTTTCGTATTTTCGTTATGCCACCTTTGTAAAAAATCTGATGTGAGTAGTACATGATTTTCCCTGAGGACTCAAATGCATATTGGTATCATTTCATTAATAATTCATTAAACTGAGTTTATTCCCACTAAATATCACGCGTAATTAATCAAAATTACACTGAATTTGCACTTTTAATTCAGTATTCATTTTCATTTGGTAACTGGGCTTATTCTGAAAACCGCCATTGCAAACATGAAAAAAAATTAAAATATCTCGAGAACGACTAGTCCTATAGTAATGGGGTTGGTCTTATTCTTTTCATCATTAAAAATTACATATAAAAAAGAATTTAATTAAAGCATTTCAGCATATATAGTTCTTTATTTAAATTTTGACGACATTTTGCAAAAAAAGTAGGTTCTTCTTACCGAATTGTACCATAATATAATCAGCACCAGAGTGTCTCACATGTTATTTATTTACCAAATTTTGTGAAATTTGGTCAATTAGTTTTTCAGTTGGTATATACCGAGTGATTCAAAATTTCGGAGCAGAAGTAAAACACTATAAAATGTATCTATGGGTCGGAGAGACATGCGGTTTGCAGATTAATATTCATCGTGGTGGGGGATTTTGCGTGGCCTGAAAAAAAATTAGTTCAAACTCTCAACATTCGGGGGGATGCGGCAGATGCCATGGATATGATTTATGCATGGAGGTGATTGCACACATGACTGGCCTGCGAGATCCCCAGATCTCACACCCGTGATTTTAGAGAAATCACAGGGTCATATATATATGTATATATATATATATATATATATATATATATATATATATATATATATATATATATATATATATATATATATATCACAGGGTCATATATATATATATATATATATCACAGGGTCATATATATATATATATATATATATATATATATATTAATGGAGTTGCAGGCTCCTCAGAATACCACTGAATTTACTGATCCGTTGAAACATTTGTAACAGATTTTTCCGCATTGCGGCATAAGCATATTAATTAACTCTATGCCGCACCGAATATCTTTTTGTACAGTTAACGATTCACCACTTGAAATGCAATTTTCTTGTTGCTACCATTTTTTAATGAAATGTTTTTTTTATTCCTCAAATTTATTCAGTCATGTGTGAATAAGTGCTTGCATACGTGTGTGCATACATACATGTGTATGAATGCATTAACGTGCGTGTTGGTGTGTGTATATGTATATTAGTGTGTGTGTATCTGTATGTTAGTGTGTGTGTATATGTATGTTAGTGTGTGTATCCTTGAGACTATGTATGCGATATTTTAAGAACCATTGGAGAGTTTTTGAACGCAATTTGTTACTATTGTTACAATTAATACATATTGGAATATTGTTAATTTAAAACACAATCGAATGTTCAGAAGGCCACTCATTATTTACAAGTGATATCTTGAAAAAATCATTACAAATCAGAACATTCAATAATGTTACATAAATAGCCATTTCTTATAAACATTTTTATTAGAAAAATAATAACACAAACATTAGAACGCTAATAACAACCGTTCTCGAAAACTGTGCACATTTATCAAAAAGATTAAAAAAATAAATAAAATTGAAAAGGTGTTAACTTTGGTGAAATATGTTCCTTTCCATATACAATATTATGCAACAAATTTGCGAACATCATCGTCAAAAATGTAATTCGTTTCATTCACCACAGAAGAAAGTACAGGAAGACACCCAGCAAATTTTCCAAACATCCGTCATGTATTTGTATGTATGCCCATTTTTATTCTAGGCAATACATTTGCTGATAATATGACAAATAATCTTCAACTTGGCAACTTTTCTTAAAAATTCTCCATATTCGTAAAATCGCTGCCTAATTGGGAGAAATGACACTTTATTAACAGAAAGGACGTCATATGGATGAATATTTAATATCTTGGAAGATGAATTTCAATTTAATTGATAATCCTTGTTGTTTCGGGAAAATTATCATACTTGATTCAAAATATAGTAATTATCATGGTTTTGGGGGCAGCTAAGTTTTGTTAGGAGGGATCTACAGTGTCGTAAATAAATTGTGTTTTTACACTTCATAACATAGTTGAAAAGTGCTTAAAACTTTGTGCATTTTGTCTATCTGTCCGTCTGTACGATAACTGCCGTAAAAATGATTTTATCAAAGTAAAATTTTAGTGAATTGTTGAGACAGTCTGTAGAACACATGGGAATGTAAATGAATAATATCACCCAATTAGTTTTGGGTTGAACCCTGGTTGAAGAAATGAAATACATTGAACCCTATTGGACCTAATTTTTCAAACATTTTATAAGCGAAGTTAAAATTCACAAATGTGCCTCGAAAATTTTGGGAAGTTTTTAAATTATCCCATAAAATATATATAAAACAAATTCAGTAAAATGTGTTTGGTAGTTTTTAAATAAAAATTAAAATAATAATTACACCCATATAATATAAAGAGATCACGTGACCCACTTCAAAATGAAATATGGCATGCATCTTTTTTCCCAATATAAAAATCGTGATTTTTAAAGTTCTTTTAAATCTATATCTAGTGTTACATCCGTTCAAAAACCGCTTTATTTTTGCGTATTTTCTGTGCATCTATTTCTGCGCTAACGCAATTACAATATTTTTTAATTTAAATGATCATCAAACTTTGATTATTTCTACCACGAAGCCTATTTTTAATGGATACAGAATGTAAACGAGTGATTGTAAGATGAGTTGTTTAGGAATTGTATTTTTTTCACGGAAAATTATTTAACTCTGGAGTCTGGAATAAAAGTGTATGAATGAAATATTCATTGCTTTTACATAGAGAGTCAGACAATTTATATTTCAATGACGTCATTTGTATAAAGTTCATTTTCTTCGATGAAGTTTTAAGTTTTCACATATAAAAATTATTGTAGTACAGTAATAATATAAAATGTATCGCATTTTAGAGATGTTTAAATAAAATTGCCTTTCAGTTGGAAAGTGTTTCATAATCGATGCTTTACATAATTGATCTTTCATATTATGGGATGTTATAGCAAATATTTTTCGATAGGGAATTGTATAAGAATTAATCTGTATGCCTAGCTTAACGCTATGTTTTTTATACGCCCTTTCAGCGATGTCAGTAAGGAGATTGAAATTGTACGAATTAAACAATGAATGTTAAACACAATATTGACATATGAAAAACCTTATTATAATTGTAATTATGTCTTTTAGGAATCCATCAATTGGAACGCAGACTTTAATAAAATATCCGATTGGATTAATACAGTATTTGTTTCTAATGATTAGAATCGATTAATATATGAACAAAATTGTTTTGCGGATATTTACTACATATCTAACTGTTAAGTTATATATGCCCAAAATAAATGTTAATTGGGTATTACGAAATAGTTTTACATTATTTTATTTTATTTTATACATACATATATCTACGACATACGAATAAGATAGATCAAATTATATATATATATATATATATATATATGTATAATGTATGTATATATATATATGTATATATATATACGTATGTATATATATATATATATACATATATATGTATATATATACATGTATATATATGTATGCATATATATATATATGTATATATATATATATATATGTGTGTGTGTGTGTGTATATATATATATATATATATATATCGTCTAGAGCAATGCAAATGTTACAACTCTATCGAAAGTACAAAGTTAAAAATAATATATAATGCCGAACTTTAAATAATAACATAACAAAGAGATTTCAGAAATGTCGGAATTTTAGCGTAAAAATCTGGAACTTCTTTTCCAACAATTTTTTTTTTGTGGACTAATAAAGTGAATCGAGCTGCTTTCGCAAATTATAACACCGCCGCACCACTCGTGTTGCTAAATTATGCACGAGAAGAGCACGTGACCTAGCTGCTCTTCAAAGATTGTGTCACACGTGCACGAATAATTTGGATACTGAAAGATATTAGAGCTGACACTATATAATTATCTAAATAATGATATTATAGTGAGTGACTATATCTTTAGCTGTTGGAGAGGCTTGTGAATTTTATGTTTGATTTCTCGAATTTTATCTCCCGAATATTTGTTGATAGGATAAAACATATACAAATGAAAGATTTTAAGTATCTCATACTTGGGGGTTATTTTTCATGGATAAAACTATAAACATTTTTAACAAAGAAACAAGAAAGATCAATCATGCATAAGCATTGATTATGAAACACTTTCCAACTGAAATGTAATTTCATTTAAAAATTTCTAAAATGTGATTCATTCAGTGGTAATATCTTTTACATTATCACAGTACTACAGTAATTTATTATACTTAAATATTTAAAACTGTATCGAAATATAAATCATCTGATTCTTTATGCAAAATCAATGAATATTTCATTCATATAACTTGTATTCCAGACTCCAGAGCTAAATAATTTTGTGTGAAAAAAATTCAGCAATTCTTATGTAATTCATCTTACAATCGCTTGAGATATTTGCATTCTGCATATGTTAAAATTAGGCTTCCTTGAAGAAATAATAAAAGTTTAGGGATCATTTAAAATCACAACTATTGTAATTGCATAGGCACGGAATTTAGATACACAGATAATACACAGATAATATATATGTGTATGTGTATGTACTCAAAGTATTGGAATCGTGCCGAAGATCGGAACTCAAATTTTCAAAGTATCTACACGTTTTGGGACTTCTAGAACACGAAAAAACTACTTTTAGGAAGACGTCTGTGTGTGTAAGAGTGTATCTGTGTATGTTTCTGTGTGTCTGTGTGGATATTACATCCACTCTAATTGAAAAACTAATGGACCGAATTTCATACAATTTGGTAGGTATGTTTTTTGTGGGAAATCCTGATGTTCATTAGATTATAGTACGATTCGTAATAAAAGAATCTGCCTTCTTTGCGAAATGGCCGCAGAAATTGCCTTTATCCACTCTAGCTAAAAACTAATGAACTAAATTTAACAAAATTTGGAGTATAATATTTCAATAACCTACAAGTGATTTATATACCAAATTTAACAAAATTTTGTATATAAATCATTTGTAGGTTATTCTACTACGATTCGGGAAAAAGGAACGGGCTATTTTTGCGAAATGGCCAGCAAAAATCGTTATATATAAAAATAAAAGACTACGTGTGCTCAATTATATCAATTAAATTCCTATTTTATATGTGATTTTTGACAACAAAAAGAATAAGACTAACCCCATTACTCTAGGACTAGCCGTTCTTGAGATATTCTAGTTTTTTCGCGTTTTCGCTACGCCACCTTTGACAATAAGTCCAGTTATCAAATGAGAACCACATTTAAGTTTAACGTGTAAATTCAATGTCATTTAAAATACTTATGTTGTGCAGATAAACTCAAATTATCATAGAATAAATAAAGAGAACGAATATGAGTCTGCAGGGAAAGACATGTGCTGTCCACATCAGAATTTTTAACAATATTACAACAATGATTTATAAAAGTGAACGGGGATTAATTGCGGGTCATTTCGAAAAAAATGTATGATCTATATTTAAAGATCCACCAAATTGCTGTAGAATAAAATGTTCTACAAATTTAAGCTGTGTACCAAATTTTAACTCTCTAGGACGTAGGAAAGTGCATTTAAAATGCCATCAATTAAATTTATCATGAAGAGTTATATAGAATATAAAAAAAATGAAAAATTGTTATCTACCAAATTATTTTAAAATATGAAGCCACTCCCATATGCAAAACGTTTTAACAAATGGAGAGATATTTATTATATAATATCTCTCTCTTTTCTTTCTGGAAGATATCCCAAAGTCAGAATTTAATTGAATTTGTTTTTTTCCCTATATTAAATAATTTTTTTAATTAAAAAACTACTTAACATATTTTACTGAATTTTTTTTTATATATTCTATGGGATAATGTGAATATTTCCTAAAAATTTCGAAGCAATTCGTGAATTTTAAATTTACTTAAAAAATGTTTGAAAAATTAGGTCCCATAGGGTTCAATGTATTTCATTTTTTCAACCCGGGTTCAATAAAAAACTAATTGGGTGATATTATTTATTTATATTCCCATAGGTCCTACAGACCGTCTGAACAACATACTAAAATTTCATTTTGATAAACTCATTTTTACGGCAGTTATCGTGCTAACGGACAGACAGACAGACAGACAGACAGACAGACAGACAGACAGACAGAATGAACAAAGTCATAAACACTTTTCAACTTTGTTGTAAAGTGTTAAAAATGACCTTGCCAATTAAATTATTTTAGAGATTTACACTGATAGCGCTCATTCCATATTTATAACGCAAAGCATTAGGTGTTAAAAATTTTAAATTGAATCCCTCTCTTCATATCGCTAAGTTACTTTTTACTTTCCCTGCAATACATGGTAATGTATAGGGAAAGTATTGGAATCATGTCGAATATCGCAACTCGAGTTTTCGACGGATCTACACGTTTCAAGATCTCTAGAATACGAAAAAACCATCTTTAGCGTGACGTCTGTGTGTGTGTCTGTGTGTATGTCTGTCTGTGTGTCTGTCAGTCTGTGTGTCTGTCTGTCTGTGCAGATTTTGTATCCACTCTAACTAAAAAACTAATGGACTGAATTTCACAAAATTTGGTAGAAAAATCACGATTTTGAGACAAGATGGATGCCGTATATCATTTTGAAGTGGGTCATGTGATCTTTTCATATCATTGTCACGTGATCGCTTCATATAAGAAGTGTAATTATTATTTTAATTTTTATTTAAAAAACTACTGAATATATTTCGCTAAATTTTTTTTGTATATTTTATGGAACAATTTGAATATTACCTAAAATTTTTGAAGCAATTTGTGAATTTTAAATGCGCTTAAAAAATGTTTGAAAAATTAGGTTTCATTGGACTCAGTGTATTTCCTTTTTACAACCCGGGTTCAATCCAAAACTAATTGGGTGATATTATTCATTTATATTCCCATAGGTCCTACAAACCGTCTGAACAACATACTAAAATTTCATTTTGATTAAGTCATTTTTACGGCAGTTATCGTGCTAACGGACGGACAGACAGACAGACAGACAGACACACAGAATGAACAAAGTCATAAACACTTTTCAACTTTGTTGTAATGTGTTAAAAAGTATCACAATACTACATAAATTTACTATATTTGTAAACTAAAAATTTCATCGAAAAAAATGAACTTCATTTAAATGACGGCATTCAATATAAATTGCCTGGTTTAAACATCTCTAAAATGCGATACATTCCTCGGCAATATTTTTAAAATTATCATAATACTACAATAATGTATTGCATTTGACAACTTCTTCGAAAACAACTGAAATTTATTATATTTGAAAATTTCATCGAAAGCAACTGAAATTTATTACATTTGAAAACTTCATCAAAAACAAAAATTTATTCAAATGACGACATCGAAATCTAACACGCCTATAAACGCAGCATTTCATTCATAAACATTTTTTCATTCATTTCATTCATCAAAATACTATAATAATTTATTTTATTTAAAAACTTAAGACCATGGAGTTACAAGTAATTAAACTCTATGCTTTAAACTTCATCGAAAAAAATCGTTCTTTTCTCAGTAAAATCAATATTTCATTCATATCAGCTATATTGCAGACTCCATGAGCTAAATATTTTTGCATTAAAGAAATGCAGCAATTCCTATACAACTCATTCTACATATTTTGCTGTTTACATTTTTCCTAAGTGAAAAGTAGGCTTCGTTGTAGAAATAATCAAATTCGGATGATCATTTGAACTCAAATATATTGTAATTGCGTTGTTTCAGCATGTAGATGCACAAAATTTAAAGAAAAATAAAGTGGTTTTAGGACGGATACAACACTAAATATGAATTAAAAAGAACTTTAAAAATCACGATTTTGACACAGGATGGATGTCATATTTTATTTTAAAGTGGGTCATGTGATCTCCTCATACAATGGTTACGTGATCGCTTCGTATAAAAGGTGTAATTATTATTTTAATTTTTATTTAAATAACTACTGAAAAATTAGGTCCCATAGGGTTCAATGTACTTCATTTTTTCAACCCGGGGTCAATCCAAAACTAAATGGGTGATATTATTCATTTATATTCCCATAGGTCCCACAGACCGTCTGAACAACATACTAAAATTCCATTTTGATAAAATCATTTTTGCGGCAGTTATCGTGCTAACGGACAGACAGACAGACAGACAGACAGAATGAACAAAGTCATAAACATTTTTCAACTTTGTTGCAAAGTGTTAATAAAAAAGAGCCAAAATTATCCGAGAAAATAATTGAAAACCATTATAGATACGTTTAAAAATTGAACTCTGCACCAAAAAGGGCCAAACACGATCTGATAGTCAGATTCTGCCAGTATGAAATGTTCTGTCGCTTTCACATACGTTTTAGTGTTTCACGTTGATACCCGTTTTATAAACATCGATGAGTTAGGTGCGATGTTTGATGTTTTAATCATAGATGATTTTCCTAAAACTACCGAGGATTTCTTCTAATAACTTCGCGAATTGTTCCCTAAGAGCGTGATGGTCATCGAATTTAAACAAAGTTTGGTCACACACTCAATATTGCACAAATAAAACTGAAATGTTGCATACTCGTGTTTCAGACAGCGCTACATCAGATGGTGTGAAAACTAAGAGAGCTTTCTATTCATAACTTTTAGGAATATTAATTTAATTGATAATAATAATTTCAAATATGCCTGCATATTAAAATTTATATAAATTTTGTTTGGGATTTTCAGTAGAAAAGTATGCAAAATCAATTTACCTAGAGAATTGAATTATCACGATTATATATTTCGACAGGAAGGATAAATCATGCATAAAGCATGGGTTAAGGAGCACTTCCAACTGAAATGCAATTTTATTTAAACATCTCTAAAATGCGATACATTCAGCTGTGATATTTTTGAATTACCACAGAACTGCAATAATTTATTTTACTTGAAAACTTCAAATTTCATCGAAAACAATGGACTTTATTCAAATAATGTCATCAAAATGTAAATTGTAATCTTCTCTATGTAAAAGCTGTGAATATTTCATTAATACACTTTTATTCCAATTTCCAGAGTTAAATAATTTTGCGTGAAAGAAATTTAGCAATTCTTATACAACTCATCGTAGAATCACTTTTTTACATTTTACATCCATTAAAATTAGGCTTCGTTGTAGAAATAATCAAAGTTTGATAATCATTTAAACTAAAAAATATTGTAATGAAAATTGTAATTTTTCAAAAATAAAGCACTTTTAGGACGGATGAAACACTAAATGTAAATTTAAGAAAACTTTAAAAATCACGATTTTTAATCTAGGAAATATTTTTAATTTAAGAGATGAATGCCATATTTTATTTTGTAGTGGGTCACGTGATCTCTTTATATTATATGGGTGTAATTATTACTTAATTTTTTATTTAAAAAATTACATTTTTTACAATTTACATTTTTTATTTAAAAAATTACCTAGCATATTTTGCTGAATTTTTTTTTATATATAAGATAATTTATATAATTCCTAAAATTTTCGAAGCAATTTGCGAATTTTAATTTCACTTAAAATATGTTTGAAAAATTAGATCCCTTAGAGTTCAATATATTTCATTTTTTAAACCCGGGTTCAATCCAGAACCAATTGAGTGATCTTATTCATTTACATCCCCAAATGTCACACATAGCCCGCTTAGGAGTTTAAGTCACGCCTTTCCTTCTCACCTTTTTTATTTCTCTATTGCGGAGAACGCGTTATTTCCGGATCGAAGTCATTTGAAATTGTGTTCACATGTTTTTTTTAATTGGCGGGCGCTTATTTAATTAGTTAAAATAAGCAGAAACCGTTTATTAAAGGCCCGGGTAACGCCGAGTAATTCGTTCACGGGAGCAATAAATGTAGAAACAACTCTATGAAATTTATCTAACGTTCATTAAAAATGTATTTCAATTATATTTGTTCACTTTACATTAGAATACATATTACTTACGAATTTAAACAATTAATTCCACATATTTACTTATCATTAATATTTCTCCTCTTTATTATCACGAAAAATAATTAAATCTCAGATACATAGCGTCACATTTCATTAAAAGTAAAATAATTAAGAAGAAAAAAAATTGTGTTTGATAGGTCTTTTGTCTTTTTGAATACAAATAACTAAAAACGGGAGAAACTCTTTCTTTTTTTTCTTTTCTACGGAGAGCTTTTGGCTTCGTGCCAGATAATTATAACTCATCTTTCAAGACTCACCTCTTCCAAGTCCAAAATCCGGGAAGAGGAAAAAGTTAAAAATAAATTCCCCTAACAGAAGTTTGAGTCAGTGGGACCAAATCATCGATTTCTCAAACAATGTATCTTGTTTTTCCTTACTTAGAGGCAAAATAAAAGAAGAAAATACAGGGAAAATTCGAAATGTTTATGGAAAGACAGTTTTTTTTTTTTTTTTTTTCCCCCGTCTAAGATTCGATATCTTTATCAAAATGACATGGTGGGATTCCAGTCTTCACCTACCTCGGATAATGTGCGAACATTGGATTGATTTTGGGATTACTAAGGTTTCGGGAAATGACCATGTGACCGTATTTTGCAAATTTAATGCTTGGATTTTAAAAGTTTTTAACCCTCATTTTCTTATAAATATGGATATTATTTTTAATTTTATCTAACTTTGATATATATGTTGAATTCTTAGAATAATCACAATATATAATTGCCTGACGTGTCTAATATGTGTTTGTCTTCCCAAAAGCCCCCCCCCCGATGACCTAAAAGGATGAATCTTTAAACACTTATAGTATCGACTACAATACAGAACCTAACGATGCCAGATAATTTATTTATGACCCCCCCCGTCGATTTTGAAAAAATTAGGTGTGTGAAAAGCCTTTACAGACCCTCCAAACGCCCCCGGTGACCTAGACCTTACACGCTGAATCGTAGAAAAGTCTTTTCAGGTCATCTATAAGCCCCTTTGACCTAGAAATGTGAGTTTTTGTATGATTTGGAAAAATACATAAACGAACCTTCTTAACGAAATGGCCCGCAAAGATTGTGAAAATCTGAAAGGATGACTAAAAGTGCTGAAATATGTTAATTATATACTTGTTCTTCGTGTAATTTTTGACAACAAATTGAATAGAACTGACTCCATGACTTTAGGATGAACCGTTTTCGACAACTTTCATAATTTTTGGAATTTAAGGAATCGAAGGCGTTTTAAGTCACCAAATGACATAACAATGCATTAAAAATACAAATTAAATATAATCTAAGAAAGTATATATTATTATCATCTGAAATTAAACACTTTTTAATGCTACATGAAGTAAAAAAAAATTAATTTGCGTCATGTTCTACAAATGCTAAGACGCATTCAATATATGAGTTGCTACGCCTTTGAAATGTATGAATTAACAAAACAGATCAATCATGCATAAAGCATTGAATATGGAACACTTTCCAAATGCAATGCAATTTTGTTTAAACATCCCTAAAATGCGATGCATTCAGTGGCAATGTTTTTAAAATTATCACAATACTACAATAATTTATTATATTTGAAAACTTAAAACTTCATCGAAAAAAATGGACTTTCTTCAAATGACGTCATCGAAATATAAATCGCCTGGCTTTCTATCAAAAAGCAGTAAATATTTGATTCATGCACTTTTTCCATTCCTTTTTTTCATCACAATACTAAAATAATCCATTTCACTTAAAAACTCAAAGCCATGGCGGTAAAAGTAACTCCATGCTTCAAACTTCATCGAAAAAGTCTGTTATAAAATCGTCTGTAAAATCCATGAATGTTTCATTCATATCAGCTACATTGAAGACTCCAGAGCTAAGTAATTTTGCATTAAAGAAATTCGGCAATTCTTATACAACTCATCTTACAGCTTGATGTGTTACCATTCTCTATAAGTGAAAACTAAGCTTCGTTGTAGAAATAATCAAAGTTTCATGATCATTTAAACTCAAATACATTCTAATTGCATTGTTTCAGAATATAGATACATAGAAATTAAGCAAAAATAAAGCGGTTTTAGGACGGATACAACATTAAATATTAATTAAAAAGAAATTTAAAAATCATAATTTTGACACAAGATGGATGGCATTGATCGTTTAAACTCAAATATATTGTAATTGCGCTATTTTAGAATATAGATGCACAGAAATTAAGTAAAATATAGCGGTTTTAGGACGGACGCAACACTAAATATCAATTAAAAAGAACTTATCCTTAGAACTTATTAGGTATCCATCTTGTGTCAAAATCACGATTTTGACACAAGATGGATACCATATATTTTTTGAAGCGGGTCACTTGATCACTTCATATGATATGTGTTGTTGTTGAGACCCAGACCGTTCGACCTACCAGAAAGGTGTAAGGTAACTGTATGGACGGCCGGGAAGTGCCACCCAATTTAGACCGGAACCCAGTGGGGGAGGCATCCACAGGGACCGTACCCTCCTTCCCCTACCACCAACCTTACGGACCCACATGTTTAACGTGATCGTACTCCGCATGAACACGGCGGCATTTGTGGTAGCGTGCAAATCTGGCGCGCAAACCACGGGGATACCGCACCCGAGATGGCCAACAGCACGCGGTGTTCCGAGGTGGTCACCCACCAAGTACTAACCGCGCCCGATGCTGCTTGACTTCGGTGATCTAACGAGAACCGGTGTTTTCAGCACGGTACGGTCATTGGCCTCATATAATATGTGTGTAATTACTGTTTTAATTTTTATTTTAAAAACTACCGAATATATTTTTCTGAAATATTTTTATATGTCGTATGGGTTAATTTGAATATTCCTAAAACTTTCAAAGCAATGTATGAATTTTAAATTCGCCTTAAAAAAAGGTTGAAAAATTAGATCCCATAGGGTTGAATGTATTTCATTTTTTCAACCCGGGTTCAATCCAAAACTAATTGGGTGATATTATTCATTTATATTCCCATAGGTCCCACAGTCCGTTTGAACAACATAATAAAATTTTATTTTGATAAAGCCATTTTTATGGCAGTTACCGTGCGAACGGAGAGACAGATATACAGAATGAACAAAGTCATTAACACTTTTCATCTATATTGTAAAGTGTTAAATATAATTATAGGACACCTAATCTATTTTTAGCATTTTACAGCAACGTAGAAAAGTGTTTATGACTTTGTTCATTCATTCTGTCTGTCTGTCTGACTGTCTATACGTTATCACGATAACTGCCGTAAAAAGGACTTTATCAAAATTAAATTTTAGTTTGTTGTTCAGACAGTCTGTGGGACCTATGGGAATATAAATGAATAATATCACCCAATTAGTTTTGGAATGAACCCGGGTTGAAAATATGAAATACATTGAACCCTATGGGACTAATTTTTCAAACATTTTTTAAGCAGATTTAAAATTCACAAATTACTTCGGAAATTTTAGAAAATATTCGAATTTTCCCATAAAATATATAAAAAAAAATGTGAGCAAAATATATTCAGTAGTTTTTGAATAAAAATTAAAATAATAATTACACCTTTTATATGAAACGATCACGTGACCACTATATAAAAAGGTCACGTGACCCACTTCAAAATAAAGTATGGCATCCATCTTGTGTCAAAATCGTGATTTTTAAAGTTCTTTCAAATTTATGTTTAGTGTTGCATCCGTCCTAAAACCGTTTTATTTTTTATTAAATTCTGTGCATCTACATACTGAAATAACGCAATTACAATATATTTGAATTTAAAGGATTATCCAACTTTGATTATTTGTTCAACGAACGCTATTTTTCATTTATGGAAAATGTAAATACTAAAAGATGTTGAATGAGTTGTACAAGAATTACTGCATTTCTTTAACGCAAAATTATTTAGCTCATGGAGTCTGCAATATATCTGATATGGATGAAATATCAACTGATTTTACAGAGAGAAGGACGATTTTTTTCGATGAAGTTTTAAGCTTAGAGTTTAATTACTTGTATCTCCATGGCCTTATGTTTTTAAATAAAATAAATTATTATATAGTATTGTGATGAATAAAATGAATGGAAAAATATTTATCAATGACGTGCTGCTTTTATAGAGAGAGCCAAGCTTGTTATATTTCGATGACGGCATTTGAATAAATTTAATTTGTTTTCGATGAAGTTTTCAAATATAATAAATTATTGTAGTATTATGACAATTTAAAAAATATTATCGAGGAATGTATCGCATTTTAGAGATGCTCAATCCAGGCAATTTATATTTTAATGCCGTCATTTGAATGAAGTTCATTTTTTTCGATCAAGTTTTAAGTTTTCAAATATAATAAATGAATGTAGTATTGTGATAATTTTAAAAATATCACCGAGGAATGTATCGCATTTTAGAGATGTTTAAATAAAATTGCATTGAAATTGGAAAGTGTTTCATAATCAATGCTTTATGCATGATTGATCTTTCTTGTTTTTATAATTACCAAATTTGAGCGTGTTAATTTTTTTAAAGTACATTGTCGTCAAACAATAACAATTATTATGCATAAGTAATAATTTTAAATCCATAAACATATTTAACTCCCATGTAAACGTAATTGTTTTACAAATTCACTGTATCTACAAAATCAGAAATGATCTGACGTATAGTACTCGTTCTTTGAAAATAAACGAAGCTATCCCTAACATTCTATAACATACTGAATACGCATTCACTCTTACCAACAAGATTATCATCTTAATTATACGTTGTCAACACCCAATCCATCAAAACTAAATTATAAGAGAACGTATGACATATTGTTTTACCAACGGCTTCATCACGTGCTGTGCTTATGCATTATTTAGATCCACGAGCGAAAGGTCAGACTTATAACGCATTGAAGCAAGACGGTTTGCTTTGTGGTAACTATGAATTTATTAAGGTGGATTGTTTTGGTGCATTAAGGTCCTTTAGTGAACACGGGGTTTATTTTGAGTCTACTACAAGATTTACAGTTTGAAAACCAGGAAATAAATTACAGAAAGTGAATAATAGTGTCTTGTATAAATGAAAATATGCACCCTGTTCGATGAAGAAATCCAGCTGCCCTATAGAATATAGTTTATTTGTTGAATAAATAATTTAACTAGAACATTTTCTTAGGACGCAGTTTTTTGCTTTCGGAGTGGGCAGTTTGGGTTTATATTGTCGCTCTACTAGTTTTTATGTACCCAAGAACTATCTTATCCAGAGATATTGTTTACATTAGGTTTCAAACTACTATGAGCAGAGAATTTATATAATAAAAGGAAATGTTTGTGTGTCTGTCTGTCTGTGTGTCGGTCTGTCTTATACACTATACATTGTCTTATACACTGCGACCGCGCGTCGCAGAGCTACGAAATTTGGCAATCGCAAAAACACGTCAAAACTGATTTTTAAAATTTAAATTATTATTTTTTTTGTTGTTATTTAATGTTTTATGCGATTTTGACCGTTTTTTCCCGTTACCCGTTTCTTTCTCTACCATTCAGACATCGTAGAAAAAAACAAATCACACGACTGGAAAGAGCAGGCAATTGCGAGTAAAAATATATCAGTTTCAAATCTCAGGGACAAATTCTGATATTTTTAAAGATTTTAAAACAAAAGTCACATTCGGCTCAAAAAAATGAACTTTCGTTTTTAAATCCTCGCGTCGGGAAAAGTACCGACAATTTCGACTAGTAATTTACATTTTTAGAAATATCAAATATCAGGCATTCTTACAAGCTCAGTCTGGTCAAGAAATAAGAAAATATAGCCGCAGGATCAGGATTTTAAGAAAGTCATGATTTTCAATTTCTCGGCGAAACGGCAAAAGCAGTTCGATTTTTCACCCACATGAGCGCGCAGACGCACGATGTTGCTATGACGATGGTTTTTGGCCTAGGGACAATTAAAAACCGAATTAGTGTTTGGTGGTATCTGGCTGATATATTTGTGCCATGCTCTTGATACCCATGCGAATATCCCAGGCGAATATCAGTCATTGAACTCCTTGCGCAATTTTAATACAAGATACCGCTTCGTTAGTCTACTCAAAGGGTCTTTCTTAAGAGCAGCAACACAGAAACAGCAGCGTACGAGACAGACGATCGAAAGTGATTTAGGCCCTTTTGGAATTTAACTCTTCATACATCAGTCAAATTGCCTCAATATGGAGTGTCATCATCCCTCTCACCAATGCAGGAAATTCAACAATATATTATTCTATTTTTGATAGTATTTAGGTAGTTATGTTGGTAATTATAACTAATGATCCGTCAGAGCTCCAGTGATTTTAAGGATATGATTGTGGATAGAAAATGTGTCCCAAACATCCTAAATATGTTCGATAGATTACGTTTTGATTGACAAGTACATACGCATAATGACCTTATTTTAAATATATTGCTATACAAGATAAGCAAAGTGCAAACGGGCATTATCATACATCTGTACACATAAGATTAGTACAGCATATTATTTTCTAGCATTCATCGTTTCTGTCGGGAAATACACGTTTGTGCTTTCACCAAATGCGGTATCTGCTTAAACCATCACACTACCCCACCGTGTATTTTTTATTTACACTGACTTCCAAAAGTTAAGCACACAATGCAAATTTTCATTTTACGAAAGCGTATTTGAATTAGAGTGGCTGAAAATCGCTGCGGATGTAGATGACAGTATGCAAATGTCGTACGTTACAGCCAATCAGGATTGACTGTCCGGATATATGCTAATTAGGCCGTCGTTGAAGACGAGAGCATTCTGAAAGGGTTTGAGGAGATGCATTTAAAGGCTGATACGAAGTGTTTATAACTTTTGTAGGATTATTTTGATGATATTCGTGTTTCTATGGCTTAAAGAAGACGAATGACAGATAGTGAGCGCTGGCGTGCTGTCGGACGCATTGAAACAGGACAGTCAATCAAAGATGTCGCTATTTTCTTTGGCGTTAATCATTCGGTAATTTCTCGATTATGGAAACAATTTCAAGCAAGTCAATCAGTTGTCTGGAGACCTGTTCCTGGTCGTCCAAGAGTTACCACGCCCTCTGATGATCGGTACATTACTATAGTAGCCAAGCGGAATCAACGAGCGACCTATACAACTGTTACATCTATGGTTTCAGTTGCACTTGGTAAGACAATATCTGCCAGTACTATGAGCCGATGGCTCCACGTGAAGGTACTGTAAGCCCGAGTACCCCGTGTTTGTGTTCCCCTAACCGTCCAAGCCAGGAGGGCGAGATTAAATTGGTGTGGTCAACATGTCAATTGGACTCTCTCAGATTGGTGCAGCGTCCTGTTCAAGGACGAGTCCTGATTTGATCTGGAATCAGATGATATGGGTGTAAGGGTATGGAGAGAACGAGTCACACGCAATCATGCCAAGAACATCATCGAACATCGCGCATTCAGAGGTGGCAGCGTCATGGTGTGGGCTGGAATTTAAATGGGGTATCTCACAAAGCTGCAAATCTTTAAAAGTGGTTCTGTGACGGCTGACGGTATCGGGATGAAGTCCTAGATCAAATTGCAAGACTCTACGCTGCAACAGTTGGTCCTTATTTTTTCCTTATGGACGATAATGCCCGTCCCCATCGAGCTAACATATTTGACGAATATCTGGAAGTGAGGGTATTTCTCGAATGGAGTAGTCGGTGTATTCCCCCGACCTTAATCCCATTGGAAACGTTTGGGATGCCCTCGGGCGTGCTGTCTCTGCACGTTTACCTCCTGCAGTCAGTCTCAGAGAGTTGAAAACTGCCCTATTGGAGGAACGGCCATTGCTCGCATCTACGATGGTTGATCACTTCATTTAAAGCATGAAAAACCACTCTAAAGTTTGTGTGAAGTTCCGGGGTGGTCACATACCATATTAATGTAAGTTTTGTTTGGTTTGTTTGCCTTTAAACATCATTTTGCTAATGACTCAAATGTGAAGTCATAATATTACTCAAGAAAAGTAAATAATTTTTTCATGTTTGTAGATAAGTCATGTTTTCTTTAATGCATAAACACATTTGCTACCTTCATTACAATTTTGAGTTAATCGGAGTTTCACTTTTGCATTTTTGTTGATTTTACAGTTCGTGCTTCACTTTTGGAAGCCAGTGTATATTAGATGAATTATTCTCTAGTTTAGACAAGATATGAAGCCACTTTGGAAAAACATGTTGAGAGCGATTGTAAACAGTACTGTCCTCCATTGGTCTTGCGTACATTTGTCCATGAACCCTACCGATTTCTAAAGTTTCATTCAGTGGCGTGGGACTAGGGGGCTTAAAGAATACTGGACGTCCAGCATAATAAACACCTTTATGAGATATCCTCTTTGCACAGTGGACGCAGACCTCGATGTTTTTGTCGATCTGTCTGTATCCAAAGAGAGGCATATAGTAGATGGGTCGATATGTAAATCATGTTTCTTTGAGCAAAGACATCGGTTTTTAGGCAAAGGTATCTGTCTTTGAGCAAAGTATTAATCACATATGTCGATCATGTATGGTAGTTTAGTTGTAGCCCAAGGACCCATTGTATCTCCAGGATGCTGGTTGAGAATGCATTAATTAATTAAACAATTTATGGAAAAATAGCAACACACTTTCTTTCGTCTACCTCCAAATAACTTTGTTTAATCTCTAAACTTCAATTGGTTCTCAAATGGCGTTCAACTTTTGCATGTATACGCAGCCCCTTTGATATCTCGAAATGTATTTTTAACAAATCAAAGACGAATTGAGAAAGTACTCTGACACGCCCATTTTTATAGAGATAATGTACATGTATACTGATGATTAAGGCTTTCATTTGTATAATATACCTACTTAAACTTTATATATAACAATAAAAGAATATGTCTCTCTGTTCATCCATATCGTAAAATTTGACACTGGGATATCTAGGTTTCCCAGGAAGAACGTCTCGTCACGATTTTTTAAAAATCAAATTAGTTTCTTAGTTATTTAATGTTGAAGCGCCATTTTGAGCAGTTTTCGCACAACTTGGTAAAAGCTTGCAATATAATATGTACTATTAATATACGAATTTTTGTGATTTTTAAAATATTACATTATATTTTTCGTGTTTTGAAGAATGCATCGGTTTTAAAATTCTGATATTGAAAAATTGACTGGCAATCATATCTTCATAATTTAACAGCAGTAATATTACACTATGCTCCAAAAATATCTTTGAATCATCAGTTCATTAATTATGATTTTTATTAGGTATTCGTTATCGCCAATTTTTAATAAACGCTTTAGTATTCCACAAATGAGCGAGGTTGAAAAATATTTGCCTTCAAACATGCGCATGTGAGAAAATGCCGGTTAGGGGCCCGATTGTTATGAAGCCCGAAGGCTTAATTAGGGTATATTACGCAATCGAATGAGGGCGTAAAGTGAATGTGCGCAGTTTCGGGCCCAAGGCGAATTGCGCACCTGCACATACAGGTAAGAAGCTTATTTATGCGCTCATTTAACGCAAACATTTAGGGATTACTACGCCCACTTAGCATGCGGGGATTAGTCACGCTTATGATCGCGCAACGCGCGACAACGCCTTTTAAAATATTAGTGAATGAATTCTGTTAATACCTTCTTAAATCCCGAATAACGGTGGGTGCATTTTCTACATGGTCGACAGCTATTGCAAGAAAACAATTGCAATTAAAAGCTTTCAAAATACCGCAGTGGTTGTAGCTTAGCCATGTGTGTGCCCATGCAGCAGGTTTTCAATGTTTTGTTAAAAGGAAAATTTTTTCGGGAATTTGCTATGAAATTCGGTAAATTTTAATTAGAGGTTTGCATTTTAAATCCCGGGCAACGCCGGGTACATTTTCTAGTATATTATGCTGTATTTTTAATAATTTTCCACCTTTTTCAAAAGTGTTTGCAATTTTTCTCTTGTTTGCTTAATTTACGAAAACAGTGTATGTCTTAAAATGCATAAAATACAAGAAATATAGAGAAACAAAACAAAAAATTACGTTCACTTCACTTTTATGTGATTACAATTATAGAGAAAATTGTTAATATACAAAGGAAGAATACGAAATAATTTTAGGCATTTTTTTAATATCGCATAACTAACCTTATGCCTGACAGCATATGAACATTGAAAAATATTCAATTGGATTTTAAACTAAGCAAATACCGCAGAAAATTTATATAATTTATACAACATTTAAGGCGAATAACAGATAATTATACCCCTACCTACTATTGACAAAATCACAACCAACTTCTCTCATGCTAACTTGTTCCTGAAAATGAAAGAGGCACTCTTCAACATTAGCTAACGTGGTGGATACACATTCACTCTCCCCCATCAGATTATCGTTTTAATTATACGTTGTCAGCACCTAATCCATCAAAACTAAATTATAAGAGAACGTATGACATATTGTTTTACTGGAAGCTTCATCACGTACTATGCTTATACATTATTTACATCCGCAAGCGAAAGGTCAGTCTTGTAATGCATTAAAACAGGGCAATCTTCCCTTTGGTAACTATGAATTTACAAGGGTATGTAGTTTGGGTGCTTTAAGGTCTTTCAGCGCATACTTTTATGTAGTTTACTCCAAATAAATGGAACAGAGAATTTTCCTAAAACTAGTAACAAATAATGTATCGGCACACATATTTTTATATATTTTTGTGTGTATGTATACATGCATATATATATATATATATATGTATATATGTATGTATATATAATTATATATATATATATATATATAATTATATAGATATATACGTATATGTATATATGTATGTATATATATATATATATATATATATATATATATATATATATATATATATATATATATATATATACATATATATATATATATATATATAATTATATATATATATATATATATATATATATATAATTATATATATATATATATATGTATATATGTATGTATATATAATTATATAGATATATATGTATATGTATATATGTATATATATATATATATATATATATATATATATATATATATATATATATATATATATATACATATAACTGTTAATTTTTTAGATTTAAATTTAAATACCCTCAATAATCATGTAATCACCAATCTATATGATAAAAAAGATTCTTACAACTTCACTATCATAAAGCTGCTATCATATCATTCTTGTAATTCTATTCAATTGTTTAGAAACATCATTTTAAACCAGCTATTTCGAATACATCGACTTTCTGATCCTCAGTTTCACTTTCTCCACATCAATAAACTTAAACGCATTTGTCAAAATTACCAATACCCGGAAGTATTTGTAAATAATATTATTAATAATTTCAAATATACCACGTAATGGTTTTACACATGCATTATTTGTCTTTGACTGGTTTACTCATTTTTGAAAATTCACCCATTCTTATCACCTCACTTTCCACTAGGCCTGAGTCTGATACTGTTTGCTATTTTCGAATGACTATTTTCCACTTGTCCTGAGTCCTATACTGTTTGCTATTTTTGAGGGTCTCCATGCATATTATGTGTCGTTCAAGTGTATTCATTCCGGTGCCCACTCGCATTGACGAAGTGAGGTGAAATGCTCAGTCACTAGTTTATCTTACACGTGGTGCTATGCTTTTGATTTCGTGTTTCAGTTCGAGGAGGTATTGTTTTTCAGATTTGTATAATTCATTTGATTTATTTTTCTCCTTCCACTAGCCAGTAGACAGTTCAAATGGTGTCTATAGTTAAATACTATCGCCATTGTCAGAAACTGGCTATTCTATCGGTTTTAATTCGAATTGTATGGCTGTCCTGATGAGAATGCAATTTCGAACTAACCGCCATTTTTTGTGGGGTTTCAATTGATTGTTATCTATTCTTAATCTCTTATCTTAAGCTGATTGTTATTGCCTATTCTTATTTTTATTTAATTTATTTTTATATACTTTTAATTGTGATTTTTGAATCCTAATATTCTTCTCATCCCCCTTTCCATTGTAGTGATATGTTACCTTCTCTCTTTATCCTTAGTCTTGGCCTATAGTTACTCTTTTGTAACAGATATGCTAGAGATGGGTTTTTTTGTACATACAGTAGTTTATGCATTATTTTCGATTAAAATCCTTTAATTTTTATTTATATATATATATATATATATATATATATATATATATATATATATATATATATAATTATATATATATATATATATATATGTGTGTGTGTGTGTGTAGTGGAAAATCTAGTGGAATACGATCATGAAATTTAGTACACAGACACTTCAGGACCCGAGTCGGTACATATCGGTGCCTTTTTTTATGGTTTGTCCAGATTTGATATTCACGCAAATACATTCCTTAGCGACTTAAATACGATTTTTACCCAAATCAGTTCCTTAGCGACCAAAAATATTATCAGTGAGTTTCTATCTTGACACCATCAGAAAGATCGAAAAGCGTTCGTTCCAACGATATTTGAATCGAAAGCGTAAGAAAATTACGTTATACTGTTTTAATTTACCTTCATTGTTTAGTTTTAGCAACGTGCAATAGATGGCTGTATCAGTCAAAATTTCCTACTTTATTGGGATGTTTGATAGGACCGAATGTTGACTATTAATTCACAACTCCATAATTTGTGTTAAAAAAATATCGCCGATGCGTAATTTCTTGGGTACTGGAGTATCTATGTAGCAAATTTTATGGTCATACGATGTCGCTATAGATGACACAAATAGACAGACAGACAAACAGGCTGACATCGTCTTTTATTATCTTAGATATTTAAATATATTGCTCACTCACCCATAAAGATAAAAAACAAGGATACATTTAAAGTTGTAATTCGCATTATTCCCGGGTCCTAACTCTTTCTCCTCTCTAATTGGCGGTAATTTTATTTGAGAACTAGCTGGCTCATTTGTTTTCGCGTAACTTTAATATGAATTTGAAGAACATGGCTCCCCACTGTTTCTGACTAAAGATGCCGGTGGGTTTATTAATCTGCAGCTGACACAATAATGGTGCTTCTGGGAAAAGTATAACTTTAGGATGACACATAGTTTGACGCTTCTGTTGTGAAGTGCTTTCAAGAGAGTAGTTTTGAATAGTGGCCCCTGTAGGTTTGATCATTCATCTTGGCAACGGGGCTATAAAATATTTTTTATCTTAATCTTTCATTTCAACATCGCTGAAGATTATGTTTATAAATTTACTGATTCCGTTGAGGAAATCGTTGTTGCAAAATAATAGATTGCATTAAAGGCAAAATATAACGTTTTATAATTTTGTAACCTAAGAACCACTGTTACAGTAACAGCTAATCTCGTTTTAATTTATAAATTTAATAATGTAGAAGGGTTTGGGGACAAAACATATTATTTCTTTTATGAATAGTTTTATTCAAAATTTTTTATACAAATGGGTATCTTTTATTGGTTGTAAATGTCCTATGTAAAATAAAAAAAAATAATAAAATTTAAAAAATTTAAAATATAAAACATTAAATTCTTTAAATTTGATATGAGAATATGAATTAAAAGGCCCTATTTATAAAATAAAGATATTTTCTTATTGTAGAAAAGCATGCTCTTTAATATGAATCCAGGATATTTTGATATACTGATAAGAAAGAAATAAAAACAAATATTTTAATGAAAAATCTCACTTTTCATATGAGTAATTTGTGTATCAAACACCATAAATAATAAAATTGCCAAGTTTAGGTACAAATACTGAAAATAAATTAAAGATACCATTATAGACAATAATATTGATGCTTATATCAATACACTTATATCACTATGCTGAACAATAATTATTTATAAATATTTCAAACAAAAGGAAATATAATTTTATTCTATTTTCAGAAATTCGAGGAAAAGGCCATGCTGTTGTATCTGTGTATTTTGGTGTTACCTTTCCTACCTGCATCTAACATATTTGTAACCGTCGGCTTTGTTGTTGCTGAAAGAGTTCTATATATACCGAGGTGAGTACAATGCATATTTGGATAATTGCTGTTTGAAGTTAATTGGAGTAAAGAGATCTAACTCCTTTATATCGACGCTTATGAGAGAATATTTAAAGTCATTTAAAAAAAACGGATCCGCAGCTCTTTATTATTTTTTGCTAGTAGATAGAAGGCATTGATGAGAAGGACATAGAAAAAGAAAATCAGAGATAGGTGATGTTTATAAAGAATTATCAGCAAAATTGGTGTCTTAATGTCATAGTCTTACTTTAAAATTGTCTGCTCGAGGTCACGGAAATTTCTTCTTCCCTTCCTATGGTAGGAAAGGAAGCTAGACATCTTGAGCCACCGATTCTAAAGTAATGTATTACAAACCACAATCCCTGCTATGTTCTCCATGGATCAAATATGAAAGAGCTTGGTTTCAATGTTGGCAAGAAAATGAAATTATTCCCCGATCCCGTTAGCATTGTCCCGAGATCAGCCATTGACCTATGTTTTCCTATTCATCGTTTAATGAAAAACAATACCAATAAAATACATGACAAGAAGAATACCGTGTATGAAGACCTTTTAACACTTGCTCATTAACGCCTATTAACACTTGTTCATAACGCCTATTAACACTTGCTCATTAACGCCTATTAACACTTGCTCATTAACGTCTTTTAACACTTGTTCTATCTTGTGTAGCTTGCGTAGCGTCATTCCGTCCCACATATTGAAATTAATAACGGTATTGTGAATCTATTAAGTTCTAAATATCTTATAATAGTGGTTGTCGGCTGTCATTACTCAAACAACAACCGATGTCGCAGACTCACTGCATTTTTACTTCAATTTACAATTGAAGAAATAAAGAACGTAGATTAAAACGTATATGCGTTAGTGCTTCACTCCAGATTGCGAATAAAGATTTGTTTAGCAAACATTATTTGCTCCCCCTAGTATAATTTCAGAACTACAATGCTGAAATCAGTATTGCTATATTTAACGCCTTTGAATGAAATGGTGGTGATAGGAAAAATACATTGATTTTTTTAGAATGTTTTTTTTTTTTTTACATTGCTTCAAAATAACAAGAGAACGAATACTCTCAGTATTTAACCAAACTCATTGCTTTTAAAATTACTATGCACGTTGACTATAAGTAATCAAATGTTTTTACTCTTCGTAATTTTCTCATTCTTACAGTATATTTTTGAAAGATTTACCTGAAAACTCATGCTCTAATACGACGTGACACATAAGCTGGGTTTTAACTAAAGCCGACGAGCGTTGAGGCGAGATCAACTAGCCAATAAGAAGGTACAGCGCATACAAGAATTCTCATGAAGTTGAAACATTCCATTTTTTTTCCACGCGCTCTTTCGATTGGTTTACCAATCGTGTTTTAACCCTAGCCTCAACGCTAGCTCCCCGCTTGTTTTGATGAAAATAAAGCGCAAATAAGTTACTCTAATCCCAAACGGGAAAGTCTGGATACCAATGCTCTATCTAATATAATTAGTAGTAATCGACACCAGGAAATCATGAAACGCGTGTATGAAATGCAATAAATTTCTGATAAAAATTCTTATCATTAGGGACTGAAGCACACTAACACCTGCAATGATTCTCAAAGAACGCTGCAATATTCCTTCATGAATTTAGATATGCATAGTTGCTAACGAAGCACATTTTGAACTGACTGTAAATTATATTTTTGTGCATGTTAGTGTTTTATTTTACGTTGTAGACCACGATAATAATTCGATAATAGCCATATTACGTGAAACAATACCTTCTGTAATACTCTTATTGCTGGTTCCTACTAATTACATAATGCTTTACAACAACTGATTTTGTTTATCTCGCTTTGTTGAAGAGTTCGTTATCCTAACTGTCTTAAATTATCCACTAGGGGCGCTCCAAATACGTTTACTCGATCTATTATAATCATTATTGACAGAGCTGACGTGTAAAATAATAGACCTTTCCATACAAACTTATTGCGCTGCTTAAAGACTTTCCCACGAACCCTATATATTAAGTAAACAAAGATACTTAATTTGATCGCTTTATCTGACTTTAACTGAAAGATGTTTTAAAAACACCTGGAATTAAAATTGCCTGTAAAATTTATATTTTAACAGAATTTACTCTAAAACTTTATATATATATATATTTATACTTTATTAAATTTATGCACCATAAGTAAAGCCAGCTCTTGAATATATAATTTTTTTTGTACTATTTATTGCAGTATTGGATTTTGCATACTCCTCACTTTGGGTTTGAGAAAGCTACGAAAAAATAGCGGCCGTTTCTGCTGGATATGGCATGCTTTGACTTTCGTACTAATATTTCTCTTTATGGCAAGAACAGCAATAAGAAACCACGATTGGAAATCCAGAGAAACTCTTTTTACGTAAGTAAGCTTTTGTGTTTTTTTCCCTAAGGAGAATTAAAAAAGAAACGTAGTTTTACGAAAGGTATTTTTTAGCAAGCATGATTGTTGCATTTGGCATTTAATTTGTTACCCAGAGGATTATATCGCTTTCCATTAAAAAATATTACTATCAATAATTTAAAGCTTCGTAGTTTTGTTATTATCTCAAGTATATAATTTTAAAAAATGAAAATTTTTATTTTCTTTAAAAGATATGTTAAAATAGATAAACATGTTTCTTATCTGCAACCAGATAAATCAACTTTTAAAGAAATATTTATATTCATTTTCTTACATTTCTGATTTACTATAATACAAAATGAAAGTACATTTTCTTTATGGAGTTAAAGCGAATTAAGTAGCTTTTTTCTGATTCCTTAACTCTCTGATAAATATATTCATTTTCCTGTTTACATAGTGAAGTATTTTTTATGTGGCGTTAATATGAATATTTATTTTCATAGTCCGCATTATTATTTTATCTACATACATACTATATACATATGTACAGGGGAAGTATTGTGACAGGAGCGAAAATTTGAATTTTCGAATGAAAAGCACGTTTCAACATCCTTGAACTCGAATCGAACATATTTGAAGTGCTGTCTATATGTGTATATATGTTAATATGTGTGTATATATGTTAGTGTGTGTGTGTATCTAGTGATATGAATGGTCGTGTGTGTGTTTGTATGGATGGATGGTATATATCACGTACGAATTTAGCATTTCGAATGAAATTGGAAAGGACTATTAGAATTGGTATATACTGTAACATTGTTGATCTTAAACGTAATTGAATGTTCAGAAACGCCCTAAATTTTCGAACGAAATTTTGAAAAAATCATTAAAGAATATCAGATTATTCAATAATGTTACATAAAAGAATTATATCTCGTGTAATTTTTCACTAGGAAACGAAATGCACATACTTTAGAAAGCTTCCATGAAGTGTTCTCAAAATATTATACGCCTTTCAAACATGTCTCTCTGTACCAGGAGCGGCGACACGTCACAATTTTAAATACTAATTACTAACAAGTAACAAATCTCAAACATATCCAAAAGTCATTTTATTATACAAACATCCTACAGAAGTACTTTTAATATAGCCAAAGCGCTTTCGAACATCTTCCATGTTCATCCTCAGTGGCAATACTATTAACAAACGTAATTTTAATATAGCCAAAGCGCTTTTGAACACCTTGCATGTTCATCCTCACTGGCAATACAACTAACAGACGTAATTTTAATAAAGCCAAAGCGCTTTCGAACATCTTTCATGTTCATTCTCAGTGGCAATACAATTATAATTGAATTGCCACTGAGGATGAACATGGAAGATGTTCGAAAGCGCTTTGGCTATATTAAAATCTATTGGCTATATTAAGTCTGTAGGATGTTTGTATAATAAAAGGACTATTGGATCTGTTTAAAATTTGTCATTTGTTAGTAATTAGAATGTCTCTGTGTATTAAAAAAAAATTAGCCGCTGTTTGACAAATTTCGCGTTTCTCAAGTTTCTCTGTCACATAGCGCAAAATCTATAGCCCACAAGAATATGAAATTTGGTACATTTGTAGAAAAATATTAGTGGAACTTACTGATATAAACGTTTTTAGATTTAGAAGTAAGTTTAGGAAATATTTAATGTCAAAATCAAAGGAAACGTTTTTGAGCAGCAAGTTCGCAGAATTTTCGCAGGACGGAGCCCTTTTTAACACTTTACAACATAGTTGAAAAGTGTTTGTGACATTGTTCATTCTGTCTGGCCGTTCAAACGCTCACTGCCGTAAAAATGACTTTATAAAAAAAAAATTTTAGTTTGTTGATGCTTAGTATATTCCCATATGTTCCATATATCTGTGGAACATATGGGAATGCAACTGAATAATATCTCTCAATTAGTTGTTGATTGAAGCATAGTAGAAAACATAAAATACATTGAATCCTATGAAACCTAATTTTGCAAACATTTTTTAAGCTAAGTTAAGATTCACAAATTGCTTCGAAAATTTCAGGAGATAATAACAAGTAATTTCAGCAAAATATGTTATGTAGTTTTTTAAATAAAAATTAAAATAATAATTACACCCATATTATATAATGTCATTACGTGATTCACTTCAAAATAAAATATGGCATCCATTTTTTCTCCTGTGTCAAAATCATGATTTTCAACGTTATTTTAAACTTATATTTAATGTTGCATCCGTCCTAAAACAGATTTTATTTTTGCTGAGTTTCTGTTCATCTATATTCTCTGCCAACGCAATTACATATATTTTGAGTTTAAATGATCATCAAACTTTGACTACTTCTACAACGAAGCCTAATTTTAATGGATGCAGAATGTAAGCAAGTGATTGTAAGATGATTTGTATAAGAATTTCTGAAATTTTTAACACAAAATTATTTAACTCTGGAGTCTGGAAAAAAAGCGCATCAGGGCTGAGGCGAACTCCGATTAATAGACGGCAGGAATGGAGGGTGGAGTCTTACGAGCTTTCGTTAGCACAGGACATGTATGCGGTCGTGTGCACCAGCCAGTTTGAAAGGGCTCGCAAAGCCAGCTCCAGGGCTGGAGATCGTCAGTTAACAAGGGATGATTCCCAACAAGAGTATTACTCCTGCATAGAGGGCGGCACGGAAGTGTTCGCGAACAGGAGGCAAAGCTTATTGACTCGCTAAGCGAGTCACGGGTGTTGGTGAGCGTAGATATCAAGGTGTGATGGCGACAGGCAGCACAGCACACTTAACAAATGGTGTGAACCGGATTGAAAAAGCTCGCTGAGCGAGCTCCAGGACTGGCGAATGTGTCCCCTAGTTTAAAAAATGATATAAAATTAAAACAGTATTACCTATCATGAAATATGTTATCTCATGTGGTCAGATTTGTGTATGAGACATGCATGCAAAGGCGTGAGCTGAACTAAAAACGTTTGCTCTCGCACCCTTCTTTTTTGCATCAAAGATGTTTTTGGAGGATAAAATTCTTCCTATCATGCATGTTGAAAAGACAAAGAAATCTCAATTAATTAGTTAAAACATTTTTGAAAATTTAACGTCAGAGCTTAATGTTCATTTCATTTACAATTTTATAAAATATACAATAAACGAAAAATATTTAAAACCTCTACTTTAATTATGAAAGAAAAGCCTTAGTAAGTTCATACCATGGCGTTTTAGAAAAAATTAAATATGAATAAAACTATTTTTAAATTTTCTTTTGTGATTTGTTTGACTTTTGCCATCGTGCTGAAAATAAATCAATACTTTCTTAAATAATAAGCATCGTTAAAATTACACATACATATTTAGAAACTTTAGTTATATTTTGAGTCAATAAAAAATCGATATTTTTGACCATTTTTAGCGTACTGTGTAACCTTAACTACTAGTGAATTGATATTTTTTGGAAGATATTATGGGCATTTCTCGAGATATTAGAAATTTTACTTTTCACCGATTAAGCGTGTCATCTTTCGAAACAGTAAAGTAGTCTAGACAGAAACAAATAACATAATTTCGAGTGTGAGTAATTTAAGCAAGGTATTATCGTCTACTGATTGACAACAAGCATATGGTCATGTTCGACGATTTTAGTTTGTTTGCGTTATTCGCTTTTAATAAAATAAGTACTTACGTTATTTTAAAATACCTTTTTAAAATAATGTAAAATAAAACGGGATATAATTACACAATATTTTTGTCTTATTTTATAACTTTTAGACGATTCATTGAATCTTAAACCAGAGTAACATTTCCATATGCTTACCGAAGATTCTCTGTAAGCGTATAGTTAAGCCTAGAAGAGATACTTAGCGTTTCCGTCATTATTATCCGATCACTAGAGGCAGATACCATTAAAACATATTTAATGAGCTAATTTGAGTCGTTTTACTAAGGCAAATATTACTATATAAATGTTTTACTAAAAATATTCTTTTTGAAGATATCTATCTTTGTCACGAAAAAATCAAACATAACGAATTGATTTGCAACGAAATTTAATCATAAGAAACTCCAAATGCTGTTGCTGTCCCAGAATATCTGAATTTATTCATATGTAGTGAACATCACGGAAGCATCAAATTTTGTACCATAAGACTTTATTATGTCAAAAGCATATTTCAATATTGTACCTGAAAATTTGGATTTTCCACTCAACAAAACACGAACTTGATCTTCTCTTTAGAGTCAGAGAAATTAATTTCAAAATGACAACTGATACACATTTAAAGCATAAGACACTTAAATACATTTTATTGTTTTTTTTATTAAACATTGATGAACAGCGTTATTTCCACTCAACGAAACACGAAATTGCTCTTCTTTCAAGACGCAGAAAAATTATTTCAAAATAACAACTGATACACATTTAAAACATAAGACACTTATTACGTTTTATTGTTTTTTATTAAACATTGATGAACATTGGCCTTTCCACTCAACAAAACACGAAATTAGTCTTCTTTTAAGGCGCAGAAAAATTCAATTCAAAATAGCAAATGATACACATGTTAAACCTGGGACACTTTAATACGTTTTATTTCTTTTTATTAAACATTGAATAATATTAAACATTGAATAACATTCGTAACATTCAATAATAATTTTATCCATAAGAAAAAAATAAATATTCTTAAACAATAATATTTGTAAACAAAATAACAAAATGGAATAACAAGATTATATCTTCAAGTACTAAATTTGTTGTTATGTCAAAAGCATTAGCATATTTCCCTTGATATTATGCAGCCATTCAACATCGTGGTGAAGTTATCTGAAATTAAGTGATCAATGGTATATTCTCATGAGGGAAACTACATTCGTTTACTAACATGTCCGTTTACTCTTAGATTGCATCTACATTTGTTAATCCGTTTGTACATGTCCCTGTGGACCTGTAAAAATGACAGAAACAGAAGAACGTGTCTTGAGTACAAATTTCACCGGTGCTGATTTCATGCGCTTAGAAGAACGGGGATACATTTAATTGTCACTTGCAGGTCAAATTGAATATTCTAATTTAGTGAACAGAAAACAAGAATTGCAAAAAAGATTCCAAACCAGGATTTTAGTGAAAGATTAATGTCAGATTGGGGGACATTTTATACAGAAAGGGGATATTTTGGATTTTAAAATAATTAGTTGTGTTCACCTCGTTAAATCAAAGCGCTGCGGTATCATAACGTAATATCGTGTGTGTATTTAAAGAAAAGCAGGTGTTTAACACATTCTTAGTCTTCCTTCCAAACCAAAAATTTTCAGGAAAAAATCAACAGATCTCCATTATTTACGATTGTAATAATTGTGCAAAATTTCATTCGAAACGTCCCAATCTTTTGTGAGATATCGCATCCACATATTCATGGACACACAGACCGACATATATACACTCACAGACATCACTTTAAAAACGTTCGATCTGATTTCAGGCATCCTTGAAACTCGCCCTACCTTCGAAAACTCGGATTCGAATTTTCGACCGGTCGCAATAATTTATGTATACATTATACTATGCATGTAGGGGAAGTAATAACGTAAAAAACTAGCAAATAGGCAAAAGTTGAAAAACTTAAATTGACTAAATTCGTGCTGCCGGAGCTGACTGTAAATTGAAAGCAGTATAAAAGGTACTCGTGTAATTTTATTGGCAGCTGACTCCCGATCTTGTAGAAAAAACAATCCCCCATTTTTTACTTTCCCTGCAATACATGGTAATGTATAGGGAAAGTATTGGAATCATGTCTAAAATCGTAACTCGAGTTTTCGACGGATCTGCACGTTTCGAGACCTCTGGAATACGAAAAAACTATTTTTAGCGTGATGTCTGTGTGTGTGTCTGTCTGTGTGTCTGTGTATTCGTGTGTCTGTGCAATGTATGTATCCACTCTAACTCAAAAACTAATGGACCGAATTTCATAAAATTTGGTAGGTAAGTCACTTGGGTGTTGTTGTTGAGACCCAGACCGTCCGACCTACCAGAAAGGTGTAAGGTAACAGTATGGACGGCCGGGAAGTCACTTGGGTGTGACCCTGGTGCTAATTAGTTTTTGGTACGATTCGTAAAATCAGCAGTTTCATTTATCCGCTCTAGCTAAAATAGTAATTTACCAAATTTCACAAAATTTGGTAGATAAGTTACTTATTGGATACTCTGGTGCTGATTAGAATTTGGTACGATTCGGAAAAGAAGAACCCACCTTTTTTTACGAAATGACCCACAAAAATTTCATGTATCCATCCTAACTAAAATACGAATTGTCCAAATTTCACAATATTTGGTAGATAAGATTGTAGGATACTCTGGTTCTAATTAGATTTTGGTACGATTCAGAAAGAACAACCTGCCTTTTTTTACGAAATGGCCCACAAAAATCGCAAAAATCTAAAAAAAAAGACTACGTATGCTGAAATGTATCAATAAATTCTTGTTTTATAGGCAATTTTTGACGAAGAAAGGAATATAACACACTCCATTATACTTTAGGACTAACCGTTCTCAAGATATTTGCGATTTCTTGCATTTTTGTTACGCCGCTATCCGAAAAATGTCCAATTACCAAATAAACACAAAAATTGAATTAAAAATGCAAATTTAGTGTTATTTTGTGCAATTAAACTAAATTTAATGAATTATCAAAAAATAAAGAAAATATGAGTTTAAGTCTGCAGGGAAAGTCATGTGCTGCCCACATCAGATTTTTAATAACCAATTACTTGCCGAATACTGCAAATAATTACACCAGGTTTTTCTATAGGCTAGATAACGCGAAGTCGCATCTTTTTCTAATTGAATATATTTTTTACTCAAGGCGACCATATAAGATTTTAGATCCCCTATTTCATAAAAATAGCACCCGCTAAAAAAATATATGAAACAATTTCCAATTTTAACAAACTTTCAAATTAAAATTGTTTAAAATCACTTGCGGAAGCTCGAAAGGCGAAATCAACTATATTGAAACACTCTGTACATAAAATTTATTCTGCATATCAGATAATTAAAATCAGATGCCCCTTTAAACAAATCCATAAGACATCATAAACAAAAAAGAAGATTCCATGGATGAAGTTTAAAGCATGTTAATACAACACACACATAGGTTCTTAGAATTAGCATTCTTTACATCTCCGCCACAATTAATGCATATTCATCCCATTTGCTAAAAATAATGTTTGCTCTCTAAATCTGCACTTAACAAACCTGAAATAAAACTGAAAATATATTAAAATGAACTTATCAGTATTAATTTTCCCATCTTTAGTTTCAAAACATTTCTTTCCTTATCCTCTCTATTCATTTTCTACTCTTTTTTTTTTTAGAAATCTCAATTCCATCGATTAATGACGCCATTTAATATGCTCACTGAAGGAATAAGGGAGAATTTGAAAATGAGGTCATAATTCTTTGATCCTTCTCCTTCCGAAAATCAGAATCTCAATTCAAAAAAGAAGATTCTCCAAATGATTTCAAGATGGACGCTCTGGCTAAAACTATTTATCTCGTTTTATTTTTAATCATACCAACCATGGTAGAGGCAATAAAGATTTAAGTTTTCGCCCGATTAATTAATTTTTCAAGAATCGACACCCAAATTAAACAGAGGTATCTCATTAGCTGTATTGCCGCTGGTTCTGTCTTGCATTTTTTATTGCACCTGCATTTAATTTCGGTGGCCAGTCTAGCGCGTTTGATTTGTAATTGCTTGAAAATCCATTATCAGAAATTTGTAATTCTTTCTTTATCTAATTTCAAAATTAGCTCGCATGTTTGCTATATTCGTGACGCGACATTGCTGGATTTAATGAGGTATTTTACCACCTATTGTTCTCATATAAAAACTAAACGCATAAAATATTTTCATCAAGCAAAACAAAAAAAGGATTATTAATTTACATACATAATGATACAATTTCTGAATTTTCGGCTCATTATTGTGATAATACCCGGGCATAAATAGATTGTTGGATTTTAGTGGGTTTCAAATTAAAAAAAAGAGAGAAGTCAAATATCATTAACGATATTTGAGATGCTAATTTTAAGGAATATTATTTTTAAATAAAATATATTAATATCCAAAACTTCTTTTTAATTTGGCAATTTATCAAACATTTTTCGTTTTATGAATCATATGCATCCACTTCACAAATAGCATAAAATAGGTTGTTTTTGAATTTATTAGAAAATCTATATTTCAATACGATATAATCAAGCTTGAAAGTTATTAATATATAGATTAATTAAATTTTATAAATTAAAAATGTATAATGAAATAATGTACAAAATATATTATTATAATATAACAAAATAATACAAATAAATTATACACTGGCGGAAAATAAAATCCCAACACCAAGAAGGAGTTGTGCTAGATAAGCGAAATTTGGGAGGCGCATTTTTTCACATATGACAGATGACGCCTATTCAAATTTCATGCTAGACGAATAAGAGTGGCGTTAGTAGCGCCACTGTGATCCTGCAAATCACGTTTGCTTTAAATAAGCGATGTAAAACTTCGTGAGCGTTATTTATCGTCCGAATTGGACGTTGTGAGCTAGGTTTAAGTCAATAATGTCTTTAAAGAGACGAAGAAGGCAGTATCAGCAGCTTAGTGAGTTTGAACGAGACCGTATAATAGGGCTACGAGAAGGTGGATTTTCTTTCGGCGATATTGCAGAAAAACTTGGCAGGAATGTATCCACTTTGCATGATTGTTGGCAGCAGTGGTCACGGGAAGGCACTGTCTCAAGAAGACCGGGATCCGGCCGTACACTGACCACTACTGAGAGGACCAGTTGTGCTGCCATTCATGAGCAGTATGAAGATGATGTTTTCCAAAAGGATAGCGCTCGTCCTCATACCGCTGCTGTCACCCAACGTGCTGTACAGAGTGTCAACATGTTGCCTTGACCTGCGAGATCACCATATCTTTCTCCCATCGAGCACGTACGGGACATTATTTGAAGACAAATTCAACGTCATCCACAAACAGCATAAACAGTTGCTGATTTGACTGACCAAGTGCAACAGGCATAGAACTCCATCCCGCAAAATGACATACGGCACCTGTACAACACAATGCATGCACGTTTGCATGCTTGCATTCAAAATCTTGACGACTACAGCGGTTATTAATGTACCACCATTTCACATTTGAAATGGATCTTCTCGCGCATGCTTTAACCTGTGACCTTGAAACTTTAATGAAATAAATATGTTACCTACACAATTGCTTTGCCTAAATTTCATTACTCTAAAATAATTTCTTCTTGGTGTTGGGATTTTATTTTCCGCCAGTGTAAATTGTATTTAGTGTTACTTACAGAGGAATTAGTTAAATAATATTAAATTGCATTTCCAAACAGGTTTTATTTAAAACATTCAATTTTTCATCGTAGCTCAGCCATTTTATTTTAGACTAAGAAACATGCACATATAATATCCTCAAACTTGTATGAAAATAAGAATTGTAAGTACTATTCTATGAACTAGAAGGTATTCTAGAAGGTGAAGTCTGTCGTTATAAAGTTGCAAAGATTATTTCCCATCCGCCCGCTTTTAACACTTTTGGTCTTACAATCCATAAACAAATGCGATCCAATCATATAACATCTATTCCAATTAATATTATTATTTCATATACAACCCCTGTGGGAACATACATACTATACCATACCCTAACAAAACGCAATTAATTTGCATGGCACGTTAAGCACGGGCACGTTAAATATGTGGGACCGTCAGTCCTTCCAAGAAGTTGGCGATAGGAATGGAGGGTACCGTTACTGTGGATACCGATCCCAATGGGTTCCGGTCTAGATTGGGGGGTATTTCCTGACCGTCCAAACATATATCTTACACCTTCAGGTAGATGAGACGGTATGAGTCGAAAAAGTGTCCCCCCCCCCCAGAAAAAAAAAAGGTTTTTTGTCATCAATTTTCATGCCGCTGATTATTACCGAGATTTTTACATGTTTTATGTAAGCATTTATTTATTATTATTGTTGTTGTAATTCTTGTTGCCATTATTAATATTGTTATAGCAATAAGCTAACGATCATAATACAGTGAAACCTGGTCATACCATATTGCCTATGACGAAATACCTGTCCCGACAGACTTCCTATAGTACTACTAATGTATATTAAACATGTCTATAACAAAAATTTATTTTTGAATGAACCTATATATAACGATAATTTTGCGCTTTTCAAGACTTTCTAAACAATAGAGCCATTGACAATCCTTTAAAACTGAAGAATATCGTACTCAAAGGAAATTGGTCCTTGGTAATCATTCCCAACTAAACGGCTATTATAGATGTTGCTACAGTAATTGAAACATTACAGATTTATAATCCTACGTTACCGAATGCTCAGATATAATTCAAATTTGCTAGATAGTTTGAAAGATGTATATGAAGCATTGTATTATCTGCAAAATCCATTAAAAAACATCCGATTATTCCCTTTATTAATTAAGATTAAATTTTTCCTGGTTCACTTTTAATGATCCAGATTCTGTTTACAGTACATGTAACGTGATTATACAGTAGGTATGTTGTTTCTGTCTCTAGGTATTTTGAATTATATATGTATTTGAATTTTAATATATAATTTGAACTATGTGTATTGAATATATAATTATAAATGTATATTGATTATAAAACATAATTCTCTATTTTATTTTTGTCTTTACACATATGCATTTTTTGATTAATAGAAGTGTAAGAACACACATACTAAATTTTTGACTTGGAATTAGATCATGATATATGTTCATCTACATTCTTAATCAATAATGTTATTTAAAAATTAAAGTTTAATATGATATTAAAAATAATATTACACCTATATTAAATAAATTTTATTATAAATTGCATTATTGTTTAACCTTATTAATAACGATAAACTGCCCATAACGGTATTACCCTCTGTCTCCAGAATATCGTTAGAAACATGTTGACTGCAATTATTAATTAACTTATTTCGCATTAATCTCACTAGCGTAAAAATGGTATAATTATGTTTCAATTTTTTTTTTAAATAACACTTATTCTTATACGCATTTTAAGGTTTCATCTTTTTTTGTATTCTGGCACATATTTACATAATACAAAACTTATCTCTCTCAGATTCCAACTCTGTTTTACATAAAGGCCAAAGGGGAAATCATGACATAATTTCGAAATGTATACGATTTTATAAACACATATAAAAATAAATCGTTTGGTTGATAATTTAAATGATAAATTTTTGGGTTTTAATGTAAAATAAAATTCAGTACCATAGTAAAGGTTGGGAAGAAAAAATTATGTTAAATAAATCACTTGCAGCAAATACTCAAAATTATAGGAAAACTCAGAATATAGGAATACTTATACTAATCAGGGTCGACCATATATATAGTCGACCTGATACAAATATTTAGCACGGACCTCGTCATATTATATTTTCCCCTCTTTTCATATTTTTCTCTCGTTAAAAAAATAAAGGCCGGCCCCTCCACTAAAGCAAGAATCCTACTCGAGTGGTGGCTATCCCCTCTATGGACGTAATAGTGCAGATTCTAATTATAAGGGGACGGCCAGGAGTTTCAATAGCTTGAATTACTCCGATTTCAATAAATTCAAGTTTTTAAAAAATGGATACCAGTCTATAAAGAGAAAATTCAATCTTCATCTTATTCATTTTATTGGTAAAAGAAACAAGATGCTACATAATTCCCGAATTTTATTCCAAAGACTTCTAAATCTTTTAATGAGTAATTTTATCCAAAATATCAGTTTTCAGTGTTGCTTTCATACTTTTTAACTTTGTTTAGAGTCTTCCGTAATAGCCTGCGTTTTCCATGAGGCATCAGCCACATGATCTCCCCCACGGACATCCAATTTTCCTCAGAGTAATATCCGAAAAATCATAAAACCCCAGGCACACTCCTTCCCCTATCTGTAGCATTCCCGAGCACAGCACGTTACCCGGCTAAGAAAATACTACCACCGCGTCCCATTCGTTTATTACCTTGCAAGCTTAATTTCAGAAAACATATTTTACGCACAGGTTTGAATCTTCATTACGATAATGGGAAGACCGAGGTCTCAAAATAGTATTTTATTGCTAATTTAGATCGGGCTTGACCAGCGTACCACAGAATGCCAAAGTCCATTATAACTTCGCTAATCTTCAGAAAGACTTGGGGAACATCGATACGGCGGTGGAACATTACAGAATGGCTTTGAGGTAAGTGTAATTAACTGTGAGAAATGCTTGGGGAGCGGGGAAATTTATGACTGTCTGCGGATAGTTTGATTCAACATTGGCTTCTATTTCAGTTTTGAGATCTCTTTTTTTTTATTTTTAATAGCACTGCGTAAATGATACGTTAATTTTGAAAATACATTTATTTTCTATAAACTTATATGATAGGTTTAACGAAGCTGCTTTTAAGAAATGTTTTTAAACAACGGTTTATGTTATTGAATTTGCAGTAACTGGTTTAAGAGGCCATAAGAATCTTGAAATGGCAAAAGTGAAAAATATTCATTATATTCAACATCTTAAATATAATAATAAAAGAAGATGTTTATTAGTCGGAAATCAGAGTGACCCATAGTCATGAAATTCGATTCCGAAGTACCTTAACTACCGAAATAAAACACATTGTCGATTATTTTTTAAATTCGAATTGGTTTTAAAAGTTTCGAATTTAATGTCCCAATACAGCAATAATTTTCATTGGTAGCGCCATCTATTGCACGTCTCTAAAAGTAAAACTATTTTTGATTATAGCTTAAACTGGTGCAAATGTAATAAAACTAAACTTCTTTAAGAGCAACAAATAACATAGAAAATGGTTACGACCAGTTTTGAAGGCATGAAATAGCCATTTTCGTCAGAAAGGTAGATACCAGTAGAGGTCAGGTTTTGGTAGAAACCCTCAAAAGTCCAATTATTTAAAATTTACTTTATAACCAGCGTTGTCCGTAATTCACAGCAGAGACTCATTTATCCAATGTCAGTCCTGTTATCATTTGCAACAATAATGAATCTATTCATTGACTCCCTGATTTAAATCCCTAGTAACGCCGGTATATTTTCTAGCAAAATATAAAATATTAAAACACACCTTTTCTTTCTAATGATAAATTCGGTATTTTTACATAAGTGCATTTTTTAACACCTAATATAAAGAAATATGTTAGCAAAATTTGAAAACTGTGACCTATTGTCAAGAAAAAGAAATTGATATGCCGGCTTGCGCGACATTTTACATCCAAAATTAATGTTTTGATATCTAATTAAACTTTAGGAACAGTTGCGTATTTTGAACATAAATGAATTTGTATTCAATGTACATACCTATTAAATGCACTGCCGCCCTTAGTTTTCGCATAATTTTGAAAAATCCAATAAAATAACCTCTTATAAAAATATTTTTGCAACTCTATACAAAAAAAAGTAGCTGACGCCTCCTCTGCTGTTTGACAAATTTATCATTCCTCGGGTTCCTCTGCCTTGAACCGCAAAATACTTATAGCATACAAAAATATAAAATTGAGTACATTTATAGATAAATAATTGGGGTATACGCTGATATAAACTTTTCTTCGATTTAAATTTCAGTTTAAGAAATATTTAATGTCAAATTTAAACAAAACATTTGAGCTACGGGTTCGCTTCCTGGACAGACTAATAATAGCAAGACCACAAATTTTTGGCAGACATGCACCTACATAGTTGAAAATTAATGGAACTCTTTTTAATTTCGAGGTAGTTTACACGTTATTCGACTTTTATGCACTTCAAAAGTGACAAAATGTTTCCACGTATTGTCCATCCACGCGTCCATCAAATTTCTCTATCTCGTACCGCAAAAACTACAGCATGCAAAAATATGAAATTTAGTGCATTTGTAGAAAATAATAGGGGAACACAGTGGAATAACCAGTTTCCTTATTTAAACTTTAGTTTGGCTTGAAATAGCTTGCAAAGCTTCCCTGCCCGAGAAGTGATTTACAGGGGTTGGCGAAACGTAGGGAGTATATTCTGAATATTCCATGAAAAAACACTTAGAAATGTTATCTTCCACGCAATGGTGAAAAGCACATTTTGAGAAAGACTTTAAAGCTGTTTATAAATATTTTGTTTACTTTTGGAACCTGCGATGTTTAAGACTATAACTCCAGTAATTGTGTCGACCCTTTCATGGAATTACTTCAAAATGTTCAGAAAAGTTTACACTTTCATACACATAAATAAACGATTCTTTTAAGATTTAACAGTCACATGATCCCTTAAATTTATTTTTTGATCCTATGCGCATCGTGTTGAAACAAATCCCTGCATATGCATGATTCGTATCCCTTGACAGAAGTAGACATATGAAATGAGTCGACCGTAGAGGACATACAAAAGTTAAGTTTTTGTTAATTTTCATATGACCGTTCCTATCCGGTAAAATTTTGTTTTCTCACAGACAGCAGTTGTTTATTTTAAAGCACTGTATATCCAATTATTTATTTGATTTAGACTATACAAAATAAGCGAGGGAGCTACATGTGCTCACTTATAAATATTAATCAACAAAAAAACTATGAAATAAAAAACATATAAAAAGATACAGTGTGTCTGTAAAACGACTTCCTAACTTTGAAATTAATTTTTAAACTAATAAATAATTTGCAGTTCAAACATTTATTCGCTAAAAGTATTAAGTAATGATATATATATATATATATATATATATATATATATTTAAAATGTAATAATAAGAATATGTAAAAATAAAAAAATAAAAATACAATTCAAGTAATATTAACATCACCATAGAAGCAAATTCACGGCCATAATGCCGATAAGAGAAAAGAACAGAACCTTCCCAAATTCGATGATTAATCAGAATTAAATTCCTCTTCAGGTCTGAGTATTTAATTCTAATTAACCCAAACAAATGCCTGTTTCAGATTAAGCAATAGTACATTACTATAAATGCTTAAACTCAGACTACAGGCATCAAAAAATGAAAAAATGAAAAAAGGATACATTAAGAAAATTGTATTACCATGCGGCATGAATCATTCCTCTTCTACCACGTGTATACACGATCAACCTCAACAACTTAATCTAGAAGCACCGGAATGAACAAGTCGAAATTCTACCAGGGAGGCAGTACGAACGTTCACGGAAATACTCCCAAACCCGTCCAGTGAGTCTAAGCTGAAGACTGGACAAGCAATTCAGAATACAATTTCCCAAACATGCAGAACTGAATATGAATATGAATCATAGATGAAAATTCCTACTAAACAAGAATTCATAGGAAAACTGGATAATCGAGAATGCCACTATACACCATTATAAGGGCGCACAAAACGTAGTTTCAATACTGACAAAAGTTACATTTTTTTGCGAAAATAAAATTCAAAACATTAATGTTAATGCATCTTATTTTCCGATTTTTTGATTTTTCTAATGTTTTTGACTTAGTTTATTATTTTTCATTTTTATTTATTTATATAATTAATAAATAATTATATATATATATATATATATATATATATATTTTTTTTTTTTTTCCTGTATGTTAGTCACTATAATTGGGAATGTTTTCTAGGATGTTATCGAGTGAAATTTGATACACTGAGTTGATAATTTTAATAACAAAATTGGGAGGATATGCATTATTAGTCGCTGTACTCAATAATTCCATAAAGTGCGCTAATCTATAATATTCATCACAAATTTTATTGATTCTAAGAGCCTGGTTTATTATAATATTTCTAAAAACAGATATATGCAGACAAGAGTCAAAATGTTGAAATTTTGATGTATTAAATTTAAAATCCTGTCTTTTATCATACAAGTTTATACCCATATTACAATTTTGTAAATTTAGATTTAAATCTAAAAAGTTTGCAACATTTGTGTCATTATTACTTGCATTTAATTGTAAATTTTTTGGATAAAAGTTTAATACTATAGGGATATTATTATTTGGGGATACACATAAAATGTCATCTATATATCTAAACATGTGCATATTATGCAAGCTTGAATTAATGTTTTTTTCATAGAAGAATAAATACAGATTAGCTAACAATGATGAGGCACACCCCCCTTGTGGGATACCAACCTGTTGTTTAAAAATAGTACCACCATGTTGAATATAATTCTCATAAAGAGTGAAGTTAAGTAATTTTTTAAAAAGAAAATTTGAATATTTTAGGTTGATATTATATTTTTCAAAAATTCCTAAAATAATTCTATACAGATCATCTTTATATATATATATATATATATATATATATATATATATGTAACTGAAGCCTCTGTTGCATCAATTTAATATATTCCTTACGCTACATTAAACTATTTTCTTCAAAAATTTAGTGACTTCTCAATAAACACAATTTTACTCATAGCTGTACCGATATGTTTAAGGTAGCTTTGCTGTACTGTTTTACTCCAAAATAATAAATTTTACGCTAACTGCAATCTCCACTTTTAAGAAGAAAAATATGAGAATTCACTAGATTTGTGAAGAACAGTCTATGTATAAATAGTTTATCGTGTTACAATGAAAATTTATATTAAAACCAATTACAGTGAAACTTGTCTAAGACTACAAAACACAGTGCTTACAGTTAGAACTTGTTTTGATAGGTGCACCCACACGGTTATGACTGGGGTGGCTTAACACAGGAAATTTTGCATATAAATTAAACGTGATGTTACAAAGTAATAGCTCGTTCATTATAAGTGGTCGTACATACAAGTTTCACTGTAGTGAAATATAGTTAATTATTTACATAAGTACACTTTACTTGGAAAATGTAGCTGTTTCAGAAGTTACTAAGATTTTACTATAGCTTTCACTGTAGTAAAATCTAGTTCATGATTTACATGGAGTACCCTTTATTTGGAAAATGTAGCAATTTTAGAAGTTAAGTTACTACATTTTGATATAGTTTTACTGCAGTAAAATGCAGTTAATGATTTACATGAATACCCTTTATTTGGAAAATATAGCAATTTCAGAAGTTATTAGATTTTATGACAGTTTAGACTATAGTACAATCTAATTAATGATTTTTATGAATCCCCTTTATTCTGGAAAGTAGCAAAAGTAGCAATTTCAGAAAATATACATCAAATACACTCGTTATTAATTTGTAATATAATAAAAATTAACCGATGATTTCTAAAATATAACTGCTAAATTAAATTATATAATAATGATCTGAAAATTCATAAACAAATCTATATTTATTCTGTAGTTAACATTGCATTTTGAAATTAAATTTTGTACTTTTATTCAGATATATCGTACCTCGCTTAAGAGTTAAAAGTTTGTCAATTTTCAACAAGCAAATGTAGATCTATCTTCAGAAGAAAACCGGCATAACCTAGTTTCCTATATCTTTAGTTATACGGTGCTGAGAGAACTTTAAATCCATTTTTTTAATTTGTTGTAAATATCAAATGTTTTGCTCTTATCTTTCATCAAGTATTTTATTTCATAGTTGTTTCTTTGCTTCGTTAAAAATTGTCGTTGTGAGGAACATTAATTGAAAACCATCACAATTTGATAAAGTAGGGCAGAATTCGAAAAGTTGAGGAGAATATTCATTTTAGAGTGTTACAACTGAACTTAAATTTTTGCAAGTCCCAGATTGTTACATAACAGTAATAATACAGAAGCTGCATAACTGGAATTCAAAATTTAAAATAAACAAGTATCTGGTGCACTAAATAACGTTAAACAGATATTTTTACATCATAACGAAAAATGTAAAGCTCCAGATTACTTTACAATTGTACTTTCAACGTTATGAAAATTTTCTGAAATTGATAAAATTTTAGTTGGATAAAAATTTTGAATCTTAAACAAACACAAAGAATGCCAAAGAATTATCGCATAACTTCTATATTACTGTTTATAAATGATGTAATAATATATGTACGTTTCTAAATCTTCAACAACAAATTTTTCCATAAAAATTTCTACATTCAATAGCTATGGATATTTAATTTAAAAAAGAATGTATAAATAATAAACCAAATCAAATAATGCTAAATAAATCATCTAATTAGATAAATAAAACCTCTGAAGAAATTAATTTTATGCCCATCAGTTATTAAAATATTATATAATTGTATTTCAAACATATTAACATTTTCAGTTAAGTACGGTATCGTATCAATAAATCTTTCACAAATATTACATTTGATCACGCCCAAATAAAATGGTTTAAATAAGCCTAAATTATTTAAAAGGGCAAAGTAATCCTAACATATCACATCACATGTAAATAAGCCTATTTATATTAATACTGCAAGTTTTTAATAGATATAATTGTATGGTACATTTTCTCACCTTTCTGAACCTTATCTATTAAAATTTTCTTCAGCTTATGGCCCGATCATGCTAGTGCCCATAACAATCTGGGAACATTATTAACTGATGTCAAGGAATCAGAACAACATTTTAAACATGCTCTTCTCATCAATTCTCATCACTCCAGAGCTCTCTTCAATCTGGCTTCTCTATACAGGTGAGTACTGTTTTTATTCTTCAAATTAGTTTGTGTGATAATATTGACGGATTTAACATAGCTGTTATACATATATATACGATATAGCTCAGGATTAAAGCCATTCGATATATCCGCAAAATCTAACAGCATATATATACACTCTTCCAAAGTGACATTTCAACACCATGAAATAATGCACTTAGCCATATGCAAATCACAAAACCGTTAGAAGAGAGATTCATATGCAAGTGATTAAAATAACAAACAAAGGTTTGCAAAAGAAATCTGTTTATTCAGTAAAGAATGTGGCCCTCATCTGAAGCTATACGGGCCGCTAAACGGCGAGGCATACTATCGCTTAAGTTATTATTGGCTGTCTGCGGTAATCCTTGCCAAACAGCGTCTACTGCGGCAAGAAGTTTGTCTACACTCTACAGTATGTGCAGGTGTACCCGGTGTACCCGACGTCTGATGAGGGTCCACACGTGTTCAATGGGAGAGAGATCTGGCATGGCTGCTGGCCAGGAAAGGATGTACATTCCGATCAAGCTGCTGAGAGTCCTTCTTACGGTATGGTATTGTCTTGCTGGAACGCCGTGCCGGTGACGGCCGGCATTCCAGCAAGTGCCGGTGACGGCCTGCACCATTGACCGAATCTCAGACATCATAGCTTGTGTTGTTGTTGTTGAGACCCAGACCGTCCGACCTACGAGAAATGTGTAAGGTAACTGTTTGGACGACCGGGGAGTGTCACCCAATTTAGACCGGAACCCAGTGGGCGAGGCATCCATAGGGACCGTACCCTCCTTCCCCTACCACCAACCTCTCGGAAGGACTTACGGACCCACATGTTTAACGTGATCGTACTCCGCATGAACACGGCGGCAATTGTAGCAGCGTGCAAATCCAGCGCGCAAACCACCGGGCTACCGCGCCCGAAATGTGCCAACAGTTCGCGGTGTTCCCAGGTGGTCATCCATCCAAGTACTAACCGCGTCCGATGCTGATTGACTTCGGTGATCTAACGAGAACCGGTGTTTTCAGCACGGTACGGCCGTTGGCATCATAACTTGTGTGAAGTTTCGATCCATTGTCGGATTACCTGCAATCTACACCAGAGCTGTCTACTGATCGAACATGATACTGCCCCAAACCATGATGCCCGGTGTGCGGCCGATGATCGGTGATATGGGCTGGTAAGTGGCGTTTCCCGGGAAGCCGCCACACCCATCCAAGGCAGTCATTCCTCCACAGGCAGAAGCGAGATTCATCCGTAAACAATGTCCGATGCCATTCATTGGTCCAGTTGCAATGACGACAACTCCCGCCAGACGTGTATTCCTGTGTCGAGAGCTTAATGGCACCCCAGTGACTGGTTGTCGTGATCGTAGCAGTACTTCAACCTGTTGCGAACGGTTTGGGTGCACGTAAGTGCAACGCTGGATGGTGGTGGGCTATTTTGGATGTCACTTGCCATTGCGAATGAATCTCGATGAGCCGTTCGACGAATCTGCCAGTCTATGCGCTCTTTCGACTGTTCTATCAACTCCCTCTTTAACGCGTTCTCTGATGTTCCTGTGTCCATCGTGACACACATCGCTGAATAGTACTCGCGACGTGCTCAACACGAATGGCAATTGCAGGCATCGGCAAACGCACATCAAACAGCTCCAGGAAACGGTCTCGTTTCCAGGTCATAAAGTGCTAGTATATAGCTCTCTGACGTCTTAGATACATCGCTCCTTTACTTTTTCGAAAGTTTGGCTGCTGCAAATCGTCGGTGATAGCATTTACGAGACGAGCCGTCTCCTGGTCTTTATCTCCCGAAACTTCAAGTTCCGTACGAAAACGTAATCATTTGCATATGACTTTCTCTGCTACCGGTCCTGTGATTTGCATATGGTTACGTTCATTCTTTCATGGTGTTGCAATTTCACTTTTGACGAGTATATATATATATATATATATATATATATATATATATATATGAGTAAATCAATTATAAGTCTAACGCTACACCAGTGGACTATCCCAGCACGACTGGTCAAAACACATTTCAGCCTGTTGGTCAGAATCGTGCCAGGATTACTCAAATTGCAGAGTATTGGACTTTTAATCCAAAGATTCCAGGAAGTTTGATTTCTAGTCCCATTCTTCTGCAGATTTCTCCATACCTGTGAATGTAAGTCTGGGTTTCGGTCAAAATTGTATGGCTTAAGGGTTTAATGTGTTCCCCCTCCTATGGTGTGACGGGGTAACGTTGTAGGACGACAAATAGTCCATGCGTCTTCTGATATATAAGTGAATGATTATTAATCAAGTGCCTGGCCATCGGAAAAAATGTAAATGTTGAAAGACAGTTTGAAAGATTTTTTCATAGCATGCTTCTTTAGAGAACAAAAATATTTCCATCATAACACTGTGGAAACAGATCGAAGAGTTTTCCTTTAAAAGCAGTTAAAACGGAATCCGTTGTAGCAAAAGACCAATTTTCGTAGTTTAAATATATATATATATATATACTTTACCTGTTTTGAAGGCGTTTTCGATTTAAAATTCCAAGACCGAAAAATTTACTGACAATCCCATCTTCATAATTTAACAGGAACTAAACTGAATATTACACACTGCTCCAAAGCAAGGGCGCGGTAGCCCAGTGGACAGCGCGCGGGAACTGCAATCGGTAGATCCGGGTTCGATTCCCGCCACTGCCGAAACTGCCGCCGTGTTCACGTGGAGTACGATCACGTTAAACATGTGGGTCCGTAAATCCTTCCGAGAGGTTGGTGGTAGGCGAAGGAGGGTACGGTCCCTGTGGATGCCTCCCCCACTGGGTTCCGGTCTAAATTGAGTGGCACTTCCCGGCCATCCAAACAGTTACCTTGCACCTTTCTGGTACCGACCACACATTAAGCTACCATTAGCCTTAGGGTTGGTCGTGTGGTCTGGGCCTTCAACACCTTTCTGGTAAGTCGGACGGTCTGGGTTTCGACAACAACAACACTGCTCCAAAGCAAAAGTCATGCTTTTGGGGTTTTCAGTGCATTAGTTGAGATTCTTGTAAGGTATTCATCTATCGCTTATTTTAAACAAACCTCAGTATTCCGTTGAAGAGCAATGGTGAAGGGAGGCAGGGAAGGTGCCGTGGGTGCGTCTGCTCAACGGGCGCCTACGCATTTTGAGAACATGAATGGGTGAAGGCAATTATTCGAGCTGCAGCATTTGTATTCACGAAGCGGGTGACAAAGCCTTTTGAAAATTTGAATGAATTAAAACAATTTACATCAGGTTTATATCCATGTGCAATTCCAGGTATATTTTCTATCTAAAATATATGCATTGAACTGACTGGATGAATAAAATGGTGATGTTTAAAAATTAAGTAGCATTTTCACTATAGTTAGCATCTTGGTTTTTCAATCCGTCTTAGCTTCGAGACGAAGATAAAAATCTAAAATTTCAAAAATACGATTTAGGAATGGCGGTTTCAAAGGAATAATTATAGTAATTCAAAATCACTATTCAAAATAATCGAGCACTTTCAGTCGAACCCAAATCTCAATTTTGGTCTCATTCTATTTCGTCTCCACTTCCAAATCAACAAACACATCAAAAATTTCGAAAATTCTCATTAGAGGTGATAATACAAAGGGATTTTCATAATACAATTTCAATTTGACTATCAAAAACATTAAGTACACAATTTTAAATCTTCTGCCTACAATTATAATTGGTTACCAAACACTTTGATTAAGTGAGTAGGTGTTGTTACACTTAATGATCACTAGATATTGATAACGCGCGAAGCAAACGTGAAATGACTGGTTACAAAATAAAATTTTCGACTTTCAAAATTCTATTAAAATAAACTGAAGTTCAACTCGACGTTCTCATACCAGAACTTATTTTTTTTTTCAAATTTTACAAAAAAAAAATTGAAAAATCGGTATTGTGGGTCCAAATGATTACAAATATAGCATGTTGCCATTAACTTTAAAGGGTTTGAAAAAATATTTCGATTGATACCAGCTTTGACAATGTGATCCCCCCCCCCGGGGATGTAACTTACACCCCAGGGGTCTAATGACGTCATAAATTAAAAATGTGTATCGAGGCTATTTTTCACAGCAATGATTGAAACTATTAAACATCGTGATCAATGAGCCACAAGTACACCTTTTTATGCATAATTATGTCAAATTTTGTCCTATCGTGCCATGTTAAAGTTATATAAAATGTAGAAAAAACTTTTAATTTTTCGTTCGAATTTAAAACATTTTACCCAGTTCTACATTTTTTTATAATAAAGCTGGACGTAAAATGTAGCGAAAATCCATTAATATTTACGGCTGCTATCGTGTGCAGAAAAAATCGCCCATAGACGTCAGACAGACAGACGGACATCACTCCAAAATAGTCAAAACGTGCTCAGAAGGTCTTAAAACATGCATCGGCTTCAAAATCTCGAAATCGAAACATTTCGGGAAAACAATACTTTCTCAATACTACGTGTGTGAAAGTAAAAATGCTGTTCATGCTATGTCTTAAAATAATCCCATTTGATTCCTGTCGCGTAGCGTATTATCTTGCAGACATCTACGGCATGCAACCAAAATAGTTTCATTTTGCAATGCCAGTATTACATTTCGTATCTAGTAAAATAAAACTATACTCCGAGCAAAAGGTCAGAGCCGCATCGATTATTAACACCCAAGAGACAGGTGCAGTAACGGAAAAGGAGCCAGCCGTCAAGCTTTCTACGGCCGGCACGTACTGATATATTGAAAAAAAAAACGGTATTGAGAGTTTACTCTGCACAGAAACAGTATTCATCCTCTGAGGCTTTCAAAACAACTGGGATAACAAGTCTATTGAATGGAATGAAAGTCAATTTTCATTAGCTTAAATAGAAACTTTGAGATCAATAGGTAACAGGGGATAAGAATCGCGCTAAACAAAGTCGTATCTTTTAGATTCTGAAGAGCAGAAAATTTTCTCTTAATTAAACCTTGAAATAGGAGTCCCCTAACACCAGGGGTATAGAATAGCAATGTCTTACAGAAGTTTGGACTTAAGTTGATAGTATAAATGTGTTGTGTCACATTCGCAATTAGGCTTAAGGCCTCCTGGGTTATAATAGTTGCAAAAAGTTGTCTAGAACAGGAAATTGTTTAAAATTTGAAAATAAACGTAGAATATTCAACGCGGAGTACAGGCGTTTAGGCGGTTTAGTATTATGCTAGTTCATTTCGTTAAAATAGATGCATTGCAAACTTGATATTATGTAATTATTTTTATTGAACTTGATATTTTGTAAATATTTTTACCGAACGTGATATTAAGTAAATATTTTATGGAACTTGACAGCAAGCAAATGTTTTATTGAACTTGATTTTAAGTAATTATTTTTTTCTAAACTTGACATCAAGTAAATATTTTTTTCTGAACTTGATATCAAGTAAGTATTTTACAAAACTTGTTATTAAGTAATTATTTTTAATGAAACTAATATTAAAGTATTTAATTTTTATAAACATGATATTAAAAAATCATTTTTACTGAACTTTGTAGTAAATATTATTTTTACTGAACTTGATACATATTTACTGAACTTAATATTAAATATTTATATTTACTGAACTTGATATCATATTTAATGAACTTAATATTAAGTAATAATATTTACTGAACTTGATATTAATTAATTATTTATACTGAATTTGATATTAAAGAATTATTTTACAAAACATGGTATCAAATATATTTTTTACAGAACTTGATATTAAATAGCAATGCTTACTGAATTTGATATTAACTAAGTATTCTTGACTAAATATTAAAAAATTATTTTTAAAGAATAGTTTTTACTGAATTTGATATTAAGTAATATTTTTGTTGAACTTTAAATTAAATAATTATTTTAGTGAATTCGATATTATATAATTGTTTGCATTTAACTTGATATTGTATAATGATTTTATGGAACTTGATGTTAAGTAAGTGTTCTTGACTGTATTTGATATTAAAAAATTATTTTTACCAAACTTGATATTTAAGTAACTGCTTTTGCTAAACTTTATATTCAATGGTTATTTTTGTTGAATTTAATATTACTTACCTATTTTCATTGAACTTAATATTATGTAACCATATTTACTGAAATTGATAATAAGAATATAATTTTACTAAACTTGATATTAAGACAATTATTTTGATATTTTTTTTAAAATCGAATTACAAATTTTATATTAGAGGCTTACTAAACAGAAGTAAACTTTCAAATAGCAATTTGCCGAAAAAAGTTCTAAAGTATGATTTTAATTATTTCGATTTTTATTGCTTTTTAAATTCCTACACTCAGTATAAGTATAATTTAAAAAAGTCTGATGTGGCAGCACATTACTTTCCTTATATAATGCAATGAATTTACTACTTTTACAGTAAAAAAAATAGATTATTTTTATAGTAGTTATTTATATTCTTTCCAAGATGTTGAATTTTCGTCAATGAGTCGTCATTTTCTATGTTGTCATCATTAATGAGTCCTCATTGATTTAGCGTCATTTTTATTCATTTGACGGGTTTTCCTTAATTTAGCAACAATTAAAAAAGTCGCCAAGTTGGCGATATTCCACTAAATTCGTCGCCAAAATCTCGCCAAGCGTTATGGACAAAGAAATAAGTTATTCTTACAGCAGATAAATGACTATTGGTGTTGAAATACAAAGTATTACTCAAAGTATCTTTTTTCATGAATGGAACGAGCTAGATCCACGATAATGATGCCACTAAATTTATCGCATAATATTACATATGAAAAATGAACATGTTTCTCAATAGGATTTTTTTTTTATTTTATATGACTTTTTGATAATTTTTTTGAAAAATGTGCAATATCTCGAGAACGGTTCATGTTAGCATTCTAAAATTTATGCCAATCGTTTTCTAATGAAAAATTACATAAGAAATGTCTATTTGCATAACTTTATTAGCAGTTTTGATTTTTTGACGATTTTTTCAAAATTTCACTCGAAAATTTAGGGGTGTCTGGACATTCAATTGCGTATAAAAGCAATAGGCTTCCAGTATTTACGGATTGTGATTTTTGTACCAAATTTCGTTCGAATCGGTCCATTCGTTCGCCAGTTATCGTCTCCACAGACTCACTGACACACACACATACTTTTACACACACACACACACAAACAGACATCACTTCAAAAATGTTTGATTCGTGATCAGGGATGCTTGAAACGTGCTGTTCCCGTCGAAAACTCGAATTCGAATTTTCGACCCCGTCGCAATACTTTCCTTATACATTATGTATATAAGGAAAGTAAAAGGCACTCAAGGTGAAAAAGAACGATCTTCATGAGGATAAATGAAGCAGATCAGTTACTATTGAAAAAATGAAAATGTTTGCCAGCAAAAAACTACTCACGTGACTCGAAAGAGCGTCGTCAATCCAAAAGTAATAGAAATTAACTGGCGACTAAAGTACAAATCTGGGTGAAAAGAACAACAAAATAATGCAAAACACGTTCTCGAAACACGGTAAATAGTATTGTGGATATACCAAACTACGAAGTTAGAAACATGTAACTAAGCCGAAAGAAGATAAATTTTAAATATATGTATTTTTAATATGATCGTTGCTACTTTTCTAACACAATTTTGTACTTTCCCTGCAATACATGGTAATGTATAGGGAAATTATTGGAATCGTACCGAAAATCGTACCGAGTATTCTACGCGTTTTGGGACCTCTAGAACACGAAAAAACTCTTTTAGCGTGACGTCTGTATGCGTGTCTGTCTATACAGATTTTGTATCTACTCTAACTAAAAAGGACTAATTAACCGAATTTCATAAAATTTGGTAGGCAAGTTCCTTGTGGGTGACCCTGGTGCTGATTAGATTTTGGCATGATTCGGGATAAAAGAACTTTCATTTTTTTGCGGAATAGTTAACCCAAAAATTGTCTGCATCCGCTCCAGCTAAGAAGCTAATAGACAAAATTTCACAAAATTTTGTAGATTTGTACCACTTGTAGATTAATCTGATGCTGATTAGATTTTCGTACGATTTGGAAAAAAGGAACCTGCTTTTTTTTTTTTTTTTTTTTTTAGCAAAATGGCCCGCAAAAATCGTTAAATCTAAAATTAAAATACTACGTATGCTCAAATATATCAAATGAATGCTTCTTTTATACGTAACTTTTGGTGACGAAAATAATAAAACCAACCCTATTACATAGGACTAGCTGTTTTCGAGTTATTTTAGTTTTTTCGCATTTTCTACACGCCACCTTTAAAAAATAAGTCCAGTTACCAAATGAAAAGGGAAATTGAATTAAAAGTACAAATTCAGTGTAATTTAAGATATGTATGGGTGTTATTTTGTGCAATTAAACTCAGTCTAATGAATTATTGAAGGAATAAAGATTACGGGAATATGAGTCTACAGGGACAGACATGCGCTGCTCACATTACATTTTTTAATATGGACAGCAGTTTATTCTCTATTTAATAAGCGAATTATTTTGTATTTCATAAATATTATTTATGTTATTCATTTTCTGAAATGCTCTTATAAAACTATATATAAAACACTAAGGGGTCTAACAATGGGACGTACTAAACCACGTTAAAAAGAACATTATTGAAATTTTGAAGAACTAGAACGTTGCGATAAGAATTAATTGAGCTTTCTTGCTACTAATTTTGAAAAAAAAAAAAACCTGTGTTCTCCTTTAAATCTTTTTAGTTCCCCACTCCTATTAATTCTCAGTTACAGGACGGCTTTGATAAATTCTGTACAAGACCGTTATTTGGAGTTGGTTGGTTTAATTGATTATTCTGTAATTAATTTTAAGGAATAATGAATGTTTCAATTTTATCTTTTTTATTGGTTTCTTATAGCAATTTAAACGCCTTAGAAAAATGAAACTTGTCTCATGAATTTGATGCTTAAATAATTAATAAATCATTGTATTAAGAAAAATACATACTAATTAATAATAGAAGTATTATAATATGTTTTTACAGAAATGAAAACATCTGGGAATTTTGTCGCGTTACAAAGAACAATGCTTTATTAATAAAGGCATGGAATTTATTTTCAACTAATGTGAGACTTAGAGAGCGAGAGAGAGAGACCAGCGTAGTATTGGACATTAGCCGGCTGAAATCAATGTTTAAAACTCTGGACATATGAATATATAGAAGTGTGCACATACCTTCGTACAGCTTGAAATCGTGTTAGCATATCTGAGTAGTTGCACGAAATTGGCGTTAGTAACTGCAGGGAACACCGGTATATTTCCGTTTTTTACGCTGTCATCTTGAGAGCTTTTACTAAACATTTTTGGTTCTGAATTTAAAGCAACTGCACAGCTCGGAGATTTCTACTCTTCTCATCTTCTAAAGCCTATTCTCGTTTTCTGAACTCTATCTTGGAGAGAAACGCCTTCCTTTAAACCCCTCCCCCACCAAAACCTTAAGTGATGCTTGCCTCATCATCAGTGCATGTGGATTCTGGGTCTATCCTGATTGTAGAATTACCCCCTCCCTTGCTGACGTTGCTTCTTTGGGTTAACCCGCAGGCAAGGTTGAGCCTCCTCATGAGATTATGTCTAAGTTCCATTTTCGGTTACTACACATAAACTAATGTCTGATTAAATGTCACTTCAGGTAATATATATTTATTTACGCTAAACTAATTATAATGAGTAACAGTGTTATTCACCATTTTTTTGCTTCTGAAACTAGTTGATACTATTACTAATGTGCTGTATACTATGGTTTAACGATGATTTTACGATTTAGTTATTTTGCTGCAGTTTGAATGATTTAAATTGTTTTAATATAAGCCTTAATGTATCAAATTTTTATATGTATTCAAACTGTTTTATAAGCATGTCGTTAAGGAGAAGAATTTTTCTTCCAGCAAACAAGGTCGAATTCAAGTTGCTCAAGAGCTTCTTCAGAGAGTAATAGAGTTGGATAAAGACTTCATTGAAGCCTACTCTTCCCTCGCAACAATTTACGCCGCTGATGGTAAGATGGATGATGCTGAGAATCTGCATCTAAAAGCATTATCTTTGGATCCCAACAACGCAGATTCTTTCAATAACTATGGAACGTTTCTACAGAAAACTGGTAAGATCATTTATGTGTATAATTTCTGCGTTCAAATTGGAGATTTTTCTGCTCAGCATGATTTTACTTTCCCTACAAAGCATGGTATACTTTCCGGAAATACTCGTCGGGAAAGTATTGGAATTGAAACTCTAGTTTTTGATGGTTCTACCCATTTCGAGACATCTACATCTAGAATACGAAAATGATGTTCTTAGCGTGACGTCTGTGTGTGTATTTATCTGTCTGTTGAAGACCCAGAGAGTCCGACTCGTCCTTGGGCATGAGTAGCTATTTGGCGACCGGTTCTATCTGTCTGTGTAACAGTCTGTATGTGCGTCTGTTTAATGTATGCATCCACTCCTGCTGAAAAACTATTCGGCGAAATTTCACACAATTTGGGGGATAAGTCATTTGCGGGATAACTTGGTGCTGATTAAATGTTGGTAAGATTCGGAGAAAAGAACTTGCTCTTTCTTGTGAAATGGCCTTAAATGCTTAAATGTCAATCAATAATGAAAAAATTACATATGCTCAGATATACCAATTAAATGTCTGTTTTATACGTAAATTTTAATGAGGAAAAGAATAAGACCAACCATATTATTCTGGAACTAACCATTTTATTAAAGTTATTTCAGCTTTTTTAACACTTTATAACAAAGTTGAAAAGGTTTTTTTTTTTTCAAATGGCCAGGCATTTGACTCATCGTCATTCGCCTTTTTGTCAGCGGCCAGAACGTGAACCATTTAGCCGTCCTAGGACGTTGCCTCAGGCGCACCAGAGGGGGGGCGGAACACACTGGGCCCACAACACAAACATCCATGCCTTACGTGGGACTCGAACCCACAACGCGGAGGTTGAGCGATTGCTGCAGAAACGCTCGCCTTGACCATAGTTGAAAAGTGTTTATGACTTTGTTCATTCTGTCTATCTGTCCGTTCGTACGATAACTGCCGTAAAAAGGACTTTATCAAATTGATATTGTAGTATTTTAGTCAGACGGTCTGTGGGACCTATGATAATATAAATTAATAATATCATCCAATTAGTTTTGGATTGAACCCTGGTTGTAAAAATGAAATACATTGAACCTTATGGGACCTAATTTTTCAAACATTTTTAAAGCGAATTCAAAATTCACAGATTGCTTCAAAAGCTCTAGGAAACATTCAAATTATCCCATAAAAAATATCAAAAATTTTTTAGCAAAATACATTTGGTAGTTTTTAAAATAAAAATTAAAACATTAATTCCACCCATATCATATGGAGAGATCACGTGATCCACTTCAAAATAAAATATGGCATCCATCTTGTGTCAAATCGTGATTTTTAAAGATCTTTTTAATTTATATTTAGTGTTGTATCCGTCCTAAAACAATTTTGTTTTTATTTAATTTATGTGTATCTATATTTTGAAACAACACAATTATAATATATTTGAGTTTAAATGATCCTCAAACTTTGATTATTTCGATAAAGCAGCATAATTTCCACTTATGGAGAATGTAACTCATCAAGCATTAGGATGAGTTGTATAAAAATTGTTGAATTTCTTTAACGCAAAATTATTTAGCTCTGGAGTCTGCAATATAGCTGGTATGAATGAAACATTTATTGATTTTACACAGAGAAGCAGATGATTTTATAACAGATTTTTTCGATGAAGTTTTAAGCATAGAGTTAAATTACATTTACCATGGTTTTAAGTTTTTAACTAAAATAAATTATTGTAGTATTGTGATGAATGAAAATAATAGAATAAAATTGTATAAATGAAATATTTACTGCTTTTATATAGAGAGTCAGGTGATTTATATTTCAACGACGTCATTTGAATAAAGTTCATTTTTTTCGATGAAGTTTTAAGTTTTCAAATATAATAAATTATTGTAGTACTGTGATAATTTGAAAAGTAATACCGCTGAATGTATCGCATTTTAGAGATGTTTAAAAAAAATTGCATTGTAGTTGGAAAGTGTTTCAAAATCAATGCTTTATGCATGATTGATCTTTGCTGTTGCAATTTTGCAACGTCGCATATGAAAATGCATGCATTCGCCAAATGAAAATGAAAATTGAATTATAACTGCAAATTCAGTCTAATTTCAAATAATTATATAGATAATTTTGTGCAATTAAACTCAATTAATCGAATGATGAAAGTAAGAAAGAAACAGGAAAGATCAATCATGCATAAAGCATTGATTATGAAACACTTTCCAACTGAAATACAATGTTCTTTAAACATCTCTAAAATGATACACATTCAGCGATGATATTTTTTAACTTATCACAGAAGTACAATAATTTATTTTACTTAAAAACTTAAAACCAAGGATGTAAAAGTACTTCTTCCGTACTTAAAACTTCATCGAAAAAGCAATGCTATAAAATCGTCTATTTCTCTAAGTAAAATCAATGAATATTTCATTCATATCACCTATATTCCAGACTCCGGAGCTAAATAATTTTGCTTTAAAAAATTCAACAATTCTTATACAAGTCATCTTAGGGCTTGATGTGTTTACATTCTGTATACTTTAAAATTAGGCTTCGTTGTAGAACATAATTTGCTCAAATTTTTTTCATATATTTTATGGGGTAATTTGAATATTTTGTAAAATTTCAAAGCAAGTTGTGAATTTTAACTCCGCTTAAAAAATATTGGAAATATTAGGTCCCATAGGGTACAATAATTTTCACTTTTTCAACCCGGGTTCAGTCCAAAACTTATTCGATGATATTATTCATTTACATCCCCGTATGTCCCACAGACCGTCTGAAAAACATACTAAAATTTAATTTTGATAAAGTCATTTTTACGGCAGTTATCGTGCTAACGGACAGACAGACAGACAGAATGACCAAAATCATTAACACTTTTTAACTATGTTGAGAAGTGTAAAAATGAAATTAAATCTGCAGCGAATGTCATATACTTCCTACATCGTATTTTTGTATTAGTATGCTGAATTTCAAATAAATTTTAATGACTGTAATAAAAAGCCGAATACATATTTCATTAATACGTGTTCAAACCATAGACTTAATTGGCACATTTTGGTAAGATCTTTAATACATTTTGGCACATTCTGTAAGGTAAGATCCATATACACATTAGATATATTTAAAGTAAAGTGATCAGGCGAGGTCGAATAAAAGTGATTGCAGCCTCCCTAGCGGTTATTTAAAAAATACGAAGAGATTATTTCACTATAACGGACTCGGCAACAAATTCTAATTAGACGACAAAGAAACCAATTAAAAATTATAACACATTATATAATTATTAAGAATTTACAATAAAATTGCTACAGAAGGGCATTATTTCACACTAATGATACCTGGTGAATTGCTATCATCTTTTGATTAATGCAATAAACAACATGTGGAAATACTTCCATTGCTGCTACCAGTATTTATGGACCGGTTTTGAGCTTATTATGTGCACGTCTACATGGAATAGCTGATATCTTCAATATCAGCTAGACACTTGCTATACGCCACAATTGTGTTTTCTGTGGGAAATGACAATTTCAATCCTTCCATGTTGCCGGCAAAAATTTCTTTTACAATATAGCTCAAGGAGCACGAAGCTGCAAAGGCAATGTTTAGAAAATACAATACCCGCCTATAAAGGTCGTTCCCAAGAATAAGATAGACACTCTGACTGCATATAACAACATCCATGGAAGCATGGAACAATGTGACATTCTAGTAGAAGCTCTGATGATGCAACTTTGCAACAGGTATGTATTGTCTTCCGTGTGCGCGCTTTCTGCAACTTTGTAATCAGTTTTTCTCTTCTATCTCATTTAGAAGTCCGTTATTCTAACTTTTTAAATTACCCACCACGGGCGCTGTAATTGCTTTTACTCGATGAGTCATGGTTGCTTTGCTGTAGATAGACCTAACGTGTACACTCAAGGCATTTCCTTGCAAATGTTTTGGAGTTCTTAAGAACTATCCTAAGAATCCTGCTTAGACTATGAAATACAATTTTAGAATAAAAATCTGCGTAACTTATGTAACTCCTATGTAACCTATGTAACACATTTTTAATCACTCGTTTTTAATCGCATGTGGTTGTTGTTGAGACCCAGACCGTCCGACCTGCCAGTCACAATTTATTTTAAGAATTAATTTTTAATTGAGTCGTCACAAATGTTACATTGATTTAGTTATATATTTATGGAATAAATATATATTTATTGTCGGGATTTATTTAAATTAAACATGTTTATACTACGGTCGCAATTTGAGATGCTTCGTCACACTCTCCCGCTTTTGTACTTATTTATTCATAGTAACTACTCCACCCAAAGGGGTACTGCCATACACGTATACAAATTCGATAATAATGTGTCTATAACAATGACAGATACATCATGGCTATTCCAACTATACCTTATGTGAGTTTAAACCGCATATACTAAATAATGCAATATACAAATTTGAGCTCTACTACTCCTTTGATATTAATCACATGCACATTATAATTATCAGATAAAGAGAAAATCTGTTCTAAAAACCATTATTTTCTTTATAAACAGCCACGATTTTACTTCTTTTACAGCAAGATAAATAGTGTTCAAGATCTATAGAGAAATGTTTTTGACATTAAATTAACACCACATAAATTGAAAGTGTGCGCATTTAACACCACATAAATTGAAAGTGTGCGCATTTAACAAATTATTAGTCCAAATTGAATGACCGAATCATACCTAAATTCAAAATCCTCATTAAAATGCAATTGACATTTATTAATATTTCGTGACATAATAGATTATTGGAGTATTCATTAGCGTGAAAATATTAAACTATTTCAAAATTATCTTCTGTCGTGAATGGAACGAACTAGATTCACGAGAATGATGTTAAGAAATTTCTCGCATAATATTGCACATAAAAGTGAACATATTGGATAATGTTCTATGCTGTTTTAATTTTTGCGAAACATTTATTTGAAAATCGAAGACGGTTCATGCTAGTGTTTTAAATTTTCTATTATTCGTTTTGTAATGAAAATTCGCATAAAATTATTATTTATGTATCATTATTGAAGGTCTTTATTTTTAAATTATTTTTTTTTATTTCATTCAACAATTGGGAGATGTTCCCAACTTTCGATCGTATTTGGAATATGATTCCAGCATTCACTGATTGTAATAATTGTGTCAAATTACTTAAAAAGCTCCATTCGTTCGTGAGATATTCGCAGACTCACGGACACACACGAACGCACACGCCCCCGCACACACATACACACACATACACACACATACACACACATGCACATACACACACATACACACACATGCAGATACACACACACGCACATACATACGCATCATTTCAGAAACTTTCGATATTCAGGGATGCTTTAAACATGCTCTTCAATTAAAAACTCGAATTCCAATTTTCGTGTCTATCAGAACATAATACTACATATCAGAACATAATACTACATATGTGGGAAAGCAAAAATTTTCACTCATGAATTTTATTATTCAAATTTTAATATATTTTAAATAAGTTATCTTTAATAATTATACAAAATATCTTCTGTTAACTATTTGTAAATAATAACATTTCAATTGATGGAATAATATGTGGAATATGGTTCAATCTTGTATAAAATAAGTTAACCACACAGTTATCAGTTTTTTAGCTAGAGCGAATGCATACGATTTTTCAGGGCCATTTCTCAAAATAGGTAGTTCATTTTTTTCCGAATGGTACCGAAACCTAATCAGCATCAGGGTGACCCTCGAATAACTTACTTATCAAATATTGTGAAATGTTGTCGAATAGTTTTTGAGCTGGAGTGGATAAATACATTGCACAGATAGATACATACACAGACAGACAGACAGATACACACACACAGACAATACTCTAAAAATGGTATTTTTGAGTTCTAGGGATTCCAAAACGTGCAGATCCGTCGAAAACCCGATTTGTGATTTTCGACACTATTTCAATACTTTCCATATATGTTACCATGTATTCTAAAGAAAGTAAAAATAAAACAAAGCATTCTTCACTTTAAACACAAATAAACACATATTTTTAAACACAATTTCACAAATGTATTCGTTCTCTATAACTCGGGAGTTTAAGATACAAACCGCAAATTATGTACAGCAAATTTTGGAAAATGAAAGAACGCTTTATCGATTTATGTCGTAATTACACGCTTAGCACTCGACACGCCCCATCATTCTTTGAGACTTGAAAAATCTCGGTTTCCAACTGGCTCTAAGCCATGGGCGGTCATTGGGGGGGGGGGGGGCGCTGGGATGCGGGGCACCCTTGAGAAAACACTCCAAATTACGTCCTTTTATCAATTAATTTGTACGTCTTAAGGAAGTGAAATAAAGACCTTCTGTTATGGATGTGTGTTTAAGTTTGCTATACTCCAAATTATTTTTAGCTATATAGATTTACCACAATTTCTCATGAAAAAAAATCTGAATTTTCAATTCAATTGAATCGAGAATAGTGATGCAATATGTCAGCACTACAGCTTTCGTGAGGACAGGAGATCCAACTGTAGTGCATCGAATTTTCAATACATAGGGGAAAATACAGGGATATTTCTTAAAGCCGCACACCTTTTCCCGGCTTCTCATGAGCGAACGAATGGTATAGGAACAATATTAGAAATTTGGCGTGATAAGAAACAGACATCGCAGTTTTAAAACAACTTGTTATGTGTTGCGTTTTGCGAGCGCTTCTTGCCAAAGGGAAATAGAAGAGTAGTAAAACAAGAAGAGGGACCTCTCAAATTGGCCCAGTTTCGCTAATTTGGCTTCAATTTTCTACATTTAAGAATGTGTGTTGTTCTCTTTCTCGTCTTTTTTTTATGGATGAATTTGGAAGTTTAAATAAACATTTGAACAAGTGAGTGGAATAATCTGTGTGTGGCGGTGGTCTTGGGGATTGCTTATTATATTTTAAGGGTTCCTGACTATCGTGAGTAAAATGTGCTGTTTGAGTTTGAGGGATCACTTTACCCAGCTAGCTGTCTTACATATTGAAGTTGTTTCGCATTATGTCATTTCTAATGTAGTGTGGTTATGTACTTCGGAAAAGAGGTCATTTCTGATTTGTGATATTTTTGTGCTCTGGCTGATCTGCTGGCGATGAATTCCAATATGTTTGATTCAAAATTAGTTCTTTAAACGTCAGAGTTTCCAATTTTTGGCATACCCGTCACAGATAGGTTATTTCTTGTGACACTTTCAGAAATATGTTGTTTCGGACATTTAGTTTGAGGGGTCACTTGGCCTATTCAGCTGCTTTATTTTTTCAGCTATTTAATATTCAAAATACCTAAAAATTAAAGAAATTCTAAATATTTGTAAAAAAACTTTAAAATTAGATTTTCAACATTATTCTTTTATCTGGCGTCGTTTCCCTTGAACGTTTGACCCCAGCTGGTGATTTTGTTGCTCAGATATCCCCTGGACGTAAATTTTACTTGAGGTAGCCCCCAAATATCTTAACTCGGCTTCTAATTAAGCGATTTTGATTCTGATGATGGTTATAATCTCTGAACCCTCTGTACGCGTCACCTGAATATGCATATTTCGTGCCAGCCCCCTGGGCGTAACTTTTAGTTTAACTAGGCCCACAATGTTTCATTTGGTTACCTAATTGAGCGATTGTAGTTCTGCTAGTGGCTATCGTCTCTGCACCATTTGTACATATCACTTAGATATGCATCTTTGTTGTGACAACGCTCTGGGTGTAACTTTTACTTTAGTTAGCCCCCCTTCCCAAATTTCCCATCTCTCCTCCCAATTGAGAGATTTTGATTCTGCCGATGGTGGTAGTCTCACCCTGATATACATATCTGATGGATATGATATACATGCGTTTTTAGTCTCAAATCCCTGGGAGTTTCTTTTAGAACTTGCCCCCACAATTTTATATATCAGTTCCTAATTGAGCGATTTTGATTCTGCTGGTGACTACAGTCTCAGCAACATTTGTATATGTCACCTAGATATACATATTTTTGTGTCAACACCAGAATGTAAGTTTTAGTTTAACTATCGTCCACGATATTGCATATTTGTTCCTAATTGAACGATTTTTGTTCTGATGGCGGCTATAGCCTTAGTAGCATTTGTACATGTCACCTGAATATGCATCTTTTTTCCTTGAGTGTAACTTTTACTTCAGTTACCCCCCCCCCCCCCACCTCCAATTTTCCATCTCGCCTCCTAATCCACCGATTTTGATTTTACTGGTGGCTATATAGTCTCTGAACTATTTGTACATAGTAGCAGAATATGCCTATTTTTTATTCAACCCCCCTGGACGTCACTTTTAGTTTAAGTAGCGCCCACAATTTTACTTTCATGTAAATTAGGACTATGTAATGTTTTTACCAGGAATGATGCATCCACATGTGTCCAGGAATTTCATGAGCGAGCGAACAGGTGAAAAGTCTGTTATTTTACTTAATACATTCGACGTTTACTTAATACATTCTTAATACACCCGTTTCTATGCCCAAAATACGTATATGTATATACACATACTATATATATATATATATATATATATATATATATATATATATATATATATATGTATATATATATATATATATATATATATGTATATATATATAATATATATATATATATATATATATATAATATATATATATATATATATATATATATATATATATATATATATATATATATATATATATATATATATATATATATATATATATAATCACTAACACGTACTATATAGGCATAAATACATAGATGCCCCCCTCGACATAACGCTCAAGAGCCGCCACTACTCTAAGCTCTCGGTCAGATTTAAAATCGCAAATTTCTTAGACGCCTCTAAAAATTCATAGGAAATTCTTAACTAATTCATAAGTTATTAAAAAACTATTAGGATGTAAAGACATCACTCCATATTCATGCTAAGAATTAGAATCGTCTGAATCTTCAGTTTTCCGATGCGCAAAAATATAAAATGAATTTGCATATACCACGCGTATTTTGATAAATTTCTAATTTTCCTTTAGCAATAACACTTCGAACTCGGTTTACAGCTCGTTGAAAAGAATACTTTTATTATTTTTCCAGTGGTGTCAAAACGGAAATGCTTTAATAATATTTTCAGTTGGTAAGGAATTGATTGTGCAAAAATCGTTAAAAATGTGCTTTAAAATAACTAAAAACTAATTTAAATTTGAAAACAATCGTACCGAATCAAATTTAAAAACAATTATGCCTTTGCACAATGACTTGCATCGAATTTCACAGCTCTGGCTCGCGTAGACAAAACGGGTAAGCGACCAACATACAAGCAGACAAACAAACAGACATATTTTCTTATTATATTACTAGAACTAATTATCCGCCGTCACCCAAGTTCTAAATAAGCGACCGCTACTTAAATAATACAAATACAGATAATACTCCTAAATTTTCAAATCGCCTGTTTTGAACCAAAATTATTTCCGCGCGCAAATAAATGAAAACGCTTAAAGTCACAAAAAAGAAAAAAGTATTTTCCCCAGAAGTAAAATTAAAAACATAATTGTATTTGCTATCTCAGCGGGTGTTTATCCGATTTAAGTCAAATTTTAGCACAATACTCATAATAACAGTAAAATATCACATTTAAGAAACTAGAACGATATATTTTACATTCACAGAATAAGAAAACCTATAAATAAAATCTACGCCCTTAGATAAACAGCTGCTTTCACGTCTCAACAAATATTTGCCAGTTTACCTTTTATAGTCTGCCTAAAATAACACTGATTTTAAATTCAAAATTTTAACGGATTTTTGGTTTTAAATTTGCATAATTTTTAAACTAAGTCAAATTCTTAAAAAAATCTCTTGTCGAGGTGCATCACACGACGAACAGGATTACCTCTGTAGCAAATTTCATCGCTGTCCAACTCTTCGATTTTCCGTTACAGACGGCATACACAGACAAAACCTCAGACAAACATCTTCTATTATGTGCGTTAAATATAATACTGTGAGCAAACTATTGCCTGAAATTTTGAAAGTTCAAGCATTTTAATTGTTGGAATTCATAACTATTACACTAAGTTATGTCTTCGCAGAAAGCGACTTCAGCAAATGCAGCTTATCTACTCATTTTCACGTGCTAAACATTGTGCAAGTTTATAACTCCATAAGCTAAATATTTAACCTCCATTCTCCCTTCATCTTATGAATGGGGAGAGGAAGGAAATAGTCAGAGAGAGAGGAAGTTCAGGCCTCCTACAAATGTAACAATGCACAATATTGTATGACTTTAAAGGAGAGTTTGAAAGGTTCGCGTTTACAGCACATCACTCATCATTTTAATTTGCTCTCGCAAGGTTGAATTTATGACAACATAGATATTTAAATCCATCAAAAACTAAAATCTAATTTCAAAGGTATTTAAAGGGAGAAAATAGTCTTTAACTTTAAAAAATGAATTTTTCAGGTTCAATTATAAATTATGTTAAGTTTTTCAGCGTCCATTTCAACACTACTAATTGCGTCGCAGTAGCTCAACGATAAAACGTCGGCTTGCCATTACGAAGATCAGATAATCCAAAGTGATCTTTGTGCATTCGATTCATGTAAATCCAACTAGAAAGTTGTATAGCATTATCTAATGAGTAATAATCGGCAATATAATTTTTATAGAAGGCATTTATACAGGATATACAATATGGTTATTGGCAAATTGCAGTCATATTAAAAATAATACAATAAAAAGACTTAGTAGAACGTAAATATAGAATACAGAGCATCTTTAAAATATTCTTTGTCAGAAACAATGAACGATTGAAATCCAGATAAAATATTACTGCGTGCTTTGACAAACATTGCAGGTATCACCGTGTTATAGGATGATAAAACTTTTGAGCAGGTATTTATTGCCTTTCGTATTTCGTATCCAGTTCTAGAGATATAACTTCCGGTTTTTCCGAAAATTCGTATGATTGTACGAAATAAAAGTACAAAGGAGTATAAAAATGCTTAAAAGTTCCATCGAAAATGAAGTCTACACAACACTCTCCACAATATGAAGGCTTTGTACCAGAAATAGATCTCACACGTGCTTTAATGAGACAGTTTTATGACAATTATTTATTGATCTGAAACTTCAGACAATACTTCCAGTCTGAATGACGCTAAGGTTTACGACACGTGAACCCAGAGGTCAGAAAACCATAAATTTAGGGGCATCGAGAAAGAGGGGTCGAACTCTGGAGAAAATGTGAATTAACGACATTGGATAAAGAGGCTGATCAATTGAGGATATGCTTGTGGCCCGCCATGAATACGGCCAATAGAAGCAAAAGGGGGAGTATCAATCCTGAGGCAAAAGAGCCACAAGCTAAGACAGCACGAAAATAGATAAAAAATAACTTGGATATACGATGACTTGACTTGATAACGACACTTGTGGAATAACAAACAGTGCGATAACGATATAGAATCACGATGACTTGGTTAATAAGAACGGCAATACCTGTTCGACATTATGACTAGAACGATGATGATACTCAGTTAAAGATATATAAGTATAACTTGGCGAATACAGATATGACTACGAGAATGACATAAGTGCGAGTGTTTGAGTCAGCAGTACAATATGATCGATGAATTTACGTGTCAATGCATTACACTGCGGGTTAATGCTAGTAATAAGGACGACATCAAGTACGGGCTGCTAACAAAATCCAAGACAGACTTGGAAGTATGTCTTCCTCAAATATGATATCTGGTCCTAACCACATTCTAGGCATTTTCATACTTGTCTCACATGATCCCTCGGCTGAAATAATTAATGAGAAGAATAATTGTTGTAATTAAATAATTAAGATTCACATTTTCTCAAGAGTTCGTCCCCTCTGTCTCGATGCCCCTAAATTTATGGTTTTCTGACCTATGGGTTCACGTGTCATAAACCTTGGCGTCATTCAGACTGGAGGTATTGTCCGAAGTTCCAGATCAATAAGTAATTGGCATAAAACTGTCTCACTAAAACACGTGTGAGATCTATTTCTGGTCTCACAACATGCATCTTAATTTTTTTTCAACTTTCAGTATTAAAAAATTGAGAAATTGAAAGTTGAAAAAAATCCCGCCTTAATTTCTTATTTACCATTTGTAAGTTCAGTTATACAAAATCAAAAATACCTCTGAACTTTATTCATATTTTTCTTAACTTTCATTAGATCTTTCAAATTTTCTTGATTATAATCAAAGATGCATTTTATCTTTAATTTGTCAACGTTTTGTACGTTCATTCAAATAATATCAAAAATATTAACTTGTCTTTAATTTATTAGAGACTTGTAAGTTCAGTCACACAATATCAAAAATACTTAAGTTTTTCGACATCCTTCTTAACTTTTATTCCACCTCTCAGCTTTACGCGAATTTAATCGAAGATTTAATGTGTCAACCTTTAGTAAGTTCAGTCATACAAAATCAAAATTACCTTTGAACTTTACATTATTCTTAACTTTTATTCGATCTTTTAAATTTCTTGAATATATATTCAACGCTTTAATTTATCAACGTTTTATCCTTTCAGTGAAATGCTATCACAAATAATACTTAAATTTATCAACATTTGTCTTAACCGTTATTCCAACGTTTCAGTTTTAAGTCATAATAATAAACTCTTTATTTTATCTTTAATTCAATGCTTTGTAAGTTCAGTCATACAATATCAAAAATACCTAAATTCATCCATATTATTCTTAACTTTATATTCCACCATTCAGCTCAATCGTATTATCCAAAATATGCCTGAACTTTATCCACTTTATTCTTAACTTTTTTTTCCACCTTTCAGCTTTACATGAATATAATCAACGCTTTAAATAGTCTTTAATTTGTCCACGCTTTGTAAGTTCAGTCAAATAATATCAAAAATACCTCTGAACTTTATTTACATTATATTTAACTTCTATTTCACCTTTCCGCTTTACGTGAATATAATCAACACTTTAATTACTCTTTAATTTTTCAACGCTTTAGTCAAATAATATCCAAAATACCTCTGAGCTTTATTTACATTCTTAACATTTATTCCACCTTTTCACTTTATGTTAATAATCAATGCTTTAATTTGTCTTTACATAAAAGTAACGGAATTATATCTATGAACGAAATTTAATTAAATCCATTTAAATTATTGCTAACTCAGCCACGGCGTCTGGTGTTATTTATTTAACTATTTCCTCCAAAAATCACGTCTGAAAGTTTTCTCAGACATAGTCAATCATACAATTTGAGACAAACAATTTTGAAATCTTTCCGCTTTTCGCAAAACTCCCAAAATAAGCGCAAAGTCTGCTATTTTGCGTTTAGTTCAATAAAGATTATTCTTAGTCCTATCTTGAAAATTACATTTTTCGTTCTCTCCTACCACCACCTGGGACTAATAGAACGCAGAACCATCCGCGCTCTAGAGGAAAAGGGGCTTGAAACAGCACATCTTGAAAATTGGTTCTGACTGCCGTAAAAGGAATTGAATTTGCGTGTGGAACATTTACTCATTCTTCAAGGTAAAGCTGACTTCAAGATAAGGATAGTATTATATCGTCTTCTATGTTGCGGCGCAGAAATTTACCGAAAATGCAATCCCGCGAAGCAATCCGTTAGTATCATGTTTTGGTTGAGATGATATTATTTTTGATCATTTTGATAAACTTCACCTGTGGTTTTATGTAACCAGGTGATATGAAAAGTGCGTTCAAATTTGTTTCGCTGATAGAACTCATAATTATGTCTTTTATGCTGCGGTCCAAAGTGGCGGTGTTATGAGAATATTGTGAAATTGTTTCCTGAAACGTGTGAAATTCAGTAGTTTCCGATGTGATGGAATGTAGTAAACTTGCTTTTAGTCTTCGTAGAAAAGTGTAGGTGTTGCGTGCTGAAGTATTTCATAAAATTTTCCAGATATTTACAGTCATAAATTGCTTTTAAGTGTATAAAAGTTCCTTAAATTGGCAAACTAAAGCGTAAGTTTGTAGTTGGCAAAATAATAAAGATAAACGCAAAGTCCAACGCGTAGATTGTAGTAATGAAGCAGTGCAGTGTAACAATTTTGTAAAATGTAACCATGAAAAGTATATTGTACAAATTAAATTATTTATTACATATTTATGTGAATTGGAAGAATATCCATAAAATATCAACAGCGTTATAAGAAAAAATAATCCGCTATAAATAAAAGAATACTAACTCTTGCTATACATGTTGAAGAATGAAACAATGTTCGTAAATGAAATATAAATAAAACGCCCAATCAATTCAATTGAAAATTGAAGGAATTGAAATCGGACAGCATATGATAAAATAATAATGTTTTACAGAATTTTTTAAGAAATGAAATGAGTAGATTTTGTGAACATACTGAAGTTTATAAAATCGCACTGAATATCGAAATGATGGTATTTAGAATTTTAATGTATTTAAAATTTGTGGAACACATTTTTTTGCAAAACTGTATGTCATAGAGAGAACATAGAGAGAAATAAATTTAATAAGAGGTTATCATTTAAATTAGACTTAGGCATGTGAAACATTTATATATGTAGACATTTCCTTTCGAATAAAGTCCTAAAAGTCATGTAGATTTCATGAACACTATCCAAGAATTGTAAACATAAATGTGAACCACATTCCAAGAACTGTCGCCAGAAATTATACAAGGTTCCTGGAAAAATCTTTAGAAGCTTCGGAACAATAACTTCGGAATAATAGGTCCCTGAGTGTGGATGTTAGGTTTTATATTAAAATAAACATGATCGATCGAATAAAAAATTATTTCCGTCCCCTTAGTGTAGAATTGAATAAGTAAGAAACATGAACTCGACAACAGAGCAAGGTAGAAGAAACTATCGATTACAAAGTTGTAGAAAATTGTCCTGCTCAGTAAGAATCGACACTAAATTAGTTTTAGAAGGCAGTTATATGAGATACTGATTGTTATATATACATCCCTGTTGTATTCAGTAATAATACAATTAACAACACTGCCATACACAAGAATCTAGCACAGAGTCTGTTCAAAATGTCTTCCGACAGTGACAATGCATATTTTAATTCGATAAAAATATTTCACAATGATTATTTACAATTGAGGAGCGTATTTGCAAAAGGGCGTATGTCATTTCTGCACTTCTGTCTTGTGCGGTGCGACTGCTGATACGTCTTCATCGTTCTGCGTTTTGACGCAGAGAAACAATACTCAAACTTCTTACTCGCTGATGCAGCTCGTAGTTTCTAACTACGAGCTACAACGCAGCAAGCCTCGTATGAGACAGATAGGCAAAAGTAACTTACGTCCTTTTGGAAATAAACTCTGTAATTTGTCACTACGATCTAGCTAGAAATTGTTGAAGTATGGCAGATTAGTTATTGCTTTCCATATACCCATTTCGTACTTTCTAATATCTATTTCAACTAAATAAACATTGTTCTATAATTTTATAATTAATGTTTGTATAGTCCACTTCAAAGATAAGAGCTTGCAATTCCGTCCTAGTAGCTCAACAGCGTCGGCTAACCGGTACGTAGACCCATGGTTCGATTCCCGGTTGGGGCAGTAAGGTTCTTGCAATGGCTTTCAAACAAAATCAACCCTTTAGGTTAGTGCAAAGATGTTGCAGGTCTGAAAGTGTCCTTAGTCCTGGGTCATTACGGTTCTTTACATGTTCTTCTTCTATTTCGCTTCGTTGTCAAATGCACTTTTCTAACTGATTCAATTCTCCGCTAAGGGCGCTGCAATCTCTTTTATTCAATCGGGCATAATTGTTTTACCATATATGGACCTTATGTGTATACTCAGAGATCTTTCATTAAGAAGCTATTGGAGTGCTTAACGGTTTTCCTATGTAATCATATTTATATGGGTAAAACTATGAAATCTGGAAATATAAAAAATGAAGTATTAAATATCTATAACAAAACTTTTTGTGCATATCCATTTCATCAAATTGCTACATTTTAAATTCTTTACATTTTTCAAGCAACTACAAAATGTTTAAACCATTTTAAAATTCAATAATTAATTGATTAGCTTATAAAAGTATAATCATTTATACAATTTTTTCATAGCAAACAATTCATCTATTATTAATGTGTATACAGACCATTTGTATAGAAATATTTAAGACGTATTTATGTCCCTCGTTATAATATCCCGTATTTAAAGACGTTAAATTATCTAGTACGCTTAATTCACCCTTTTTTCATAGTCCCTGCTGATTCGCGCAAAAAGTTATAACAAAATACTCCCTTATAATCGCCAAGATGTAAATTTTAGATTACGAATAATCACATTGACTTTGGCTACACTATGACTAAGTCATTTCCTACTAACATCCGATTTTATAAATTCATTTTGGAAATTCATTTGAGATAAGATCTTTTGAAAAACAAATATCCGTATTTAATTAAACATCCAATATTTTAGTAAATTCAATGAACAAATACTAAATTTCAGTCTTTGTTGCATAATATAACGCCTTACATTATATGTATAACATACTTAGTACTATTCTGTTTACATAAATAAATCATTCGTTTCGTTTATGCTGTACCTTATAGATATAATGAAAAGTTTCATAAAATTTTTTATAAAATCTATTCGATAAATGAACCATTTCGATGTGATAGTCAAAATTACATCTAGATACAATGATGTAAAATATTTGTGGATAAAATGGACTAAAACATTTGCGGATATGATAGACTAAAATACATGTAAACTGAAATATGTTTATGTATGATAGATTTTTTATATATATATATATGAGAGGCTAACATATTTGTAGATATAATAGACTGAAACAAACTAAAATATTTCTCTAGGTGCGAAGTTACAACAATCGATGTCGAGATTGCAATATAAGCAATTGCGAATGTTTTCAATATGATCTTATACATTTTTCTGGCGATATCAGAAATGAAAATGTAATAACTGTTTTCAAATATTTACTTTTCATTCAATGGCATCGATTGAAAACTTGACCTACTCAACCTACTGGAAATCCATTTCTTATAGTGAGTGTAAGGACTTTCGAAGTCTATATCGCACATTATACTAACTATAAATTTTAGTTCAAAACAAGAGTTGAACTCATAGAAGTAGACAAAATACGGGGCTTCTGCAGCAGTGGAGGATTAATGAGAATTGAGGAATGGCCGCCATCTTGAGATTGTGTAATCTTAGACGAGCCGTAAAAGGGGGAAAATGGAAGACATTTTGTGTTTTCATTTTTAGAAACTTTTTTCGGGTGGCAATGGTGTTGCAGTCTTGTACGAGGGTATTGCTTTTTTCGCTGAGTGAGTTTTTAATGGGGTAAACGGGGTGGAATATAAACTTTTTTGGAGGTGGGTACGGCTTGGGTTCTGCGGCAGTGGTGGAATGGTACCACCAGCGCCACCTAGCGTCCGAATAGGGGTACTAGTGTAGACGATACTTGGGAATATATTGTTTAGCATTCGGGTTGCTATAGCATCTGAAAGGGGAACTATCCAGGACGGTACTTGGAATTTTTTTCTAAAAGTCAGAGAAACTTTCTTGGGGATGGCAACGGCTGGGATTCTGCGGCAGTGGGGAAACGGAACCACCAGCGCCACCTAGCGGCCGAGAGGAGAACGAGTGTAGACGATACTTGGGATTTTTTAAATTTTAATTATTTAACGGTGATACGTGGGAATTTATTTTGTTTAGTATTCGGGTTGCTATGGCAGCATCTGGGATTTCTGTGCCAGAGACTCAGAAGAACCGCCAGTTGAGGAGCAGAACCATCAGCGCCGCTTAGAGGTAGAAAGGGGAACTACCCAAGCTGGAACTTTGAATTTTTCAGTAATTAAAAGAAACTTTGTGGGGATGGCAAGGGCTGAAGTTCACCGTCAGTTGAGGATCAGAACCACCAGCGCCACCTAAAGGTGGAAAAGGGAACTTTTCAAGACGATACTTGGGATTTTTTCTAATTTTAAATATTTAAAGGTGATACTTGGGAATTTAATTTATTTAGCATTCGGGTGGCTATGGCAAAATCTGGGATTTCTGTGCCAGCGGCTCAGAAGAACCACCAGTTGAGGAGCAGAACCATCAGCGCCGCCTAGCAGCAGAAAAGGGAATTACCCCAGCTGGGACATTGAGTTTTCAATAATTGAAAGAACCTTTTTCAGGAATGGCAACGGCTAGGTTCTACGCCAGATGAGGAGCAGAACCTTCAGCGCCACCTAGCGGCAGAGGTGGTATACACATACCGCAATTACAGCACCACATCGTGATGGAAAGGGATATTAGAATTAAAGATTGGAACTTGGTATTTTTTGCTAAGATCATCGTGATGGAAAGGGATATTAGGTTAATTATTAAATATTTTTCTTGCAATATCCCTCCGCCAAGGCTATATCCTGGCCATCTCTAAAGAAAAAATAGTTCTTACAATATCCCTCTGCCAAGGCTATATCACAGTTACTGCTTAGTAATTTTAAAGACGGTTATGAATATTTAACTGCCAATTGAATTTAACTATGAATCGAAGGATTTTTTCTAAGATCATCGTGATGAAAAAGGATATTATCCAAGACGGTGCCTGAGAATTTTTTCTAATTTTAAATATTTGAAGACGGTACTTGGAAAAAAACTCATTCAGCGAAAAAATTACTAACATCCGGAGTTTAAAATACAAAAAGTGGAATAGAGATGTTTTCAACTTCCAAAATCTCACAAAAACGTGTTTTGAAGTGTTTGAATTTCGTAAATGTAAGTTTTCAACTTTCAAATCTTAGCAAATGTGATTTTCGTGCGTTTAAAGACAGCACATGTATTAATTTGTCTATGCGAAATAACATACTTTTTTGCATGTGCGCAAATTTTAGCTAAATTTTCTCAAAAACATGTTTTCTACTAACGAAATTTCACAAATGTGTGTTTTGAAATGTTTGAATTTCGCATATGTACGTTTTCAACGTATAAAAAAATAACAAATGCGATTTTCGTAACGATTTTTCACAAATATGTGATTTAAAGTGTTCGAATTTCACAAAAATGTGTTTTAAAGTGTTTGAATTTCACACAAACGTGTGTTTTGAAGTGTTTGAATTGTGTGAATGTGTGTTTTAAACTACGTGAATTGAGTGAATACGTGTTTTAAACTACTTGAATTGAGTAAATGTGTGTTTTAAACTACTTGAATTGAGCGAATACGTGTATCGAGTGAGGGCGAGACTCGTGGGTTATATGCTGAATACTTAGTTGAACCATCAGCGCGACCTATAGGCTGAAAGGGGTACTACTGGAGACGATACATGGGCATTTTTCTAAGAGTTATAGAAACTGCTTCGGGAGGTGGCAACCCTTGGAGTTTTGCTGCAGTGGTGTGCTGAACCATCAGCGTCACCTAGCGACCGAAAGGGGAATGAGTGTTGACGGTACTTAGGATTTTTTGTTCAGCATTCGGGTTGCTATGCCAACACCTAGGATTATGCAACAGAGGCTCAGCAGAACCACCAGCGCCACCCAGATGGCGAAAGAGATATTAGAATTAAAGATTGGAAACTTGGGATTTTTTTTCTAATTTTAAATATTTAAAGACGGTTACAAATATATAACTGTGAATTAAATTTAACTGTGAATCGAGGCATTTCATAAAATACAAACAGTGGAAGAGATGTCAATCATGAAAAAAGTTAATAAATGAGTTTTGAACACTTCAAATAAGTACTTAGATGTCCAATCCTGTTTAAAGATGTAACATCAGGCACCGGATCATCAGTAATGTGACATATGTAGCATCTCCAAAATTACTACTTAAAGTAGAAATACGAATGGGAGAGCGCAATCAAAGCAGAACCTGGCGACACGGAATTATTTTCTAGAATGATAAATTACAGTCTGAAGGCTACTCACACCCCCTCCGTACCCATCGCTAAAGAAAAAGCAATTCTTGGAATATCCCTACGCCAGGGTTTGGCAAGATCATCCCCTTAAACGCAGCCTTCTCAAAAAATATTTCATGGAATAAGCATTTTTTTAAAATATAAACACTGGGGTAGAGATGTCGATTATGTGACAATTTTAACAAATATGTGTTTTCAACTTTCAGAATTTAACAAATACGCCTTTCACGGTTTTCAAAAACCGCAATTGTACAAATTTTCCTATGGAGGATAACATGGGTTTTCAAAATTATGCAAATTTTAGACGAAATTTAACAAATGTAAGTTTTCAACTTTCAAAAAATTACAAATACGAGTTTTCAACTTTTAGATTTTAACAAATACGTGTTTTCAACTTTAGGCGCTGGTGGTTCTGCTCCTCAAATGTCGGTGAAATCCAGCCGTTGCCATGCCCTCAAAAGTTTCTTTCAATTACTGAAAAATTCAAAGTTCCAGCTTGGATAGTTCCCCTTATTGCCGCTAGGTGTCGCTGATGGTTCTGCTCCTCAACTTTCGTTGAACTCTAGCAGTTTCCATCCCTCAAAAGTTTTCTTTCAATTACTGAAAAATTCGAATTTCCAGCTTGGGTAGTTCCCCTTCCTGCCGTTAAGCGGCGCTGATGGTTCTGCTCCTAAATTGGCGGTTCTTTTGAGCCTCTGGCACAGAAATCCCAGGTGTTGCCTTAGCAACCCGAATGCTAAGCAAAATAAATTCCCAAGTATCATCTTTAAATATTTAAAATTAGAAAACATTCCAAGTATCCTCTACACTCGTTCTTCTTTCAGCGGCTACATGGTTCGGCCGCTGGTGGTTCCATTCCTCCACTGCCGCAGAATCCCAGCCGTTTCCACCCCCAAAAATGTTTCTCTGACTCTTGGAAAAAATCCCAAGTATCGTCCTGGATAGTTCCCCTTTCAGCCGCTAGGTGGCACTGATGTTTCTATTCCGCCACTGCTGCAGAATTCCAGGTGTTGCCACCTTACAAAAAGTTTCTATGTATAACTCCAAGCGTTGCTATAGCAACCTGAATGCTAAACAAAAATTTCCATGTATCGTCTACTAGTACCCCTTTAGGCTGCTAGGTGGGGCTGGTGGTTCCATTTCTCCAGCCGCTCACCCCAGCCGTTGTCACCCCCCAAAAGTTTCTATTCCACCCCGGTTACCCCATTAAAAACTCACTCAGTGAAAAAAGCAATACCCGCATACAAGACTACAACACCGTTGCCACCCCGAAAATGTTTCTAAAAATGAAAACACAAAATGTTTTCCATTTCTACCTTTTACTCCTCGTCTAAGATACAAAGTTCAAGATGGCGACCATTCCTCATTATTCCTCCACTGCCACAGAAGCGCCCTATTTTGTCTACTCATAGAACCTTCATGTCTCATAATTCAGCCAAGATGTCTATTAACAGAGCTTAAATTATAATAGAACATCATAAAGTAATTTCTGCAAAGAAATAGTTAATTCCAAGAGGTAACTACATAAAATTATATCTTTGTCTGAAGTATATGTACGAAATATTTTAAATATATGCTAGTAGAATTTAAACTGATGAATTCAAAAGACACATGATTTAGAACGAAACATAAGTACTAAGTTAATATTCATGTTGTATGAAACATTTAAAAATGAAGCTACTGTTTTAAATATAAGTGTATCTCTTCGCAAAATATAAAGTAGATAACAGCGTAAAATAATGTGCAAATATTGTATATTAAGCAGACATGCATAATGGAAATCTTTGGATTTCTTGCTTCAGTGCTGATAAGCCTCGAACTGAACGCCAAATGAGATCTTGAGTATCCCCCGGAAGCAGCATAACGAGAAGAGTTTGGAACCCCGTATGGTAGCGTCACCTAAAGTGAAGAACGAGAAATAAAGCAAGGATAATGAATGAAATACAGTGTATATGAACTCTTAGTGCTGTACAGAAATATAAAGAGACGGAAAAAAGAATAATAAATATATATAATCATACAATACCGTAAATAAATATGGTGCAATTAACAAATCATTAACCAAATTGTTTGAAGTGTTACTTATATGAACAGCTTTAAAGAAACTCCAATAAAAAGCTAGATAAATGATGAAAAATGAAGTCAGACTAAACTTAAACCGATGACTAGCGATCCAGCAGTAATTAGCGATTGAATATGTCTTAATATTTTTATTTTTGAGAAAATTTTGATGTTCTTTCAAGCGTTACTAGCGTGGTCTTCAAGCGGCACGTTTAGCCTGACCAATATACGATAGCTTGCAAGGAATTTGATAAATGCCCAAATTATTGATTTATTCAATACTATCATTAAGAAAAGAAAAATGCGTTTTATTGATTTGAGAGAATACCACCTTGAAGTCAAACTTATTGAGAATGTTAGCAATTGTATGGCTCATTTTTTGATAGAATGGAAAACGCCATATTGCTACATATTTTATTTCCTTCTTCATCTGTGGTGGAAAATTTGGATAAAGCACGGTCAACAAATTTCGGTGAAAATCCACGATCAAAGGCGACAGAAATAAGTATTTAAACTTGTACTCTAAGTCAGAGGAGCATAATTTAATAGTGTGATAAATATAGTGTTCAATCTGCAAGTTTCTGATTTGGGGGATGACAAAAATGATTATAATTGGTAGGTTATTACTTAAAGGTCACGGTAAATATAATGTAACAAAAATTTTACTGTGAATAAGCACACCGTACGTTGAGTTCATATACTCTGCTTATTTTCCGTCATATTAGATGGTACTACCATACTAGCCTCTGTAGGTTAGTTATTTTGCTGCTTGAGCGCATGCTAAAGCAGCAAACTTGGACAAGGTTGTAGGTTTGCAGCAAACCTGCTTACTCTGCAGATTTGCAGCAAGCCTGGATAGAAACTCCAAATGAGAGCTTGACGGCATGCTCAAGTTCTCCTTAGGGGTTCAAGTCCAGACTTTTCCCAAAGAAGTAAATACAAATATTTTTAAAACGTACGTGTACCTATCTAACTGGTATACTCAAAGATCTTTACTTACACAGATTTGGGGGTACTTAAGAACATTTCTAGGAGAGAGAATAATGCATATCTAAAAGTTTAAATATCATTTTCAACGCAAAGGAACTGATACCGATTTAAAAATCAATATTTTACGAAACGTGTCTACTTTCAGAACCACAGTAAGCAAATATATATGTATACTTAAATTGTGCTATTTTATACACCATCAAAATAATATATATTCTGACATGCAATTGTAAAATCTTGTAAAAAATAATTTATGAAAATGTTTTACACTTCTGGCTCAGTTACTTTTGAGAAGCAACGAAACATTTCCACTACACGAGCAATTCTGAATAAATCTATTACAAGGGAGGAAATTGAAGAATTGCGATATACTTTACTTCCAAAAAGTAACAATTCTCGTACCTCAAAAAAAATGCTCGTAAACTTAATGTTTTATGCAGAATGTGCACGGGATCTCATTTGAAAGTATTGCTTTCCTTGATGGCTTGCCGAGTTTCAAGAGAATTTCAGTTTTACTTTGAAGCAAATATTATTTTCCCGGGTTTGGAAACTAGCGAGTTGTGGCGCCAGAAAAATAAATCGCACTCAGATTCATATATCACTACATTAAAACTAAAACATTGCGTTCGAAAAAAAAATGTTTTTTCTGGAAATATATGTGGTAAATATTCAGTTTAATCTATGAAAATGTAGGTTTATTTACATTTATTTGGAACGCGCTTCTAAAAATATAACAATATGCAGTAAATTATAAATAGGAATGTTGCAAGGAATGGCTTTATACAGTGCATAACCGTGCCTAACATAGCTTTATACTAGTGTAGGGTCCAATTCAACTGCATTAGAAATAAAATCGTCCCCATAACTCAATGGATAAAGCGTTGAAAGTAGAAAACCCCGACCGTCCGAGTCATCCTAAGGTATAGAGCAGAAATTTGGACTGCCGGCCATAACTCAATGGATAAAGCGTTGTTGTTGAGCCCCAGACCGTCTGACCTACCAGAAAGGTGTAAGGTAACTGTTTGGACGGCCAGGGAAGTGCCACCCAATTTAGATCGAAACCCAGTGGATAAAACGTGTAATTGTTGACCAAAGATCCATAATTCGAATCTCATTTCAGTGTATTCTTTACAATGTCTAAACGACAATTTAACATTGCAGGTCAGATACAGTAGATCAGTAGATCCCCCCCCCCCGATGGCAAAAATATACCCAGTTTCAAATTTTCAAAGAACTTAATCGATTTATCTCAGCGATCTTCATTTGTGGTATGACAAACGGTGCTGGTTTTCTTTAAAATTGCTGATGTTTCTTTTACATGATTTTTTTTTAACTCTAGGATTTGCAATTTGACAAATTTTAATGTGGAATGAAAACAATTAAACATATTATAGCTTTTTTACTTCTATATTTAGAATTATATTAATTGGCTTATTTTAACCAATTAAAATAAGCATACTACCATTAAAATAAGCATGACCAATCGACAGATTTCGTGCATCTTGGGGAAAAATGGAAAATTTAAATTCCCCCCCCCCCCAATATCGTAGTAATAAAATTAAATATTCCAATTTATATTTTATTGATATAATTTAATTCTAAAGATAATAGTTACGTCAATTTATTCAGTCAATATTTATAATTTGGAATTAGACATTAAGATTAGAAAGGATAACAGAATAATTGTGGTTGCGTTGTGTTTTATTCCATAAGGGAACTTGCTCAAACGAATCTGTTGTTTTCTGCAATAAAAATCTAAAAATTATAAAAATTGAATACTTCTGAATCCATTGTGTTAAATATATAGTTAAATTTAAAGAGAATATTTTTTATAAATTTCACCCTTTTCATGAAATTAGTGCTTCATAGTAGAATTTATATAAAAATGGTTTCCACATTAATGTTCACAATACTTTCAGATTGACATAACTCATTGCCATGATTACTATTTAATCAAAATAAAGGGAATTTCCTACTCAAAAACCGAAGAACGCTTTAATAATACGCCCTGTTTTAATAGCAAAAAAAAAAAAAAAAACTGTGTGTTAAGATAGAATCACAGTGGTATTAAGATAGAAACTCTGCCAGAATATGGCAAATGCCTTGTAACTCGGGAGATTCAGTTTACAACGCGCAAAAAGTATATATTTTTTACAACTTCACGAGCCGCCCAGGCGGTGAAGTGCATAGCGTCTTCGGCTGCTGCCTGGTGGGCTCGGGTTCGAATCCCGAGTAAGGCATAGATGTTTATCGAGGATAAAGTCAGTCTTCCGCCTTCTGAGTCCTCGGCTAAATGTGAAGCTGCATCCCCCCCCCGACCTTCGTCAGTGATGCTTGGTTGTAATAAACTTTGTTCTCTTGTCTTGTGTCTTTCTTCGTTCTGTTCTGCGCTAGTGGTCCTGTGTCGACTCCGTCGAAAACAGGAGGTCATAAGTAACAACAACACAACACCTTCACGAAAATGCGACTAACTATCGTATGCGACTAACTATCGTATCAGAGTTTGTTTGAAAGAAAATTTTATGATCAGTCCGTTGGTATTAAAGCAAAAACTCTAAAATAATATCTTTGGTCTCTAAAGAAGTCATAAACTAAAAAACTAATTAAATATGAAAAAAATAACGCCGGGGTGCACCTTCCCGGGTCTTGAAGGTCATGTGTACAAAATTCCATGGCATACGTCGCATAAATTTTCAGCTACAGAAGACACAGGCATCTTCCTTTATTATTATAGATATGCATAATACCTTTACGATCTGGAAACAAAGTTATGTGAGAAAATGGCATTTAACTATCAGGAATCACTCGACCTCGGTTGACGTGTGTTCAATTAATTTTTGGCTCTTTCAGTCATTTGATATTACCTAGACAGCACAGACATGACATCCATAATGTATCCATCTTACATCCCAATGGTCCAAAATGCGTCCAATTATAAGATCTTATAGATTACATAATTCACTTCGACAATAATTGTTTGTAATTTCCGTCCTAGTAGCTCAACGGTAGAGCGTCAACTGGCCAGTTCGAAAATCCAGGATTCGATTTCCGTTTGGGGCAGCAAAGCTCTTTACAATGGCGCCCGAACAAATCAACCCTGTAGGTTCGTGCAACGATGTTGGAGGTCTGAAGACCCCAGACCGTGCGACTCACGCAGTGGGTTTGGAGTAGCTAGCTGCAAGGCCAGGAATACAGAGTCCACTTCAACAATAAGAGCTTGCAATTTTGTCCCTGTAGCTCAACGGTAGAGCCTCGTCTGGTCAGTTCGAAGATCCAGGATTCGATTCCCATTTGGGGCAGCAAGGTTCTCTAGGAGATATCTATACGTAATCTAATATGAATCATTAAGATAGTTTTCGTCTAATTTATGATCATATATTGCATACCATGTATGATCCAGATTGAACTTACACTGCACATTCATAGATGACGTAATATGGAAGAAGTAGTACATATCCATATTATACGTCCTTACACGTCCATATTACATCTATTATGGACGAAAAATGTACCAATCCAGTGTTCAACCAGATCAAGCTACGCAACAATATTAGAAAATCATATGAAGCTATTTGATATATCTTCTATTTTATGTGCAAATTAAATAGATATCTATAATTGTCCTTTTAACTAAAAGGAAGCTTACTATTCCAGCTTTGTCGAAAGAAATGTCCAAAATTAGACCGTCTCTTCAGCAATACATTAAAACCTGAAAGGCTAACAGTCTTTTTAAACAAAAATTATTACTTATATTATTTATCTCATAGTAACACTACACTTTGATGGCTTCTCTAATTTTTTCCGAAAGGGAAAAACATATGAAGCACTCGAAATGTACATATATCGCCATTGTTGGATTTTCTATGTAATATGGTGCAATATAATGCAATGAAGTTCTTTTCCAAATTTTTAAGAATAAATATTTAAGTTGCATTAATAATTTAATTAACTGAGAGCGAGCTTGGCTGTTTTAAATTATATAGTGTTAATTATAGTTAAAGCATGAAACGCAGTCATGAGGAAGTTTTACAATCTAAATGATGTTACTACTGGATAAGAATTTGCTCAAATTTTAAATATTCCTCAGTTAATTTAAACAAGTTGTACATTAATTTCCTGTACGTGTAAGTGTCGTTTATTTAGCATTCTTGAATAGGACAGAAATTTGCCACTAAAATATTGTGTGAAATAAATGCTTTCTGCAGCAATTTTAGTGTTCATTCCTGCTCATTAGATAATGCTCTACAACTTTGTAATTGGCTTTTTACATCTATTTCGCTTTGTTGTCACGTTCTTCATTCTAACTTTATTACATTATTTACTACGGGAGCTGCAATAACTTTTTTGCATGTATGGCACCTTTACTATAGATATATACCTAACATGTACACTCAAAGACCTTAAGGTATACTTAACTCGTACACTCATGAAGCTCATGAACGTTATGGAAGTTCTTCAAGACTTTTCTGGAAATCATGTATGATATGGATCTGAAGCATCTAAACTGGAAAAACTAACAAGAAAGATCAATCATGCTTAAAGCATTGATTATGAAACACTTTCCAACTTCAATGCAATTTTATTTAAACATGTCTAAAATGCAATACATTCCTCGGTAATATTTTAAAACTTATCACAATACTACATTAATTTATTATATTTAAAAACTTAAATCTTCATCGAAAAAAATTAACTACATTAAAATGACGGCATTGAAATATAAATAGCCTGGTTTAAACATCTCTAAAATGTGAAACATTCCTCGGTAATAATTTTAGAATTATCATAATACTACGATAATTTATTATATTTGAAAACTTCATCGAAAACAACTGAAATTCATTCAAATGACGTCATAGAAAAAATTACACGCCTGGCTCTCTCTATAAAAGCAACATTTCATTCATAAATAATTTCCCATTCATGTCATTCATCACAATACTACAATAATTTTTTTTATTTAAAAATTAAGACCATGGAGCTACAAGTAATTAAACTCTATGCGTAAAACTTCACCGAAAAAAATCGTCCTTCTCTTTTTAAAATCAGTGAATATTTCATTCATATCATCTATGCAGACTCCATGAACTAAATGATTTTGTGTGCAAGAAATACAGCAATTATAATACAACTCATTCTACACGTTTTGCTGTTTACATTTTACATAGGTGAAAAATAGGCGTCGTTGTAGAAATAATCAAATTTGGGTGACCATTTAAACTCAAATATATTGTGACTGCGTTGTTTCAGTATGTAGATGCATAGAATTTAAGCAAAAATAAAGTAGTTTTATGACGGATACATCACTCAATATGAATTAAAAAGAACTTTAAAAATAACGATTTTGAGAGAAGATGGATGCCATATATCATTTTGAAGTGGGTCACGTGATCTTTTCATATCATGGTCACGTGATCGCTTCATATAAGAGGTGTTATTACTATTTTAATTATTATTTAAAAAACTACTGAATATATTTCGCTGAATTTTTTTTATATATTTTATGGAACAATTTAAATATTACCTAAAATTTTCGAAGCAATTTGTGAATTTTAAATCCGCTTAAAAAATATTTGAAAAATTAGGTCCCATAGGGCTCAATGTATTTCATTTTTTCAACCTCGGTTCAATTCAAAACTAATTGGGTGATATTATTCATTTATATTCCCATAGGTTCTACAGACCGTCTGAATAAGATACTAAAATTTCATTTTGATTAAGTCATTTTTACGGCAGTTATCGTGCTAACGGACAGACAGACAGACAAAATAAATGAATGAATGAACAAAGTCATAAACACTTTTCAACTTACTTGTAAAGTGTTAAAAAAAGAAAAATTGTTATCTACCAAATTTATTTTAAACTGTGAAGCCTCTCTCATATACAAAATGATTAAACTCTTGGAAAGATATTTATTATATAATATACCTCTTTTTTCTTTCTCGAGGGTATCCCAAAAGTCAGAATTTGATTGAATTCTTTTTTTTCCCAATATTAAATAATTTTTAATTAAAAAACTACTTAACATATTTTACTGAATTTTTTTCATATATTCTATGGGATAATGTGAATATTTCCTAAAAATTTCGAAGCAATTTGGAAATTTTAAATTTGCTTAAAAAATGTTTGAAAGAGTAGGTCCCATAGGGTTCAATGTATTTCATTTTTTCACCCCGGGTTCAATAAAAAACTAATAGGGTGATATTATTTATTTATATTCTCATAGGTCCCTCAGACCGTCTGAAAAACATACTAAAATTTCATTTTGATAAAGTCATTTTTACGGCAGTTATCGTGCTGACAGACAGACAGAGAGACAGAATGAACAAAGTCATAAACACTTTTTAACTATGTTGTAAAGTGCTAATAATAGGTTGAAATTTAGTTAATTCAGTAATTAATGTTCTTTGTATATATAAGAAAATTAAAAATCTGGCTATGAGTATGTGTGTTTGCCTCTTTGTTTGTTTGTCTCATCATCACAGGGAAACGGATGATTACCATAATACTACAATAATTTATTATATTTGAAATCTTCATCGAAAACAACTGACATTCATTCCAATGACGTCATATGAAAAATAACACTCCTGTCTCTCTCTATAAAAGCAGAATTTCATTCATTACCATTTTCCCTTTCATTTCATTCCTCACAATACTATAATAATTTATTTTATAAGAAAATTAAGACCATGGAGGTATAAGTAATTAAAATCCATGCTTAAAACTTCATCGAAAAAAATCGTCCTTCTCTCTGTAAAATCAATGAATATCTCATTCATATCAACTATGCAGATTCCATGTGCTAAATAATTTTGCGTTAAAGAAATACAACAATTCTTATACAACACATTCTACATATTTTGCTGTTTACATTTTACATAAGTGAAAAATAGGCTTCGTTGTAGAAATAATCAAATCTGGATGATCATTTAAATTCAAATGTATTGTAATTGCGTTGTTTCAGTATATAGATGCACAGAATTTAAGCAAAAATAAAGCGGTTTTAGGACAGAAAGAACACTCAATATGAATTAAAAAGAACTTTAAAAATGACGATTTTGATTCAAGATGGATGCCGTATTATATTTTGAAGTTGATCACGTGATCGCTTCATATCATGGTCACGTGATCGCTTCATGTAAGAGGTGTAATTATTATTTTAATTTTTATTTAAAAAACTACGGACTATATATTTCGCTGAATTTTTTTTTATATATTTTATGGAACAATTTGAATATTACCTAAAATTTTCGAAGCAATTTGTTAAATTTAAATCCGCTTAAAAAATGTTTGAAAAATTTGGTCCCATTGGGTTCAATGTATTTCATTTTTTCAACCCGGGTTCAATCCAAAACTAATTGGGTGATATTATTTATTTATATTCCCATAGGTCCTACAGACCGTCTGAACAACATACTAAAATTTCATTTTGATTAAGTCATTTTTACGGCAGTTATCGTGCTAACGGACAGACAGACAGACAGACAGACAGACAGACAGAATGAACAAAGTCATAAACACTTTTCAACTTTGTTGTAAAGTGTTAAAAACGTTCAATTAAACATCCCATAGAGATAGTAATATGCAGACGATATTTTTTCCGCTAATTTATTATTATTAGAAAATTATATCATGTCGCTTACCACCAGAATTATATACAATGTGTTTATACGGCAGACAGTTTTCATTAAGCACTTTCCGAATTAAATAATAAAAAAATCTGATGTGGGCAACACATGACTTTCCTTATATAATGTAATGAATTTACTACTTTTACAGTAAAAATATAGGTTTTTCTTATAGTAGATACTAATATTCTTTCCAAGATATTGAATTTTCGACAATTAGTCGTTATTTTCATTGATTTAGCGTCATTTTTATCCATTTGGCGAGATTTTGGTTAATTTGGCAACATTTCAAAAAGTCGCCAAGTTGGCGACATTCCGCCAAATACGTCGCCAAAATTTCGCCAAGCGTTATGGACGAATAAATAAGTTGTTCTTACAGGAGATAAATGACTATTGGCGTTCAAATACAAAAGTATTACTCAAAGTATCTTTTTTCATGAATGGGACGAGCTAGATCCACGAGAATGATGTCATCCAATTTATCGCATGGTATTACATATGAAAAGTGAGCATGTTTCTCAATAGGAAATATTTTTTTTTCATTTTACATGACTTTTTTGAAAAATGTGCAATATCTCGAGAACGGTTCATGTTAACGTTCTAAAATTTATGTCAATCGTTTTCCAATAAAAAATTACATAAGAAATGTCTATTTGCGTAACTTTATTAGTGGTTTCGATTTTTTGACGATTTTTTCAAAATATTATTTGAAAATTTAGGGGGGTTCTGATCATTCGATTACGTATAAAAACAATAGGCTTCCAGTGTTTACGGATTGTGATTTTTGTACCAAATTTGGTTCGAATCGGTCCATTCGTTCGTCAGTTATCGTCTCCACAGACTCACTGACACACACACACACATACTTTCACACACACACACACATACTTTCACACACACACACACACACATACTTTCACACACACACACACACACACAGACATCAATTCAAAAATGTATGATTCGTGATCAGGGATGCTTGAAACGTGCTCTCCCGTCGAAAACTCGATTTCGAATTTTCGACCCCGTCTCAATACTTTCCTTATGCATTATCTATATAAGGAAAGTAAAAATGCATATAAAATAAATTTTATCGAAACTGCAGTTTTGACTGGATTATATGTATATATATCATTTACTGCCTTCGGGACTATAGATTGCGGGGATTATTGATATTTTAAATTTCTAACGTCATATGTTTTATTTTGGCAAATAATGTTTCACACTAATATTGTAAAACGGATATATCTTCTAATACACGAGTATGTTTTCTAATTTGGCGTTTTCACTTTAGTATATATTGATTCAATTTCACATATTTTGTAAATATGTTTACAAACGGGGCCATGGATTTTTTGTTCTTCAGATCTACCCGTGAAGATAATCTTGCATAGAGAGAACAGATATTCTTAAACTTTTAGGAGCAATAATTTAAATATTTAATAGAATGTTCTGAATAATAACGTCATTTAGAGTACTTCAGGAATTTGCACAAGATTGTGCATTTTAAGTTTCATTATATCGTAAATTCCGTACGAAGAACATGTATACTGCTAGTCTATATATGGGTTACAAAACTACAATATTTGCATTTTCTTTTTTTTATGGTTGTGCTTTTTATTTGACAACCCCACTCGAAATTTTCATTTTGGTTTAGTTCCAGCCCTCACATTTTTCACACTCTAGCTTTTCCAAATTAAGTGGCATCAATTATTCCTTTTTTTCAAAACTGCGTATCTTAATAGACATCTGAAAATATTCATATGTTTTGGTTCATTACTTTCTCAAATAATCAAAAAATGGAAACTACTTTTTTAATGTCCTCTCCCCCCAACGTATGCGAATATAAAATTAATAGTATTTTTCATTCGTTGTATCAAAGTATATTTTTTATATTCCACACGAATTGTCACTCCATATTTTATTATCTTCTGTTTGTATAATCGACTTGAAGTATTTGTGATTTTTTTACCGTTTTGGGTTGGTTGTTGTATGACTAAAAATTATTTCTTATCAGTTTTTTCACTACGTTCTCCTTGTGGAGAACATAGTGATCGAACACATGTAAAACAACTTTAAAAAAATAACTTGGAAAAAACAATTACTAAGACCCTAAGGAAAACAGTAACTTTTTCATTTTTTACAGCCCTCTCTTCTCCAATGACTGTAAAATGAAGCATTTTTTACTCTTAATCTGGATGATCCGGATATGTTTTATACCCAACTCAAATATTTCTATTATTTAAAATTTTCCATCCCCATATTTTAATACTCCTCTCCTTTTTCAAAAAACTGAAAGTACCCGTGTTATATTCTCGTTGGTTTATGTATTTCAAAATGTGTTTTGATATTTTCATTCATTAACGACAAAAACTACTTATTTAATAGTAAATTTAACCTACTAAACGTGATCTTATTTTCCGTCTTATAATATAATATATATATATATATATATATATATATATATATATACATACATATATATATATATATATATATATATATATATGTATATATATATATATATATATATATATATATATATACATACATATATATATATATATATATATATATATATATATATATATATATATATATATATATATACATATATATACATATATGTACATATACATATATATATACATACATATATATATATATATATATATATATATATATATGTATGTATATATATATATATATATATTTATATATATATATGTAATTGAAAACATTCCCTTGCTCAATAAGTCTAAAAATCAATAGATATTCTCCCTCTCACTGATAGTATTAACACTTAGTAATTGTGGTTTGATGTTTGATTCGGTATTGAAGAGCGCAAATTGATGGCAAATGATTTTGTATTGAAAAATGTCTTCTCTCTGTAAACTAATTGCTATCCCCGGCCGAAGAACCAATGGTGAGTCTCCCGACCTTGGGGGTGGAATTCGTCCAAAGAAACAGTACTTCTAAACTTCAAGATGAACACCCTAGTTTGGGTATAGAATCTATCCAAATCCCCAGACGAGGAAAAAGTAGATCTAAACCGCAAGATGAGCTCCTCGGTGTGGGGTGAGGAATTCATTCATATCGTCAGCTGAGGAAAAAGTAGCTATAAATCGCAATGTGTAGCTATAAACCGCAATGTGTGGCTATAAACCGTAATTCCCCACCCCGGTCTGGGGTGGGGAATTCATTCATATTTTCGGCCGATGAAAATGTAACTCGAAACCGGAAGGTGTGGGGTGACGAATTCATTCAAATCGTCAGCTGAGATAAAAATAGTTCTAAACCGCAAGATGAGACCCCGGTCTGGGGTATGGAATCTATAGAAATCATCTGCCGAGGAAATAGTAGTTCTAAACAGGAAGGTGATTCCCCCGGTCTGGGGTGTGGAATCCATCAAAATCAGAAAATCGAATTTTTAACCGCATCACAGTACTTTCCCTTTACATATCTATGAGTGTAGATAGATGATACGAATTGCTATTAATACATATATTTATCCATCCCTATTACATATTCTCTGCATTGTAGGGAAATTATAAAAATTCTTATTTGGAAGAGATTTATTCATTTCATATATTTATTCATTCCATTTATATATGCTATGTAATGTAGGGAAATGATACGAATTGCTATTAGTACATACATTTATTCACTCCATTACATAATCAATGCATTGTAGGGAAAAGATTATGTTTGTAAAATATTTATTCTTTTACTTTTTACATATGCTTTGCATTGTAGGGAAATAGTATAAATTCCTGTTTGCAAAATATTTATTCATTTACTTAGAACTATATTTATTATTTTAATTCTTCGTTATCCTTTCTCCTCTATCCAGCTAGCATTATTTATTTCTTCTATCTCCCGGTAATCCTGTATGTAACTGGGCACTAAATCAGAAAACCGCCGATCCAACTTTCCCCCAGAAAAAAATCCTATTGCCCTGATTCATGAAGAAATGGGCTCACAAAACGTTCTTCTAGATAACTGCGAAAATGAACTTTGGCTGCCCATCTTGTTGAAAACTCACGTACCCACAATGGTCAAGCGTTTTGTTTTTGGCCATAAGTTTGGGGGAGGCTCAACGGCCGCAATGAAGGAAAAACGTGACAAACAATCTTGAAATCATTTGAGGCTTTAGGTGTTTTGAAACCACACATTGAAATGGAAGAAATAGTGGTGATGCGCTCTTTAAAGCGCTTCTTAACGTGATTGTTATTCTTAACTCGTACGGTGGATATTCAATTACTTTTAAATTATTAACGTATTTTTTAAAAGGCGATGTTGCGATATTATGTGTTTAAATTAAGATAAATTGTAACAAAAATTTTGATTAATACGAAATTATGATATTTATGGGAGGGGATTTAGACAATAGCTAGATACAGCCATGTTATAAGAATAGATGTTATTTCATGGAGGACATTAAAAAATGACCCACACATGAAAAATATGAGAAAAAATGCCACAAAAACTGGGTTTGCTGCTACTAGAATGACACTTTTAAACAGGTAAATTTCCAGTTACACCCTTGAAAATCTGATATGGGCAGCACATTAATTTCCATACGGAATCAAATTCATTTTCACTTTCTTTCTATAATAATTCATTAAACTGAGTTTAATTGCACAAAATTACACAGAAAATTATCTGAAATTATACTGAATTTGCACTTTTAATTCAATTTTTGGTTTCATTTGATCACTGGGCGTATTTTCAAAGACGATGTTGCAAAAATGCGAAAATACTAAAATACCTGGAGAATGGCTAGTCCTATAGTAATGGGATAGATCTTATTTTTCTCATTGTCAAAAATAGCGCATTTAATTGATACAAGCATTTAATTGATACATTTGAGCATACGAAATCTTCTATTTCAGATTGGGACGGATTTTGTGGTGCATTTTGCAAAAGAAAGCAGGTTATCTTTTCCCGAATCGTACCAAAATCCAATCAGCACCAGTGTATATCAAAACTGACTAAATTACCAAATTTTCATAAACTTTCAGCAATTTTTAGCACCACGCTAATGTATAGGGAAATTATTGGAACCTTGTCGAAAATCGAAACTTGAATTTTCGACGAATCTATACGTTTTTAGCACTCTAGAACCCAAAACTATTTTTAGCGTGAGGTCTGTGTGTGTGTCTGTGTTTCTGTGTGCCGGTCGGTGCAATGTATGTTTCCACTCAAGCTGAAAAACTGATTGACCAAATTAAAAAAAAAATAGTAGATAAGTCACTTGTGGGCTTTCTGGTGCTGTTTAGATATTGGTACGGAACGGAAAACAACCCAGCGATTTTTTGCAACATGACCCGCAAAAATCGCTAAAGTATAAATTAAAAGACTACGTATTCTCAAATGTATCAATTAAATGCTTGTTTTACACGTAATTTTGAAACAAGAAAATAATGAGACCAACCCCATAAATCTAGATCTAACCGTTCTCCAGACAGTCCGGTTTTTCTTATTTTTTGGCACGTCTTTTTAATGCTTTCCAACATAGTTGTAAAGTGTTTAGGACTTAGTTCATTCTGTCTGTCTGTCTGCCTGTCTGTCCGTTCGCACGATAGCTGTCGTAAAATCGACTTTATCAAAATAAAATTTTAGTATGTTGTTGAGAGGGTCTGTGGGACATACGGGAATGTAAATGAATAATATCACCCAACTAGTTTTGGATTAAACCCGGGTTGAGAAAATAAAATACATTGAACTCTATGGGACCTAATTTTTCAAACATTTTGTAAGCGAATTTAAAATTTACAAATTGCTTCAAAAGCTTTAGAAAATATTCAAATTATATCATAAAAAAAATTAATAAGAAAAAAATTCAGCAAAATATATTCGGTACTTTTTAAATAAAAATTAAAATATTAATCATACCCACATTATATAAAGAGATCACGTGACCCAATTCAAAATAAAATATGGCATCCATCTAGTATTAAAATCGCGATTTTTAAAGTTCTTTTTCATTTATATTTAGTGTTGTATACGTCCTAAAACCGCTTTATTTTTGCTTAATTTCTATGCATCTACATTCTGAAACAGCGCAATTACCCATGGGATCTAATTTTTCAAACATTTTTTCATCAAAGTTAAAATTCGCAAATTGCTTCAAAAATTTTAGAAAATATTCAAATTATCCCATAAAATATATACAAAAGGAATTTCAGCAAAATATTTTCGGTAGTTCTTTAAATAAAAATTAAAATAATAATGACACCCATATTATATGAAGCGATCACGTGACCAACTTCAAAATAAAATATGGCATCTATCTTTTTTTCCCCAGTGTAAAATCGTGATTTTTAAAGTCCTTTTACATTTACAGTTAGTGTTGCATCCGTCCTAAAACTGCTTTATATTTGCGTATTTCCTATGCATCTATATTCTGTGCTAACGCAATAACAATATTTTTGAGTTTAAATGATCATCAACATTTGATTATTTTTACAACAAAGTCTAGTTTTAATGGATGCAGAATGCAAACAAGTGATTGTGAGTTGTACAAGAATTGCTTAAGTTCTTTCACGGAAAATTATTTAGCTCTGGAGTATGGAATAAAAGTGATGTGATTTAAATATTCATTGCTTTTACATAGAGAACCAGACGATTTATATTTCGATGTCGTCATTTGAATGAAATTCAATTTTTTCGGTGAAGTTTGAAGTTTTCAAATATAATAAATTATTGTAGTAATGTGATAATTTAAAATATATCACCGCTGAATGTATCATATTTGAGAGATGTTTAAGTAGAATTGCATTCCAGTTGGAAAGTGTTTCATAACCAAAGCTTTATGCGTGGTTGATCTTTCTTGTTTGAAAATAAGCTCAGTCTCCAAATAAAAACCAAATCTGAAATAAAACTGCAAATTCACTGTCATTTCAAATAATGAACCGTGTTGTTTTGTGCTATTAAACTCAATTTAATGAATTATAAAAGGAAGAAAGAGGAACTTTATTTGTGTCTGAGGAGAAAGTCATGAGCTGCCCTTATCATATTTTTTAACTGATGGAATGATAATCGACCAGTTCAGAGGATAGAACCTATCATCCGCGAATCAGCACAGATGTGCTAACCCCACATACCATGAAATTCTAGATTATAGGGTTTTGCCAGGGGTAGGATTTAAATCATAAATTTGTTGATCTTTAGTCAAGATTCAGAAGTTCAGATTTAAGTATTTACTCAATTAGTTATATTGCTAGCATTGATGAAAATTGCATAACATTAAATGTTAACTAATCCGACTTCTGCCCTTTATGAAGTGACACGAATTACTGGACGAAATGTCACAACTATTACAATTTATTTATGTTTGGGCGCAATTATCTAATACTTGACATAATTTTAGTTGGAACTTTTTGGCTTGAACTCTATATCCATCCTCTTGCTTGCTCATAGACATGCTGCTTCATTTCGGACGCCAATTGCAAATAAATCTAATTGCAGCAGTTCAATACATGATAGATCATAGCTGTGGATCCATTTCGGGCATCCCAGAATGCGCTAAGACGTTGTACCTACTACACGACTCTGGCCCGGTAAGGAATTGAGCGATAATTGATTTCACTTAACACACCTTGAAAAATAAGACAGCAGTGTGATATGCTATGAAACTATATTTGTATTCGGCCTGTGTTTATTTCCCTCCGCTGCCAAAACTGCCGCCGTATTCACGCGAAGTACGATCACGTTAAACATGTGGGTCCGTAAGTCCTTCCGAGAGGTTGGTGGTAGGGGAAGGGAAGTACGGTCCCTGTGGATGCCTCCCCACTGGGTTTTGGTCTAAATTGGGTGGCTCTTCCCGGCCGTCAAACAGTTACCTTACAACTTTATGGTAGGTCGGATGGTCTGGGTCTTAACAACAACTATATTTGTATTCGAGTACTATTATAGAATAGAGTTAATTTTATTAATAAAACGTTAAATCCAGGGTCGTGGATCGAACTTGAATCCTTGAATTGCGCTCAGAAGTGCTACCATGCTGCCATCTGATCTCATGCTCCAATTTGTAGAGTATTTGATCTAACATTAGCTGCTGAAAACGCAGTCAGTCACAGTTGGAGCTCGAACTCAGATCCCTCCTAGAATGTTTACAGATGTGTTACCTACTGCACCAATCTAGCCATGTGAAGAATTACTAAAATTACCTTCCTCTTACTTATATATAATCATCTTATAGGACCGGCTATGTTAAAATATTCAATTCCATGCAACGATTAAAGAGTTAGAGATAAATTTTTTCACGTCATGATGTGCTTGATAAATGTTTTGATGTTATTTTGTTGATAGCTATATACCCGTGATAAATCGTACATGATAAAAGACGATGTGTGTATGAGAGAGAGAGGGAGAGAGAGGAAGGGAGAGAGAGAGGGGGGAAAAGAGAGAGGGGGAAGAGAGAGAGAGAGAGAAAGCGAAGTTTCGAACACCAGCTAAATTCAGCAAAATGTACTTCAGTCACCCTGGGTGCTATATGTGATAGCGATTTTTTTTTAATCCGAACTAATTTAAAAGTTGTAAACTTATGAGTCAAAAGTTGGCAGAAATTCACCATTTTAAAATCAAGTTATTCCAGCAGATGATTTTCCAAGTGTAAGAGATACGGAAGCAGGTGCTCAGCGAACTAACTCAGACATATGTCCGCAGTTGTCGGACAGGAACAGAAGTTTAAACTGTAAAATTCTATTTTCTAAATTTTAGAGATATCATTGCAATTTTTTAATGTAAGATTATTTCATTATTATAAGCATTCTATGAAACATTCACTTACATCGGACACAAACTTTTCAAAATTGCATTTATTGTATTGTATTTTATTTATTTATTTATGTTTATCTTCTCTCTATAGATAATATTTTTTGAAGAATTTTTGTTAAAAAATTGTGATTTGATAATGAAGTACTTTGCAACCTATATTCTCAGACATCTGTTTAATTAACTGTCTGACTAACTAAATTTTCAATGCCTAAGCTAACTTTTCTGTATAAAACTCTCAGTCAAATTCATAGTGGGCTTTAGCAAGCTATTATACTTCTTTCACGAACTTGATCACATCTAAGCTTCTAATTATACTAGAGCTTGACTATACTAGTGATTGACTATAATAATTATACCAGCGCTAGACTAGAATTACTTGACTATACTAATTATACTAGCGCTAGACTGTATTTTTTAGCTTTACCTATCAATGTCCATGTGTCTGAATTAAATACGCTTCGTACGCTTATTTTAGGCGTATTACGGCCGTGCAGCAAGTTATTTACTTTTTGCTCTTAACAGCCATATCGTTGCAACGTTATTTGGATTTAAAGTTTGTTCCGGTGTAATTCGTATCGTATTTACATCTTAAATCCAGGAAAACAGTGGTATTCATATTAGTTAACAATAAAATTAATTTAGTTAAATAATAAATTAATATAAAGTATGGACAATATTTTACGTATATAAAAAACATATTTTTTCTTTACCAATAAAAAACTAAATAGCGATTCTAAGATAACTCGAAATTAATTTATATCTTATATGCAGTCATATTAATTTTAATATTTCCTTTCAGGCAGGATAGAAGAAGCGATACAGCAGTACAGACAAGCTATGCGTCTGCAGCCTAACCACACCGTCGCTATCGTGAATGCAGCAAGGAGCTTACGGTCCTTAAAAAATAACAGAGAAGCCGAGGAATTGTATAAAAGGTAAGTTTAATTAAGCCTCAGACTTCAAAATCAATCTTTAGTTTTCATTTTAATTATAAAATTATTTTTACATAAATATAATCATGAAGAAAAATAAATTAATTTCGTTTGGAAAAAAAATGCAGTTTGCTCTACCAAATTGTAATAATTAGTGTAATTTATATTCTAAAAAACTTAATTTTGTCGACGTATGCGGTCCTATTCTTTCTATAATAGAAATGCGCATTAATTCTGACGAAGGGCATTTTAAAAAGTCTCTCGATTTCTGGTCATGCAAGTGTTGTTCATTTTATCATTCCGGAATATGGCGCCATTTCGCAAAAATTCTTTCAAATAAATGTCTTCTATAACACTTTAATTGTCGATTCTCTAGCTTAGATGATCCTCTACAACTTTGTAACTAACTGGTTTTTTTCGTTTGTCTCACTTTGTTGTCGAATTCGTTATCCTAAAGATTTAAATTCTGCACTAGGTATTCTGTACTGAAATCACCTTTATTCGATCGAGCATGCAAAACTTTACTGTGCACAGACCTAACAGTGTACACTCATGAATATTTTCTTGCAAAATTATTGGGATATTGAACTACATTCCTAAGAACCAATTAGAACACACAATTTAGAACGATTTTATTGAAACAAAAACAAAATTCATTAAAAAAATTCTCGCAACAACTCATTTTATAAAATCTACATTATGTTGTTGTTGTTGTTACTGATGACCTCCTGTTTCGGCGGAACCGATACAGGACCAGTGACGCAGGAAGCAGGAAAGAACGAAGAAAGACACAAGACGAGAGAACAAAGTTTATTACAAGAACGCATCACTGACGAAGGTTGGAGGGGGTGCAGCTTCACATTTAGACGAAGATCCAGAAGGCGGAAGACTAACTTTATCCTCGAGAAACATCCATGCCTTATTCGGGATTCGAACCCGAGCCCACAAGACAGCAGCCGAAGGCGTTATCTACTTCACCGCCTGGGAGGCAAAATCTACATTATCGTTTGTTGTAGTTAAATTTCGTCTATTTTAAAAATAGCACATGCAAACAAACTTTGGATTGGATGCTATGTTTTCTCTCTCTCCGTAGAGAAATACACCTATTCTGTAATTAAAGAACGCTGAGAAAACCATAGAATTTTTAACGATTTCTAAATGCAAATCATTTCTAAATGGAAACCATTTATAAATGCAAAATAAAAATATTATTAACATAATAGGGGAAAAAACGTCAAGCATTGCTTTTAATGGGAAAAGAACAACGATTGAATACCCAAGGAAGGTACGTACATTTACGATTTTTTCAAAAATAGTTTCTTGTCGCAAAATAAAATCCTGCATATTCAAAGAACAATTTCAGTGTATTTAAATACCTCTGTAGCGACTGTAAGCGAGATAATAAATAAATATTTAAACCTTTAAAATGCTAAAAAGCATAATGTTCACTGCATTTTGCCTGGGCATGAGGCTGAACGCAGAACACGCTGTAGAATTCTCCATGAAAATAGTTTAGCCGGTGACAGATGGAAATATATTGTGACAGTTGATGAAGCATTGTTTTGTTTAAATGACTGTACCAAAAAAGATCTATTTACTATGTAAAAGAGGACAAAAATACCCAAAAACATGGATCTATGAATCAGAAAAAAGTTTCACAAATAATTTATGATTATTTCTGGTTTTTCGTACAACGGTAATTTGAAGTTAAGAAAAGTTGAAAAAATGTCAAATTTAATTCAAAGTATAGTTTTGACGTCTTTATTTAAAGCAGCAATACCATCCTTTCATCCACTAGTCTTAATAGAATAAAACCTCATCAGGATGGAACTACCAGTCACACATCAAAATCTACCGCTAAATTTCTTGAAAAAAATGACAACAGATACAAGTATTATAGCTACAGATTTTGCTCATATTCCTTCAAAGTTAACTGATGTACCACCAATGAATTATTGTGCTTTTAGATTGCTAGAAAGAGAACTTTCTAAACGTAAATCTAAATCAATGCATAGACTATGAGAAAACTATGAAAGAAGAATGGAATAAAATACCACTCATAACTTAAAAGAAATCTCTCTTATCTTGGAAATTAAAATGTAGAATGATAATCTAGAGAAAGAGCAATCAGATAGAACATTTAATAAATAAACTTTGTTACTACAAACCTTTAATTTTTTTTCTAAAAATGTGTGAACAGCCTCTATAGTGAATTGAACCAATTTTAAAGTATAGCAGAAATTATTATTATATTAAATTTTACAAATGACAGCAGAAATAAAAATATAAATGGATTCAACCCCTTTTCAAGTGATTGATTATATGTGACTTCGGAAATTCGTTCGATAGGTTTTTCTACATTTACAATCACTGGACATCATATGAAAGGAATGTAAAGCGCAGTTTCTTGATTGACTTTCAACTCTCTTCATTGACTAAGATGATCGATGAAGACAAACGACGAAAAATCAAACGTTTTCAAAACTGTCCAGGCACTTCAGACGCTCTCTTATTCTTACTTATTCACTCTTCGTGAAACATTTGCAGTCATTTGATGAATAAAGTGAGGAACAAAGCGGATTTTACCAACATTAGTATCATAAAGCTGTACGGCATGTTGCGTTAGTTCAAAGAACCCGCCCATTGCTCTGCTTTGCATTTAAAAGGAATCCCCTTGTGGCATTCTGAAATTTTGCTGGAGAAATAGAATTAAATTCCACAATAAAAAAAGGAAAGCAAGTTTTAAATTTGAATTATTTATTTAAAAAATTATATTGCTATTTATCACAATTTCGGCTTATAAAAATCAAATTAGTAAATTATATTTCATACAATGCTTGTATACGTTACCAACAATGTGCTTAAAAGTTTAAGACTGTAATGACATTGATTAAGAAAATAACCGAGCACTAGACTTACCGAAACTCCGCAAATTTCCATGCAAGAAAATTAAAAATCATATTGATTATTATCCTCATATATTAAATAAGTCATAAAAAAAGGAAAAATACCTGGATTATTTTTCATATCCTCACTTTTATTTAGAGAATAAATTCACACTAGTTACTTTTTGCTGAAAGCATTTGGGCATTTTCTGAACACCGCGTTGATGGGACTTTTTAGAGTGTGTTCGTACGTTCATGTCATTTTATTGAATAGGGGCTATACTTGTATTTTTATAGAGCCTAGATGATTTTTCAAATTCCTTCTTCACCTTGAACTGTACTGCTTCCCGACTTATCATTGGTTCGGAGTTAAAAGCTATTTTATTGCACAAGCTCAATCGGTGAAATACCTTTTTGTAATCTTTCCTCTTAATGTTGGATTTTACCGTCTTTTTGAATTTAGGTAGAAATCTCATGATATGCCCATAATAAGTTTCAGGGTCTATCTAGTGTCAATCAAGAGACTATTATATTCATTTCCTGTCATTGTTGGTTGCTTTTAAGGTTATTACCTTACATTTAATTTTTGTCGCTGCATATCTACTTTTATTCTTAAAAATTCCTCTTTAGGCCTTATTTGTAAGAATCATCAGAATCAAAAATTAAAATTGCAGACTGTCGGCGTGTTTTTTGCGATGTCATCACATTAATTTGCAAAGAAAAGGCAAACAGATGCAGTTGAAGTTAAATTGTTCTCAATATATTATATATCAGATTCAAAAAGCCCCTCCCTTTCTGTAGATCGATGTGGTACAGCGCCCCCAGTCCAACATGTTATGTATACAGCTCGGATTATGTATGATATATGTTTTAAAGCAGTTGGTGACATTTTATTTTCTAAATTACTCCATATCACTAAATATAGCCAAAAATTTAATTATCCCGTTGTTGTCAGTTGTTGAAAAGTTTCAATGTACTCTGCATTGTATAAAATTATAATAACCAAACTACAGGATTAGTAAAGCATTGTTTTCTCTTTTTTTTATAACCTTCACTCTTTTTTAATAGGAACGTAAACAAGTAATGTGAAAAGTACTGATATTGAACGTATTTATATTTTAACGGAACGTGCCCATCACTGCAATCTACTGCTTATCGGAATTATCACTGCGATCATATCACTGGAATCTACTGCTTATCGAAATTATTACTGCAATAATATCACTGCAATCTACTGCTTATCAGCATTTACGACAGTACTCGAAGTGCTAACAGTGTAGACAATTCTTTCTTAATTCCAATTGCCATTATTACGTTGAAATTTAAAGAACAAATGGCAACCAGATTTAGTTTCTCGATTTTTAAAACATTAAAAGCAATAGCATTTATTGTTTTATAGTAAACATTTATAGTTTTAGAGGATTTATCATTGAACATAGTATACTAGTAAAGGGAACTTAGCACCTGTAATTTTTATTCGATTACCCTCAGCAACGAATACGGCCTTTGACATATTATATTACGTTATATATCCAAATTTCCAGAAAATTAGTTATATTTTAGAGGAATTATTGTCAAATAACTTGCACACAAACAAAAAAAAATTCAAATGCATCTAACAGCAAATTGCGTGCAATTCAAAATTAAATGTTTAGTTATTTCGCTCCTTTGCTTCAATTCAGCTCAAAAGTAAGAATTTTTTTATCTCTTCGCTCCCTCGCTATATTACTGCTGAAAGCAAGTGAAAAGGAAATGTTGCATCTGTTGCTGGAAAGATTATGTACGGGTGCTAAAAACCTTTTGTTTGAAAAACAGTGGTGATGTATTACCAACTACATGAAAATCTGGCTTAGGCAGTAAATATGATGATAACCTACATCAAGTTTACTAAGATATAATTTAAATTCCGTTGTAAGATACTACATACAAAATTTTATAAGGAAAGTATTGTAACGAGGCCAAAAATTTGAAGCAGGCGTAATACGCCGATCGGGGTAGTCCTTTGATCGCTTACGCTCACCAACCCCGCAGCTGGCTTTCAAGCTCTTTCAACCCGGACAGCACCCAAGACCACCTTTGTGTCTCCTGCTCACTACTGCTCACCGACCCCAGATCGGGGTTCTCCTCCCCTCCCCTGTTTGTTGCCGATCATTTATCGTGGAAATTCGCTTTGCAAGCTGTTTTGTTACGCCTGCGTAGCAGCCCCATAAACAAATAAAACGCTTTGCAAGGATTGTAATTATGAAAAATTACGATTCATTGTTGAAAAGCTGTTGCCATTTCAAAATAAGTAATGTTTAAATGATGAATTGAAAAGTATTTTAATTGTTTAAATTAAAAATGCAAGAATAAAAGTTAAATCACTCCAATATTTCTTCTTTCGAGATGGCAGCGTTTTCGATGAAAGATTAGATTTTATAGATAAATGACAGGATATAAAGTTTTCATACAAAAGTAATGTAAAATTATTAGAAATTTAAAATTTTATCAAAAATAAAAAGTTTTATGCGATTGCAATCAAAATAGGAGATGACATATTGCAATTTATTCTAAATCATCATGCAAAATTGTAAATCATTTGATGCTATATATTTGGTGTTAGTGTTGAGAAAAAATATCCCTATTTTAAAAGGATTCTCTCAGCGGTTGCGGCTGCACATCATGTTTTTATTTATATTTTTTCAAAATATAAAGAACAATAAAGAATAGTCTTAAATAACAATTTATTGTTAATAGAAAATTTACGCTATTTAGAATTAAATATCTTTATCTTAATTTCAAGCAAATGTTTAGGCATTTTATTAAGACTCTAATTAAAACATAATGCAGTATATTTTAATTAAAACCATTACAAACGAAAATTGAATTATTCATGTTCGATAATATATGGCACTCTTTCTGCTAAAATATTTCACCATCACTAATTGAAGTTATAACGTAAGAATCAATGCATGGTAAATATCCTGTTGCATTGTATAACCTATAGCAGTCGCTGAATTAAAAAGCCTTATTGAACTCAAATGTATAACATACTATAATTAGCCGTATAGACTTAAAATACTGTAAATTTATTAAACTCGTTTAGAATACAGTGTGCCGACATATTCCGTGTATAATAATTACAAAAATTGAAATTTTACGGTTCCATGAATCAGCGTGCAAACTCTAAATGTACTTTTATACAAATTTCTGCTTGAAACGAAATTATTTGAATAATTTTTACTTCACATGCTGTTTAGTTTAAATCGCTAATTGTAATAAGAATCAAGTCATTATTTTTTCAATTTCACTATTTTGGTAATGGATATTTTAATTTAATGGGTATTTTAATTAAAACATGTCATGTAATTTTAAGCATGCTTTCTTAGTCATAAATGAATCATTTTATAATAAAAGTACACGTGTCAAGCAAAATACTGGAAATCAATATTATGATAAAATGAAACATACTTTCTCTTGTGCTCATGTTATAATTCAATACTTTTTAGTGATAATTGTGGCGAACAAAGTAAAAATGACAAATTACACTTTACTTCCATTTTGATGTATTTGCAAACAAGCAAGTGATTTTCTGTTGTTGTTATAGTGCACCGCATGCGATCTGGGTGTCTTAACCACTGGCTATCCCGGCCCTAGACTCAAATGACAACTGTCTATTCCAACCTAAAAAAAAAGCAATGAATTTGATGAATATCAGAGACCATTCTTTTAAGCCGTATGAGCATTTGGATTAATGAAAAGAATTTTCATCTAAATAGGTCGAATGTATACAGTATATGAATACTGAGACATGATTATACAAAAAGCCTCCAAAATTCAAAAATGTTTAAAGGTCTAAAGGGACAAAGCTGAGGCTGAAATAGATAATTTATAGCAAAGATTTGTAGCTAGAAGCTATTAAAGCTATTTATAGCTATTCAAAGATTTATGGCTAGAATTTTATAAGAAAAATGTTTAACAGACATATTATGGAGAAAACGTGTTTAAAGAGAAAAAATTTACTTTTCAATCTTCAAATTTCACCAATTTGGAAGTAAAAGGCAAGTCCCATCAGGCACAGTGCATACTTTACATCAATGGAATTGCCACTTAAACTTTCAATTTGAGGAAAATACAAGTACTCCTTCAAGAGCCGCTTAAAAAAGTTTATGAGAGAAAATTGCCAATTACTCGAATGAAAATGGAGAATTTGCGAAAGACTGAAAAATGCATTTTAGATAAAAGGAATAATTTTTAGCAAACGTTTTCCTCTTCCTACCAAGTGTGCTGAAATAGAAGACGAATAATCTGTTTTCTCATGGTTATGAATTTGAAATTTTCTCCTTTACATTAGTTCCTGTACGTTTAAAATATTATATTTATTTTACTGTAGAAGAAAATGTTTACATGAGTTTATTATTGCACTCAACATCTAAGTTTTATACGAACAAAATGAAGTTAAGTGTAAGAAGGGGACATGCTGATTTCAAATTGAGCCAAAATTTAAGCGTATTAAAAGCAGTAATATAAATTTAATGTGCTTAATCTATAAATCAAATATTCTGGTAATAACTCTGTGTGTTTTTCATTATTAAGTGAAAATATAATGCAATTCTAAAACGGGTTCTTTTATCTCTTATAATATTAAAAAAACCTGACTTATGCCCCTCTTTTACAATTGAATTGTTTGTTTTCAAAAATTGATATGGTCAGAATTTTAATCTTTCCTAGCTATGCGTGTGATTACTAAAATAAAATTATGTCATTGCACAGAATGTAATTTTGGATAAAGTTCCTCGTCCAAGTATTTTTAAAACACACACAAAAATATAAATATAAAAAACTAAAATGGACGTATCACGTTTTGAAAATAAATAGGGGAATTGGGTCATTTTTCATCAATGCCTTATCCACACATACGCACATATATCAAATTTTCTGATTAAAAAAAATTGGAAAATAATTAATAAAAAACACTAAATCCTACTTACATAGTTTATTTTGGAAAGAAGAAAAATATTATATGCTGAATGTATATAAAAATGCAAATTCTTATTTTACTTCTTACTGAAGATAAGATATTAGCTGAAGATATTTTCACATTACTTTCACGGTTGTCTTCCAGGGCTTTATTAGCCGTATCACTATAGCTATAGGTACTTCACATCTTTATAGTTATACGTATTTTACATCGCTATAGCTAAAGGTATTTCGCATCATTACAGCTATAGGTATTTCGCATCGTTACAGCTATAGGTATTTTTATCGCTACAACTACAGGTATTTTGCATCGTTATAGCTATAGGTATTTCGCATCGTTATAGCTATAAGTATTTTCATCGCTACAACTACAGGTATTTTACATCGTTATAGCTATAGGTATTTCGCATCGCTATAGCTATAGGTATTTTCATCGCTACAACGATAGGTATTTTTCATCGCTATAGCTATAGGTATTTCGCATCACTATAGCTTTAGGTATTTTGCATAGCTATAGCAACGATTTATATTCAAGTTTAAATTGACTGCCGTGTTTCATAGGCAAACGTAAACCTCTCTATTTTAGAATTATCCGCAAAAAAAAATAAACATATCATCTTTTGAAAATAAACGATTTAATTAGCGGTTCTTTTAACGTAGACACACTTAGCCTTAATCATAATAAATATTGTCGTCTGAATAAAGTTTCCCATTTATCACTATGAATGAAAAATTAAATCTATGGCAAAGTCTAATATAGTCCAATTAAATTCCATTGAAAACTCCTAATGCGTTAGAAAAGTTTGCTTTAGTTTATTCAGCTTACCTAATCACTTCATCTCTCTCCATTCCATTAAAATGACTGTGATTGTTTTTCGCGTAAGAGACATGAAAAGAGTTGTTTATAGTAACAGTACTTTGATGATTATTTACTTAGAGCCAATCAAAGAACATCATTTTGAATATATTTTGAAATTTTAAAGATCAGGAATAGAGATTTATAGAAATAAGCGCCTTTAATAAATATTACTTATTAAATCCAGTGCTCTTTATCGCTGTAATCAAATCACCCGCAAATGATGGGAGTTCACTAGTTCTTAAAGCTTCTAGTTCTTAAGGCTTTTAGTTCTTAAGCAATCTTTTAACAAGAAAGATCAATCATGCTTAAAGCATTGATTATGACACACATTCCAACTTCAATGCAATTTTAATTAAACAAGTCTAAAATGCAATACACTCCTCGGTAATATTTTGAAACTTAACACAATACTGCATTAATTTATTATATTTGAAAACTTAAACCTTCATCGAAAAAAATGAACTTCATTCAAATGACGGCATTGAAATATTAATTGCCTGGTTTAAACATCTCTAAAATATTATACATTCCTCGGTAATAGTTTTAGAATTATCATAATACTACGATAATTTATTATATTTGAAAACTCCATAGAAAACAACTGAAATTAATTCAAATGACGTCATAGAAAAAATAACACGCCTGGATCTCTCTATAAAAACAGGATTTCATTCATAACTTTCTCGCATTCATTTCATTCATCACAATACTATAATAATTTATTTTATTTAAACATTTTGTTTAAGACCATGGAGCTACAAAAAATTAAACTCTATGCTTGAATCTTCATCGAAAAAAATCGTCCTTCTCTTTATGAAATCAATTAATATTTCATTCATATCAGCCATGCAGACTCCATGAACTAAATTATTTTGTGTTAAAAAAATACAGGAATTCTAATACAACTCATGCTATATATTTTGCTGTTTACATTTTACATAGGTGAAAAATAGGCTTAGTTGTAGAAATAATCAAATTTAGATGAGCATTTAAACTCAAATATATTGTCATTGCGTTGTTTCAGTATGTAGATGCACAGAATTTAAGTAAAAATAAAGTAGTTTTAGGACGGATACAACACTCAATATGAATTAAAAATAACTTTAAAAAATCCCGATTTTGAAACAGGATGGATGCCATATATCATTTTGAAGTGGGTCATGTGATCGTTTCATATCATGGTCACGTGATCGTTTCATATAAGAGGTTTAATTATTATCTTAATTTTTATTTAAAAAACTACTGAATATATTTCGCTGAATTTTTTTTATATATTTTACGGAACAATTTGAATATTACCTAAAATTTTCGAAGCAATTTGTGAATTTTAAATCCGCTTAAAAAATGTTTGAAAAATTAGGTCCCATAGGGCTCAATGTATTTCATTTTTTCGACCCGGGTTCAATCCAAAACTAATTGGGTAATATTATTCATTTATAATCCCATAGGTTCTACAGACCGTCTGAACAACATACTAAAATTTCATATTGATAAAGTCATTTTTACTGCAGTTATCGTGCTAACGGACAGACAGACAGACAGACAGAATAAACAAAGTCATAAACACTTTTCAATTTTGTTGTAAAGTGTTAAAACGCATAATACATTTTGCAGTTCAATGAAGATCCTGATAAGGTAGTCAGAACTATACTAGGCTGTCTTTCTTGACCCAAAACTAAAGCGAAGTATGATATCTAGCTACATGTTTAATAATTAAGACGTTTGTTTCATAAAAACAGTAAAAAAATCAAAATATTAAACTATAATATTATATATAAAACATTAATAAAAATTGTACTTTTTGAAACACTGTTGATTGTGTTGAGAATTTGTAAACAAAATCGAAAATTTTATTCGGTGTGCTAATGTTTTGAAACTAATTTTTCCCCATATACTTAATATTATTTGACCTTTGAACTGAAATGTATCAGTACGTAGTTCAAAATTTTAAATTCAGGCTTCGTCATGACCTAAACCAGGACTAGTTCAAGCTATGTACAATATTATATTCAAATTTGTTGAGTTTTATGCCAAAAAGTTTTTGATACACAATCGCATATAAGCTACGTTCGAAACTCGTTTCAATTATCATGGTAGCATTCTAAGAAATAATCATAATGCACTTGAAACGTTTCATAATTTTTCATTTATTTTCACCTAAAAGCAAAATCATTTGCTTATTTATTATGGATAAGAGAGGCGAAGACTAATCTCCATACCTATGGGAACGAAATCAACATTTGCCTGAATATTGTGATCCCTTTTCCTCAAAAACTACAATGGGTAGAAAGATGAAATTTGGCATAATTACTTGAAATTACACGCAGGTATGAACATCACAATTTCAATTATTAAAACGAATTGTAACAGGGCGAAACGCCTATTTTTTAACTGTGCAAGCTCATTACGTGTTTTACAAATAATTAGCAAACAAATTTTAAGCAGCTAATCAAATCATGTGCACTTCCCTTCCAGGTATTGTGATGTAAGCGTGTCCCTGTATATTAAATACGTTTTTGCAATTTAAATGCGTTACTTTGATACTATTGTTTTACTATATTCTAATTTGTTTAATTTAATATTCAAATTCTAAACACTTACATGCTCTTTTGTACTAAGATTCTCAATTATTGAAATTAATATTTTCAGTAAAGACTACAAATATTGTAAATCGTCTTTATTTAATACACCATTATAACGTACATCAAAAGTTTTTAAAAATGCCAAATCGCTGTCGGACAACACAGCGTGCTTGAACATCATCAATGGCAGTAACAAGGAATTTACAGACGTGAGTTTTTATACGAACAGAAATCGTGAAATCAAATTTACATAGGGTAAATCGGATAAATCGATACTAAAATTAACATATATTACAAATAATTACAAGCAAACTTATTCAATTCAATTCATTTCGAAACCATATGTATGAATAAAGCATGTCAATTAAATTAATTTCAAAATCCATTTACATAAGTAAATCAGGCCAATTCATAAACATAACACTAGTGGTGAAACACTAGATTTCCAGAAAATCATATAATGGTTTAACACGCATAGAATCGAGAACAAGACGCCAAGCAAAACTAAGGGTTTGGACAAGATCAAAGTTAGAAATAGATTCAAAATAAATATAAATAACAAGGGATTCAAATAATATTCAAAAGTAAAATATTACGGGGGTTAAAGTAATTAATTAAGTGAAAAGCTTAATCAAAGTTAGGAGGAAATTTATCATTGATAACTAATCGTAAAAGAGCAGTGGACAGTTTATAATTTTTAATATCACGAGCATGTTCAGATAAACGAATATCTACAATACGTTTTGTACGTACGATTTTTACAGACGATTTACAATATTAGTAGTCTTTACTGAAAATATTAAAATATAAATAAAGTCGGTTTGCAATATTTGTAGTCTTTACTGAAAAGATTAAAATACTTTAGCTATACTTAAAAATATTGAAATTAATTTCAATACTTCTAATTTCAAAACCATTTATTAAATTATATTTAAATTTGAAATCTTTCAAAGCTCGCACACTTCATATGCGCGAGATCATTCAAATCCCGACTTTTTTCTAGTTTATTACTTTCCTTATATACATAATGTATAAGGAAAGTATTATGACGTAGAGTTTTCGACGGGAGAGCACGTTTCAAGCATCCCTGAGCGCGAATCAAAGATTTTTGAAGTGATGTCTGTGTGTGTGTGTGGCATTATGTGTGTGTGTGTGTGTGTGTGTGTGTCAGTGAGTCTGTGGAGACGATAACTGACGAACAAATGGTCCGATTCGAACGAAATTTGGTACAAAAATCACAATCCGTAAACACTGGAAATGTTACGCAAATAGACCTTTCTTACGTAATTTTTCATTAGAAAACGATTGACATACATTTTAGAGCGCTAACATGAACCGCTCTCGAGATATTGCACATTTTTCAAAAAAATTATCAAAAAGTCATATAAAATAAAAAAAATATATTTCCTATTGAGAAACATGTTCACTTTTCATATGTAATACCATGCGATAGATTGGGTGACTTCATTCTCGTGGATCTAGCTCGTACCATTCATGAACAAGATAGTTTGAGTAATACTTTTGTATTTGAACGCCAATAGTCATTTATCTGATGTAAGAATAACTCATTTCTTCGTCCATAACGCTTGGCGAGATTCTGGCGACGAATTTGGTGGAATGTCGCCAACTTGGCGAATTTTTAAATGTTGCTGAATTAGCGAAAAATTCACCAAATAGATAAAAATGACGCTAAATCAATGACGACTCATTGATGATGACGACATGGAAAATGACGACTCTTTGAAGAAAATTCAATATCTTGGAAAGAATATAAGTAACTACTATACAAATAATCTATTTTTTAACTGTAAAAGTAGTAAATTAATTGCATTATATAAGGAAAGTCGTGTGCTGCCCACATCAGATTTTTTTTTTTACATGTCCTATAATTCCGTGGTAAATAAATGTCATCACATCAGTGAGAATTAGTCTGACTTCCTGACTCCAACTAAATCTTGCGCCACGGTGAGTAAAATTCTAAACCGTAGACAAAGATAGATATACCCTAATCAAATTCTAACTAAAGCTCCCCATAAGTGAGAAACTTTACTTCAAACAATTTCGAATAATTTCACCCCTCTGCATTCCATTCCATTAGAAGGACGCTGATCGTTTTCCGCGTGAAAGACACGGAACGAGCTGCTTGCAATAACAACACTTTCTTGATTATTTCCTTAGAACCAAACAAAGGGTTCCTACTTTCGGTTACAAGGCAGATCGAGGAATAGGGATTTATTTAGCTAAACACTATTAATTAATCTGAGTTATACAAGGAGGTGCTATTTACTGCTGCAAGCAATTCGGGCGGAAATGATGTAGATGACATTGCTATGATATTGTATGGGGAGGGGGGGGGGTTGAAAACCCCGAGGCGGTGAACATTTATTTGAAGAACAATGGTAATGTGTTATTATGTTTCATCAATTTCTATATCAGGCAAAAACATCATTATGATGGTTTTCTGTACGGTTCTAAAATGTTTTTTCATTTCATTGCAAGATGTGGTTTTTTGAGTTAGGACACAATAATTTACAGGATGATATGACTTTCCTTGAAGTACTAAATAGCCGTCTAATTATAATAAAAACTGACAATATTTTAAAATTAATTTTTAAATAATTTTAATAATACATTCCATCTATTTATTGCTAGAATTATTTGCTATTTATTGCCGAATTCCCCGTTTTTTTATTGGCTCCTAATTAAGCGCTCGTTAATTAAAAAATAGAGATACCGATAACACCACTCAATTTCCAAATTGCCTGATTTGAATCAAAGAGATTCGAACGATCCCTTATTTCCATGTGTAACCATGCCAATCATACAACGCGAGCGTAAAACGTCTTAAATAAGCTCCTTTAATCCGCCCCACTTAAGATCCTTTGACACGCCCTAAATAAGCGCAATTCGCCGCGGATTCTCAGAAATTTCTGCTGCGTCGATCAACCATAACATCAAATATCCCGAATATAAAAGATATAGCATACAAAACATATAATATATTTCATATTTGTATATGCTATATATTGTAAATTCATGAAGTTGCTGAACTCATATTCCAAAAGTTAGACTGAAGACTTCGTATTTCCCAAAATAAATGCAAATAAATGAAAATACTTGACGTTGCAAAAACTGAAAAAGTTACTTTGTCCCAGAAGTAAAATTGATCAAATTACCTCAGAAGTAAAATTGTGTGCTATCTCAGAGAGTTTTCATCCGATGTAAATTAAATTTTCAGACAACGCTCATAATATTGAAATAATTATTTATTCCAAAATATGAAAATTTTTCTTTTAAATTCCCAAAACAGGTAAATCGCAAATAAAATAGCACTCAAAGTCTGGATCAAAAGTCTGAGATATCTTTCGCAGACAACCTGCGAAAGGAAAGTGCTGGTAATCGGTCATAAATGGATCGTCTGTAAAAATGGATTTGATGAAATGGTGGAAAATATCTTTAAATGTTCAAAATATTCGAGATTAAAATTTCATAACTTTTAAACTAATTCGAATTTAGACAAGTATTGCTTAGGTGCATCATCCGGTGAGTTACCTCTGTAGCAAATTTCACAGCTGTTCAAAGCTTCAATTTTCCGCTTCAGACTACGTATCATAAGATCATATGTCGTAAAATAAGTAGTAAATTATTAAACTAAAATAAGACTCTTGGAAGAGCACTATAGAGAATTTGATATATGTATCCTTATTAAATTTTTATCAACGTTTATGAGACGTATCTTTAAAGCCTTGATTAAGGAAATAACCCCCAAAAACATAACTTTTATTTTGCCTAAAATTTGTTCCGACAAAAATTGGAGTAAGATTTTAGTTCAATCAAGTATATTCTTAATCTTCTATCTAGTAAAGGAGCCATGATCAAACGAACAACAGTAATTGTAGCAACCCTAGAGGAGAATGTAAACAGTTAGTACTAAAAACTTAGCAATAAATTCAGATTGACAAAAACCAATTAAAAACTGTAAAACATTGTCTAATTAGTAGAAATCGATACAGGGAACGAACGAAACCCTTGTACGAAAGACAATGCAATGTATTATTAAGGTCTCTAACACGGTGACATCAGAAATGCTTGTTCGCAGGTGAACAACAATTTTTTTTTCCATTACTTCAAAGGAAATTCAGTAAAACCTGAAAGAAAATAAAGAATTATGATTAATACTAAACCATTTTTGGTTCATACGAATACTATAAAATATGAACAATACGAAAGAATGATTAAAACGAAATGATTTAAATTATTAAATTCCATAGTATTCCGTTGTAAACGCATTTTAATATATTTGCAATAAATTCGCTTTATCACATAAACTAAACATTTCCATTCACCACAGTGAATATAATACTAAAGCATAGACAAAGACAGATATGCTCAAATCAATTTATGTGGGAAGTTTCCTATGTAAGTCAAAGGAACTTTGCTTTGGTTTCACATCATTTCCCCCGCGCCATTCCATTAAAAGGACTCTGATCGTTTTCTGTTTGAAAGGCACGAAATGAACTATTTACAGTAACAGCATTTTCTTGATTCTTTCCTTAGAACCAAACAAAGGATCTCCTATTGATTAGAAAGCGAGGGATAGAGATTTATTTAACTAAACACTATTAATAAATCTGAGTTGTTTAACGAGGCGCTATTTACTTCTGAAAGCAAGTTAGATGGAAATGATATAGGTGCTATTGCAACAATTGGACTTTAATCCTGGAAGATGTAAATCTTTTGAAGGACAATGTTAATTTTTACCAATAAAAACTGTATAATGGCAGTATTCCTTGAAGATTCTATGAAATAGTTCTCTTTGTAAGATGTCATTATCTTCCAAAGGTTTCGAGGATTTTGGATTTCGGGGAGCATGAAGGATATCCCTCGTATCTCCGCATCGAAACTAAAAGTTCAATACAGTATTTCGAGTAGCAAATAGGATATTAGCATTCCTTTCAACTGGATGCATGCGTCTGATTGCTGTCTGGATCGTGAAGCGTAGTCATACAATACCTTGGACAATGGATGAAACTACCAAAAAAGAAGTAAAGAAAGTGATAGTATTAAGAGAAGGAGAACGTTTACTAGGAGAGTTTACTAGGAAAAACTTACGGTAGAAGGTTGGGTTTCTAGTGCTATCAATATATGCATGGATCATCAGTCTCACTCCTACACAATGGTCAGCGAGATATGGAATGGAAGATAACTTGCAATTCTGCTGACAAATAGCACTGTAGCGCCATCTCTGGTCCGAACTTTGAGTTAACCCGACGCAGGCACATCCACTAGTCGAACTATCTTCTCAATTTCATTATCTAAAATGGTTCATGTTGATTTTATCGCTTTCCTTCAAGTACAAAAGATGATTTCAAATATAAAAACGTAATGTCAATATATCAGTCAGTCTCGCGATTGCAATCCCGAGGGCCGAAAGAAACGTTTAATACTAATGCGATCAGGTTGAATTCAAATGTGAAATCCGTTTTTTAAATTACCTCCTGGATCTGGAGAAATAAACTCTAAAAGTTTGGCCTTTGTTGCTATTTTTGTAAGGAAATGCGTATTAAAAGCAATTTTTTTAGTCATTTCACAAGCTGAAAAACTCATGCCGATCAACTAACTCATTGATGCTGAATCCAATGCAGAAAACCGTGTTTTAATTAAACCTTCTTAATATCTTTTCACAAAATTCGACCCAGTCGAGGTGAATGGTCGACGGGAGTTAACTCCCGCCAATTAGTTTTTTGCATGCTAAGTCAGTAGTGTACTTTATCCGCCCAAATTGTTCAGAACGCCAATCATGCAACCGCGCATGCGCATCACTAACGTCCAATGAAAATAAGAAATTTCCCATTCAATCAAATGCACACAAACTTACATAGCAAATTTGAAAATCGTCGATATATCGTTGAGAACAAGTTTTCTTGGAGGAAAATGGATCTGTTTAGTGTGATTTCATTCTTGAAAGTTTGAGAGATTGTATTTTACGCATAGGTGAAGTTGTATTGTCTATAACAATTACAAATTTGATCCCAGTTTTCCCGAGAATAAACAAAAGCAAACAGGGCGTAAATTTTCAAGCTCTGCTGCTGTTTATAACGATACATATATGAGTTAGTTAAAAATTATTTTACAGAATTTTTATGTAAAATGATAGTGCAAACATGTAACTTTTAGTAATAAATAACGGTCCCATAAAATAACTCGGAATGTATTTTTTCCGGGAATTTAAAACGACACCTTAGCGACACATATATTGTTACTATTTATCATTTACAATGAAACAAAAATATGTGTTCTTTTTTCGTCTATAGCAGAAATTTTAAACAAGGTACAGTCACCAAATGTAGTACCGGAGTACTTCATATCCCAAGAGGCAAATACCTCGTCTATTTTCTTTAAATTCGAATTAGTTTAATAGTTATGAACTTAAAATTCGAAATTTAGTCTTTTGGATATGTGGTGCCATCTATTGCGCGTTGCTGAAACAAGGATAATTTTTTTGATTGCTACAATTTTCCAAAAAATTTATAACTTATATATTCTATAAATTATATATTTAGATAAACAGAATCCGTCTTTAATTGATGAATAAAATCAACTTCGATTTATTTAACTAGCTTTTTATTTTCTTATCCACTTAGATTTCATTATATACTTCAAACTAAAAACTACGAAAGATCTTGCACGTGTCAGATTTCTACAGAATTCATCAAATTTCGGCCGATTAGATTGGATCTAATCAGCCATCTATTGTAAGTTGCTAAAATTAAAACAAATATTTTTTTTCCTTCGCTCAGCTCGGTAGTCTTCTGAGAACTTCAATGAATAAATTCAATGAATCGTGTTTTAACGCCCGTGTAACGCCGTGTACATTTTCAAGTGACAAAAAAAATATATCATTGATTTGTAACGTAATACGAGTTTAAATTACATTTTTACTATACTGTAAATTAAATCTTGAAAGTATATAAAGTAATAAAGCTTATTATAAAGCCACATAGCACTCAAAATTAATGGTGTTAATCGATTTCGAGTACAAGAAAAATGTCTTCTTCAGGATAATCAAGAAGTGCAATCTACTCTTGGTAAAATACAATGGAACAGCTAACTGATAGGATAGGAAACGTGACTGAAGTAGGTAAAGTTGTTGCCAACTGCGAGAGGTGAGAAAAAAGTATAGAAATCCGAAAAAAGGAACGAATACCAAAATGCTATGAATGAACCGCACAAAATCAAAAACCAATGGGAACATCAAACAAAAAGATTGAAATGACCTTTCAATGAGTAAAACTATGAGCATAAATGTCCTACTTTAAATTAAAGAAGAAAATTAATCAGTTTCGGAAATTAAATGAGCCGTTAAACCAACTGTAAAATTAACAGTTAATGAACAACAACGAAATATACAGGGTGAGACGGAATTGTTTTTACAAAAGCAGAGGGGTGATAGTACCCCACCAGACGGGCAATAATCACCATGGAACATAGGGTCGCATTGCACTCAGAGAGGCAGAAAAGAGGAAAATTAGAATACGAACCTGCACGTACACCAGTGTTGGGAAAGCGAATGAACGATACCAAACGTTGCACAAACAGATTTATTGTGCAGCGACAAACTCACAGCAAGTGCTCAAAGTGGCGACCACGCGTGTCGTTGCACCGTTCACACCGGCGAAGGAATGACTGACGCACCTTCTCGAAGATTCCGGGTGTTGTGTTAATGTGGTCTGCGGCAACAACGATGCACGACGAGATCTTCCGCCGAGCCCACACGCGTCTCGTACACTAAGGATTTCATCTGGCCCCAGAAAAAAAGTCCAGTGGGTTGAGATCTGATGAGCGAGGAGGCCACGCCACAGATCCGTCACGTCCGATCCAGCGTGCGGGATATGTGGCATTCAAGAAGTTCCGGACCGTGATGGAAAAGTGTGCCGGGGCTCCATCGTGTATAAACCACATGTCGCTTCTGGATGGGGAGCGGAACGGCCTGCAATAAACTGGGCAGCACGTGTTCCAAAAAGATACGGTACGTTGCGCCGGACAAACGGTCTGGCAGGATGTAAGGGTCGACCAGGTAATCACCAAGGATACCTGTCCAGATGTTCGCAGTAAATCGGTGCTGGTGTTTAAGATGGGTTGTGCAGTGAGGATTACAGGCAGACCACAGGTGTTCATTGTGCATGTTGAAAATGCCTTCTCTGCTGAACGTTGCCTCATCGCTAAATAAAACTAATGCAGGCAATCGTGGATCGGTATTCCTCATCCCAAGCATCCCCTGCACAAAGGCTGCCCGGCGGGGATAATAATTTGGGCGCAAAGATTGCACCTGTTGCATGTGGTATGGGTGCATTCGTTCCTCGTGTAAAATACGCCACACCACTTTCAGAGAAACACCCATTTCGTCTGCCATGGCTCGCGTACTGGTGAAAGGAGCTGCTGCAAATCTCGTCAGGACTCGCTCTTCTAGTTCAGGCGTTAGTGCAATTAGCGAACGTCCTGCACTGCTGTTCGCGATGGCGAACGACCCGGTTTCTCGCAGTCGTCGATCGACACTGGCAAAGGTAGGATGACTGGGAATACGACGCGTTGAAAACAGCTGCTCCTACAATCTTCGTGCTGAGCGTCCATTCCCTTTGGCTTCACCGTATGTGAGGTGCATGTCGGCCAATTCCTCGTAGGTGTACTCCGCCATAGCATTTACGCAACGTGTCGGACGATGTTATCATGGGAATAATTTGCAGCGTTGAAGTTGTGCCGGTATTTAAAGGGCAGCGTGTGCTCTGATTGGCTATCTCCGGAACCTATTAGGAGCCAGTTATGCTGATTCTGCTCCCTGGACATTTGCATACGGTAACAGCGTTCGTGTCTGGCGTAGGAGATACTACGTAGGCAGGTACTCAATGACGTCCGAGGCGCTGACTGTGTCATGCTTGACGCGGTTCGACGTGCCTCTTTTCTGCCTCACAACGTGCAATGCGACCCTATGTTCCAAGGTAATTATTGCTCGTCTGGTGGAGTACTATCACCCCTCTGCTTTTATAAAAACAATTCCGACTCACCCTGTATATATAGCCCGAAATAAACAAACCAAGTTGCTTCAGAAGCTATAGGATACAGCTTTGTAAACATATGCTTATAAAAATATAACAAAATTCCTAAACAGGTAGAAAAGTTGGCAAATAGGAGACAGTGGTGTTTATAAATTTAAACAGATATTTCTACGTAGTAAAGAAGAACAGGAAATTATTTTTAACAATACAATTTGATTGAGAAACTTTCCAAAAAGCCCAATTCAAAAATGTAATTAGAAGCAAAAATGATCTTAGTTACCAAAATTTAAAAACAAGATTAGAGTTCCAAGATTGATCAACAGTTAAAGTTATAAATATTTATTTTTATAAATATAGCTCATGTGATCCTTAATATGAAATTAAAAGCTTTTTTTATTTGACAAACATAATCAAGACTCCACTCGCAAGGAATGGGATAAACAATCCATGAATTCAAGACGGGAATGGGGTTTTTAAGAGAAAAGAAATGAATTTTCTGGAATGGTTCAAACATACGCTAAAAATTAAAACCTCCTGAAATATGAGCAATTATATTACAAACAGATGACTATAGAGTAAAATGATAAATACGTAGACAAGAGTATAGAGTATATAGTATAGAGTAAAATGATAGATACGTAGACAAACTTGGTGACGTTGAAGATTAGAGACCAATTTCGGTTTGTTAAATTTAAGCAACGTCTTGTCAATAAAAGAGGAATTCTAGCATCGAGAAAGACCCAAGGATTATGTTAGTAAATCTAACAATTAAGCATCTGAGAATCAGGACACCATATTTCGAAATTTAACACCTTTTGTTTGTATGTATGACCTAATAGGTTAAAACAGAAATTTGTGTGAGTAAAGTTATTTTAAAGATTATAGTATACTCCAGGCAGAGCAAAATTAAAATATAGCATTCACTCATTTGTTTTACCAGTAACATATATTTGTGTTGAGAACTACATATGTTATGTGACTCACCCTGTATTTCCGACTTTGATTAAAAGGCCTAGCAAACACCTTTTATAACGTATAATTTTGAGCTGGATGAAATAAACAATTCACTTTATTCTATTACAGAAAAGTGAGGTTTTTGAAATAGATGGGCTTCATCAGTCTAACTCTTTCCATTCAATGCCTTGAATCAATACCTGAAAGATTGATAAAAGCGATTGTTCCGTAATCAAATTTTATCGAAGATTTCTATGAGTTACGGAAGTTTTATTTATGGCTCGCCCTCGTTTCACCACTCCCATGTTCATGTATTCATTTTCAGGACACTGGTCGCTTCCTGTTTCGAAGATATCAAACGAGCTGTTTACAATAAGACCATCTTCTTGATTTTCTTCTTAGAACCATACAAAAGAGCTGCTTGTATGGATACAAGATAGATCTAGGAATTGGTTTATTTATGTAACTGAAGACAATTAATAAATCTGAGTTATATCAATGAGGAGCTACTATTTACTGCTAAAAAAACTCAGGTGGGAATGGTGAACATAGTATTATACAAAGATAGCGTGTGGGACACGAGAATAACCATTGAGTCTGTGAACCTTTCATTTGAAGAACAATATAGATACATTATCACGTTCAGTGGTAAACTTGCTAGAGTAGTAAACATTATGATAGTATCTTCTGAAGTTTCTATAGAGACTTATCACAATTCCATGGTAGGAATGTGTTTTCTAAAAATACAAAATTTTAAGTTGGGACAGAGTAATGGGTTTATAGCTTAAAATAAGAGAAATCCTAACATTGTCCGGGATTTAGAGCATATAATCATTGAATTAATTCCTTAAAATTTTCAAAACACTACCGGATTGATATTGGAAAAATAATTCCAGTTCCGGGAAACACCGATTAAAAATAGAAATTTCATTAAACAATCTCGTAAACTATAAAACATCACCAAAATAGCACAAATTAATAAAATATTATGTATCATATAATCAAAATATTGTTTCAATAATAGAAATATAAATCACAAAATTCAAACGAAATTAAATTCCTAGAATTGTAAAAAATTTTACACAATATACATTATCAAAATCGTATGAATCAAATGTAATAATAATCTATTAAAGTAATTAATAAAAATATGAACCATGGCGTCTTCAAATAACACATGCGGTTGTAAACAAATGCACTTCAAAACGAATTGCAAGTTGCATGACCAATTTGTGATAATCTTCAACTCGACTGCATTCTGGTACATTACACATTATCTGAACAGTGAGAAATTGCCTTGTAAAATCATGATTAATGAACAGACGAACCCAGAAACTTACTTTTTGTTTTGGAGCAATATATAATATTCAATTTATCTCCTGTTAATTTATGATGATCGGAACGTGAGTGAATTGCTCTATACAGGAATTTCTATATTGATAACATCTTCAAAACACGAAAAGTAAATATTTTAATTCACGAAAATTCGGCTATTTACAGTACTAGCTATGTATAACATTTTTATGAAAGAAAATATTTTGATCACTCGGATGCTTTTAAGATTGAAACTCTGTGATAATATTTTTGGTTTCTAGGGACCAGTTTTGTACAAAAATCGCTCAAAATGTCGCTTCGAAATTAAATAACTAAAACCAAATTTCACAGTTGTACATTGTTTAGAATTTCCACTGTGCACGACACAAATATATACCTTCTTTTATTATTATAGAAAATAAATCAATTTTTATTGTTTGTCTATGTTTATGTTAAATAGTAACAAAAATTTAAAAAGTGTATATATGCAGTAATTGGGAAAATATGCAGAGATATTGGGAAATATGCTTCAACATATGTATATATATATATATATATATATATATGCTATATATATATTGGGAAATATATATGCTATGTACATATTGGGAAATATTCTTCAACCCGGAATCATGTTTGACGCATCTTATATTAGTGTCATTGATTTCCAGGAAAGTTATATTTAACTATTAGCGCTTCATGCCTAGGAAAATTGCACAAATATTAGTTTATTAAGATCAATGGTGCAGGACAGAGAAGATACATATTCTGCAGGTCGTCACAAGAAGTGATAAATACATAATATAAAAGTCATTACTGTTACAAAATACGGCTTGATGTAGTATAAACAATAATGAGAGGTTTCAGCATATACAGTACCGGCATGTTTCGTAGAAGTCACATTCAAAGGCCAGGCCAAAAGTAAAATCTCAAGTGCTGCGTAACACTAGTATAGAAATATTTCCGTGACGTTGACACTTAATTCGCTGTTTATTCGGCCACAAAACTGCTATATATTGCAGCAAAACATCTCACGCTTCCATCTGGATTGGCACCAGACTTGTTCTGTGGACAAACCAAACCCTAGGACTGGATCTTCAGTTCAAGGAGTATGGATAAACTCCTAGCTATCAGGGATGTGGACTTGGCCATCCTTAGCCATCCTTGGCCAGGGTGTCTCCTGGCCATCCTTATCGAAATGAAGTTTCTCATAAAGGGTTTTGTAAAAATTATACTTAAAGATATATATGACATCATTTTAATACAAATCTGATAAACAAACGCAGAGAAAGTTTATAATGGTTAAATAATAGTTCTAAGAATCCTGTTTTAAGTGCTAATTAACATACAGGAAAAACATTATATAGCCATAGAAATGTTGTACGGCGCATGAAAAGAATATACACATGTTCTATTAAAAATTGACTTGTGTATAGAATAATCGATTGAACAAAAATTGACTATAAACGTAAAATGGAAAGACAATTATGAGTTTTGAGAAAAATTCTCTCAAACGAAATGCAATTCAATGATTTTTAGATTTAACATGAGAATGAAGTTCTAATTAATATAAAGTTTGCTTTCACAAAATTAGACGGAAAGGTTTATAACAAATTAACATTGAAAATTGACATAAAAAGTGATTTATATTTCGTTTTTGAAATATGTATATGATTTCAAGGATCGTACGGAATAATTTTCCAATATTTCATAAAAACGTAATAACGAAAGTAGAAAAATATTAGTGTTTTAAAACTATCGCAAATTAATTATTTAGAAATTAAAGTGCATCGCAAGGAAAATTGTATCTAAAAGTTAACAAATAAATAAAAATGTATATTATTTAATATAATTTGTCTACAGCTCGGGGACTTATTTTTAAGTATGTCGTAAGTTCCAGTTTATAATAAAATTTGTAATATCAGATAATAATATTCAGGATAATAATATAAAAGGAGTTCATTAAAATTGACAGCTTTCTCAAAATTATTCTTTTATATTATAAACATTTAGGAAAAATAATAGACTTGGAAATTTTGTTTAAAGTGTAAAATTTTTACTGACTACAGTTGTCTTGAGTTCGAGGCAAGTGTTATAAACATTAATTACCAATGCTTTGCTAAAAGTTTATATTTGCCTTTTTTATATGTTTTAAAAATAAAAACCTCAGTTTTAAGTTACAGTTTCAATAAATAGAACACTTTTGTGGGCAACTAGGAGGAGATCTTATGCATAAACATGCTTTAATTTTAATCATGCGTGTAAAAAATGAAATTCGTGCATATGTTTTATCTTTTGCAGTTAATTTTTGATTACATTTATAAAACAAATTGCAATATTTGTATTACCCGAAGATTTTGTAATCTGTATGTATAATGCCATTTAAACAATAATATTCATTTCTTGTAGAATCTAGACATATAAATATGCATTAAAGGGATAGTCAAATTTTTGAAGTCAAGTATTGAATATAAACTTGCATTTAAAATATTAGTAACTGCTATATTTGGAGGAAAAAGTACCCATTCGCAAGTTTTGGGCACATTCCATTAATCAAGAAAGGAACCTTAATTCCATAAGTGATCAGTACCACCACATTTAGAAGGATACTTACGCTGAAACTTGGTTCATACAGGTCTTACATGAACCAAAGCAATGATTTTTTTTGCATCTAGTTCCAATTCAAACAAACATGGTTTAATCTCACACGAGTACTGGTGAGCGGTGATAAATATGCCTGCTACTCTGTTCCTGCCTTCCTGGTTCCACAAGTAAGATGAAGCGCTTGCGTAAAGTGAAATATCTTAAGCTACGAATGAGAGGTAGAAGAGTACTAAGAATGAGACGTAGTTCCAGACACTTTCACCATTTTGACTCAAACAGTGAAATATGCTTGAAACGAGCTTTTCGATCATTCGAACAACCTGCAATTACTTCATCCTCAAGTCAAGTACTTCATCCTCTGATAAAAATGACTCGTCCTAAGCAATGTCCTATTTTCTTATCGACGGTCAGTCTATATATTAACAACAAAGTATGTGGTTCTTCGTGCTGCGGTCAATAAGTTTTTACCAATAATTAATCTATTAAATCAAATCCAGATGTATAAAATCAACATATTTCATCAATCGGAAAAATTATTTCCATTCTCCACCAAGAATAAATAGCTAAAAGATAAATATAACAGATGTGCGGTAATGAAATTTTATTTAAAACATTAAAAAAATCATAGAAATGTTATTTTTTTTCTCCCACACTATGCTCATTTCCATTTAAAGAAAACCTAGTCGTTTGCCGTTTGAAAGACACGAAAGAAGATATATACAATAATAACACTTTCTTGATTATTTCTTTGGAAGCCAACAAAGCGTCTCCCTTATTTGGTTATAAGGCAAATACGGGATTAGAGATTTATTTTGCTAAAGACTATTAATAAATCCAAGGTACAATGAGGAACTATTTACTGCTGAAAGCAAGTCATGCAGAAATGATATAGCTGCTATTGCAAAGATAGTGCAAGTAGGGGGAGTTATGGGCTGAAAGACTTGAGGCTGTAAAGCTTTTGTTTGAAGAACAATGATAATACATTATGGCATTCAACGGGGATATTTTAAGAGAGTGAATATCATGGTTATGGTATCCAGGAAATTTTTAAAGAAATAGATATCATTTTAATGTAAAATTTCATAAAAATTCCGAAAAGTTTAATAATTTCGTAGTTCATATGTATGTAATTTCTTTCAAAAATAGAAAGAGCACATTTTTATTCAAATTATATTTTGGTTTTAATTTTGCGCAAAAATATCACAGATTAGTAATCAATAAAAGACATGGTGTCAAATACTATGCATTTATTAAATATTGATATCTACAAAAGATAAAGCTGCTATTGCTGATATAGTATAAGAAGGACACTATATATTAATGTATTTTGATCACATTTTTATATATTTTCATGCAAATCTTAGTTAACATGATACCAGTGCTTAATATAAATTCATTAAAACCGAATTGGAGAAAATACATAAATAAATAAAATTGACTGTGTGGTCATCTCGAAACTTATATTAAAATTACATTAAATAACTAACTTATCGTTGGCGACTCGGGCACAAAAATGTGCCATCATATACATTGGTTAATAATGTCTCTAATTATTTTAATATATAAATATTAAAAGGTTTTCTTAGTGTCAGCTTTTCTTAGGTTCTCAATCGCTGGATCTTATCTAGAACAAGAAATTATACGGTATGATCTGCTTTGAAAATATTTAACGATATATAATTTGTTATATATCTAATAAGTGTATGAAAATGCAAGTTATTTAATTGTTCATATACTTTTATTGTGTATATTTATCTTGAAACCAACTTCTTACTTTTCAGAGCTTTGTCTATAAATCCAGAACCGAAAATCATGGATAATCTGGGAGTTCTTTATATAAGTGCTGGAAGAATTAGCGAAGCAAACAAATTATACCGTGAGTTAAATGAAAATTACAGCAACTACCTGGAAGGAAAAATTCATTTTGTGAGTTCACTTTATAAACATTCTATCATAATTCATATACCCTTTCAAAGCATTTGTGCAAAATTTTAAGGCATTTCAAACATAATTGTTAACGTTATGAGTAGTGTATAAGGGGTTTCTGGAATAACCGCGGTATATTGCGGTATGAGGAAGGATTCCTCATTTTTAAGGAGGTAAAAATGAAGGACCTATCTTTATCGAAACTTTCTTTACAGAAATAAGGAAACCTTCCCCATATCGCAATATACAGCGATTGTTCCAGAAACCCTCTTATTACCCTACTGTTATGTTCTTTTGCTAAAGGCAAAATAAAAAATCATTTGGAGAAAAAGCTAAAGAAAAAAAATAAACGTAAGTCGTACATTTAAAATCGAAATTAAAAGTTAAAATTCTGCGTCGATGTATAAGTTTAATTATACAAAGCAGTGTAAAGAACATTGCTGCCCAATCGGGACTCGAACCCTGGATCTTTGAACTATCCAGCCGATGCTAAACCGTTGAGAAACTGAGACGGAATTGCAAGCTGTTTTTGTCAAAGTGCACATTGCAACAGTTTTTTGGTTTCAGAGGCTCACAAAACTTATCTACATTTTTTTAAACGGATTTTTTATGTCATCTTAATTCAAGGATTCGAATATTTTCTAAATGTCTATAATTCTGCGATGTCAAAAATCTTGAATTTTAAATATCCAACTTGGTTGCTTTCAATCAACTTTGAAACCCATCATTTAATTGTATAACAGCATTATATGCTCCTAATTTGACAGTTCTATGGCAAACAAAAATATCCGGTGTTCTCTAACATATCACACATCACTGATGCTCATATTGGCATTTCAGGTTACTTGAACAAAAAATACGTTGCCAGATATTTTTATGTATTTTAAATAGTTCAAATTTTAATTTCTGATTTCATTAACACATACCGGATTAAATTTTAGCATTTTATTTAATAAAATTGAAATGCAAATAAACAACAATAAATTCAGTTCATTTCAGGTTAGCAGAACGGTACTTCCGTGTTTCAAAATTTGTTATCAACCAACAATAATCATATTTTGCATATAAATGACATGAACTCTTATTCTACATATAAATGACATAAACTCATATTCTACATATAAATGACATAAACTCTTATTCTACATATAAATGGCATAAATTTATATTCTACATATAAGTGACTTAAACTCATATTCTACATATAAATGACATAAACTCATATTCTACATAGAAATGACAATGAAATTTAAAAGGATTTAAAAGGATAAAGAAAAGAAGCAATATCTGAACTAATATCAGAATCAATATAAGAATATCAGAACTAACTTGCACAAGCAATATCAATGGCCGAGAGAAGCGAAGTCCATTTTCCATTCCTAACGAAGCGAAATCACCATGTCTAAATTTTGTGATCCCTTTTACTCGAAAACTATAATGTGTAGGAAAATGGAATTTTGCTTTGCATATGTGAAATTTTACGCTGACTTGCGGAATCACAATTTCAATTATTAAAATAAAATGAACTGCAACAGGGCCAAGCGCCCACTTTTAACTGCGCATACTCACTACGCTTCCTAAAATAACAAGTATACAGCTAATCAAATTGTGTGCACTTGCATGCATTGCGATTTAAACATATTTTTGTATATTGAATAATTTATTGTGATTTAAATGAGTCACTTTGATTTTATTATTCCCTCTATTCTAATTTGTTTAATTTAATATTCAGGTTCTTAAACCTCACATGTTCTTTTCTATTAGGATTCTCAGATATTGAAATTATTTTTTTTATACATTTAGTTCAATAATTATTTGTTAATATCTTTCACACATCATATAATTCATATGGTCGCGTCTACTTAAAGAAATGCTTTGTTGCTAGTTTAAACGAAATTGTATTTTTAAGCCTTAAGAAAATTTTAGATAAAAAGTCAATATACAGATACCTTAAGAATAATGTATTTTTCTATTTTGAATCAAAAGTATGCAAATTTTTCTTCATATTTTAAATCAAAAGTATGCAATATCTCGGGAACGGAGCTTGATGCAGCCATATAAATTATATCATTGGCTCCTAAACAAGAAATTATACATAAATAGTCATGTTATGTAACATTATTAAATATAATTATTTTTCTAAATCTTTTCTATTTTCCAGAAAAAATTATTCAAAATATCGAGAGCCTGTTGATCTATGCTCCTCGAAATTCAATAGGCCTCGGGAGTTTATCATTTAAATTGTCGTTTCAAATATCTTTATATTTGTCTAAGATGTTCTAGACATTTCATTTCTTCAGACATATAGACACAGGATATCATTAAAAAAAAAATAATTATATTCAGGGAGGGATGCGTAAAACATGCCAAACCATCAAAATTGAAATAATTGTCTTTTGACACAATCAAATCGTTTTCTCTTTAAATGCTTACTTTTTTAAAATCGAACACTAAATTTCATTGTCACTTTACACGTTAATAATGTGGAAAATTCAGTGCATTCTGCGAGAAAATAATATTAATATTTCAGATGCAAAATAGTAATACTTGTGCAAGTAATGCAATTCCCGCTTCGATCCAAATCAAAGCTTTTCCTCTTTACCGCACTGCAGGGCACACGTTGCGTCTTTGACAGACAGTACGCCATAACTTGTATGCAGACATGCAATTCCGCTTTAGACTTATCCGAAAATAATATATACATAATTGAATATATACATATATATATATATATATATATATATATATATATATATATATATATATATATATATATATATATATATATATATATGTATATATACACATACATATATGTATATATATTTACAAAAGTATTCGGTCACCTCTTGACATGCAAATGAAGGTAAATTTGCATCATCAAATTAATTTACCAAGTGTCTGTTGGTTGGAAATCGTATACAGGAATAATTATTGGGAAACTTTCAAACTGTACATTTTCAAACTTTTCTTGACGAAAGTAGGAGTTGTGACGTCAAGACTTTGGACACGTGCATATTCCATCTCCTTCATCGGTTCGTACTAGAGCTCTTATAACACAGACTAACCTATGAACGCCATTTTGTATCATAGTGATATATTCGTCTTCGAGACAAGGGATGATAACCAGCGCTACTCATCATGCTGACCTCTGTGGAACGCACTTGTTTTGGTGCACTTATCGCCAACTTTAATATTCTTGCATTCATCTCTTATAAAAGTTATCCATTCTTTTCTTCTTTCTTGTTCATTCAAGAATCTGAACATTCATATCCACTTTCAAGAATTACTCGAACAATGAACATCCTCAAATTTTATTGCAAGTTTATACCACAATTCACGATATTAAATCACTGCGCAATAGAAACCCATGGGCAACTATGATACAGAATGGTTGATGCGCCAACATCTATACAGGAGCCGTACTTCGTACCCATACGTCACGTGTAACCCGTATGAAACAGACAAAAAGAAAATTCTGTTCACGGAGGAAACGTTGCAATTCATTCCTCTGTATTCCATGCTTCATTTCTCTGTATCTCCATATCCATGTTAAAAATTAGAATTGTGCGAATCTTCAATTTTGGGATACAGCAATATACACGTGAAATTTCATCAACTACTCATATTCCGATAAGTTTTCAATTTTCTTACATATGAAAGAATTGTTCTACAGGCTTGGTTTTAAGCTCTTTATCGTATTTTTTCTTCCATCTTTCTGATGTTGTCAAAATGGAAATGCTGTGATAATATTTTCAATTCACTTGTACGGGCTCGGTTTAAAGCTCTTTATCGCCTTTGTTCTTCCATCTTTCTGATGTTGTTAAGATGGAAATTCTGTGACAATTGTTTCGAGGGAGTGTGATCCCTCTTCATCAGGTCAAAACAATTCCTGCATTTAGAAAACGCACAGTTATTGCTCAGCGTTTGTAAAAATACTGTTTTGACTCGATGAAGATTAATCAAAACAGCACCGAAACAATTGTTGTCACGTAATTTACATAAGTCTATTTTTCTTAAAGGAAGTACTAGATATGTTATTCTACTATAAAATTTCACAGCAAGTTTTAGGCTCATTTTAAGCCTTTATATATTATGTCCCTCAATCATTTTACATTATTTAAAAATACTTCACTAATCATTTATCTCTAAATGAATATTTATATTTTCCTTTTTGCTTTATTTGCAACAAAACTGAGATGAAGTGCATCTTTTACGTGTATGATTGAAGTGCACATTCTAGCATAAAAATATTTTTTAGCAAATGCGTTTTCAGCGACCAAAACCATTGTTCATTATTCGGAGGACTTGACATTTTTACACAGAAAAGGATACATTTTTAAGGCAGGGAATTAAAAATAATGTTCATTAATTGGAGACTTTCGCTAATCGGAAGTGTCCGTCATTTGCGTTGACAATGGGGGACAGTCGTAACTCTGAAACAGAAATATTTGTCCACCACATATTAAAATTATTCTGGCGACGCTACTGGTACCTTTTATTGAGGAATTACTGAAAACATTTTTCAAAAGAACATCGCACACCAGTGTTTAACAATGTTAATACTGGAACAGAATAGGTCTCTGGAGAGGGTTATGGCGCCAAAACCACCCCTTTGGCGACGCCACTGTCCCCTGTCACCGACCGTGTAGGATTAAAAAAAAAATTAGTTTATAACACGAAAACGGAACATGCCCCAGTTTATCCCATCTAAAATCTAGAAACTTCGGTTTCTCAGAGTCATAATGTATCTGCTGCAGCGCCATCTGTTGGCTGAGAAAGAAACTTGAAAAATCGATTTTGTCCAGAAGATCAGGAAAAATAACTTTTTTTTTGGAATAGGTGAAACGTATTTGCAAAAAAAAAGTGTTGGGTATGTTAAGACTCTAAGTAAACGAAATTCATGCTTTCGCTAGAAAGCTTTAAGATTTTTAGAGCTAAGAAGGAATTTATCAAAAAATTTGAATCGGTATATCGTAAAAAAAAAGTAATCAAAAACATAAGGATATAAATTTATATTTTACAAAAAATCGCATAATACGGAAATTCAAAATAATAAATTGCGTTTCGTAATTTTGACGATAAACCGGATGTTTTACGAAGCGTGTTTCAAAGAAATATAAAATTAACAGTCCATTATAGAAGTAAAGTTAAATATGATCAGCAAGAATATAATAAAGCGAAATAATCAGCAAAAATAGAATAATTTAGTTATTATATTTGTATACCCCACAAGACTTATAATTTCATAAAAAAGCAGAAATTTATTTTTATGCCGTCCCCAATCCAAACAGTGCCAAATAGTAATATTTGGTCCGAGCTTTATTAGGGTAATAGGATGTATCCGGTATCTTTTGATGAAAGACACTCTGCGATACTTCACTTAATGTTATTAGGTATTTTTCGTTCGATTTCAATGGACCTACAACTTAACACTTCAAATGTAAACAGTAGCGAATAATAATTGGCTGATTTCCTGTTTCAAATAGATTTATAAATGTTCGCCATATTTACTTTAAGAAGTTAACTATTCACGCTTGTAGTTCAGATAAAATCGAATAAATCAAGAATTTCAATTATTGATAATTAAAATGTCTCATTAAAAGGTATCGGGTAGGTTTTTTTCGTCCTAATTTAGAACGGTAAAACATTTTACAAATTAATATTCTTTGATTGGGGGCCCATATAAAAATTAAATTTCGAATCTTCGTGAAATTACCAGTTTCGACGCAACTATCATAACTAAATTAACTTTTTTTGTTGATTATTTTTATATTTCACATTACTTCTAAGATCAAATACGCGTTTTCTATAATTTTTTATTCATTTCAGACACTCTCTATGAAACACCCGGCATATAAATAGTCAAGATAGACAAAGCATTTGCTTGACATTATTACATAAATTAAATCAAAAATGATGCAGTTTTTAAATAAATCGTAATTATATGTTTACAAATTCACACATTATATTGCGATATCTATTAGCAATCTATTTGTATCGAAATTGATAAGCCAGAAATACTATGTGTGTAGTCACAACGCATGAATCACTGCAAATTTAATACAAACTATAAGCTATATATAATACTATAAGCTATATATAATACATATATAATACTATTATAATACTATAAGTTCAACCAGAACATGTTTTTTAACTTCTACTATAAACGCACGATTCTATTGCGTCAGAGTATCCAAAATTTTAAACTTTCATGTATACCTTTTATGGTATTGATTTTATCGACGCACCTCTTTTTAAACATCAATCTTATCCCTGCATCTCCAAAACTTAATAGTAAGCCATGATCACATATGGAACTAAATGTTTGTGCATTTTTTAAATATGTATAATAATTATATTTTGCATTAAAAAAACTGCTGTAACAGCTTTCTAAGTTCTAATGTTTCGAGAAATAGCAGCACTATCTGATAGTTTACTTAAATATTCAGTATCAGATGAATTTATTTCAAATCCTCGCAAATGTTTTACATTCCATCAGAGCGTCCGAGTAGATTTTCATATTTGATACAGTTGATTCTTCACCTTCCCTTTCACTGGTGTTTCCTTCATCCACTTCATCATTTACAATTTAATTTCAATCATTTCAAATATTTCTAGCAATGTCTCCTCTTGTAGCACCCTATGGATTCAGATGTCGCTCTCTAGCATGCATTGTACATGATTCTCAGGATAACGGGGAATCCCCAGTGAAGACTGTAAGCTCAGTCCCTTTTGCAGAAACATTCCTTCAAGAGCATAAATAACGTATCGGCGGGAATTTTATAGATAAGGTAAAATAAATGAAAGCCTCTGATGGATGTTTCAAAGACGCCTGCCTTTATTTTAATAGAAACATTTACAGATATACACATAATACATCACATATTTTAGAATATGGAATCAACTTAACAGTTTCGTGCATTTTTTTCCCCAAAGTTGCTTCAAATTTTGCCTGCTCATGTAATGCTCTCAGCACGACTGCAATGCTGTGGCATTCCTCTATCTTTCACCGATATATCTCCTTCCAATATTTGCAACTAGGACACTCTGATATCATCAGTACACACTGAGATAATTCCCAGAAATCTCTCTTGGAATCTTAAATTCCCAGACAAACATGGGAGGCCTTTTTCCACCTAAAGTCAGACTTTGAGAAATGTTATTTCTTCATACATCTCTTTGACAAACATATCATTTTGTTTTAATTCCATGGGTTGGTCTCCCAGCTCACAGGGAATCTAGAAAAATTAGAAAGAACAAAATCTTTTTTTGTCTTTCTTACGCCTCGGTCTCTAAATGTTCATCAATTTTGACGTGTGCAAATTTGTATCATTGAATCAAGTGAGTGCATAACATGTTTTACTCCTGATGAAACAATTTTGTCGTTATGGACGTTTCGTATTTTGCATTTACTGAAAAAGAATAAAGTTCGATAATGATGGTAGAAAAAAGGGGAATAAGCCTTCTATTTACTCCAAAACTTGTACTTGCTTTTATATGCAACAATATGGAAGATGAGGTGGGAGTGTCCTTGCAAGATTTTTTTTTTGGTCGCAACTCAAAATAGCTCCTCACAGGTTTTGAATAATGCTATCTTTAAAAAAACATTCTGTTAAAAGAACACTCGAAACTTGTATTTATTATTTTACTTGAATAAAAAGAGTATGTAAATTCTGACTTAGCTCTAAGAGCTACCTCCTCTATGACAACATGTTACTAATAGTTTAATGAATACATATTATGTGTATCGCACGCTTGTAAATAAGAGAAGTATTATTTTTCATTTATTTTAATGTATGTCATGCATTTTTTCCTAGGCCCAGGTTTTAATGCAAGAACGAAGTTTTCAGCAAGCTGAGAAACTACTGCAGTCGGTTATACAGGAGAATTCGACGCACAGAGACGCTTTGCACCAACTCTCGTTGTTGTACAGTCAAGTTAACCGAACAACAGAGGTAAGACATTCTACTTTATCACTGTCAAATCTGTGGAAACAAGCAAGCATATGCTCCAGAAAGCAATTTTATTCTAAAATATATTGTAATAACATTTTCAGATAGTTTAATTTACACATTTCTATGCAGGTCATAAAGTTCACACTTTTATCCCCTTAGAAGGGCATCCTAGTTACTTATGCTGTAAATTCTCTCGAAGTAGGAAGATTATAACAACGTATACCATAAACCATTTCATAGCTTTTGCTCCAGAAGTGTTCGTTTAGTAACGCCCATTTTATTGACTTTTGATTTAATACTCTAAAAAAATACAGGGTTATGTACTGTTGATTTAATACTGTAAAAACAAAATACAAAGTTAATGACTGTAGATTTAATATTGTAATTAGATGATAAATATTTTATTCCTATTGTGGAAAATAAGCCTTGATAGGGATATGCTGTTTGATTTGGCACTATTGTGCTGAAATCACCGGTTCTCCTCAGATTAGTCAAATTAAGCAATATGAGGTGCAACTATTTTTGAAGGATAACTCGTGGCAATACCGTATTTTATAGATTACTGTGATATTTCTAGTTTGTCATGGCTTGACTAATTTCTTTTACAAACTCCTGTTTTTAAAATCGCAATTCAAAACATAATCGAACCTAAACAGAAACTAAAACAACATTACTAAACTCAAATTTAAAACAATGTAGTAATCAGCTGTTTCAAGGATACGTTAGATGGGCTTCTTCGGGCCTATACAGACCAACAAAACTAAAGTCAATAGAAGAAATGGACACAAATGAACGAGAAAGAGTGGTATACATACCCAAGTCGCGAATTCACAGTCCTTCTGAAAGAGCTTACCAGAAAGCAGAATAAATCACAGTCCGGCCAAGTTGAGGTTTCCGAACCCTGTGTTTTTGGAGTGTTATCAAGTTAATATTAGGAATATTTGCTTTGTTTTACCGATACGTAACATAACTGGTGGCCATCTACTCATAGGAATTTTTGCAACAAAACCATTTCATCCTCATTGTTGTTTATGTTCATTGGATGTATTATCCAGTGGATGTAATGGGTCTCCCCTTACAAGGGTAACGATTTTCATTGCGAAATATATCTTACTTCTCTGTCGCTGACGAGGTCAAATAATAAAATATCAGGTACCTAGTCGGTTTGTAAAAATTATGGTTATGTTACGGCGCTTTGAAATACTATTATCATAAAATACTATTATCATAACATCAGGCAAAAAAAGGCTACAGATGGAGAAGATAAATATCTTATATATTTAATTACTATTAAGTCTGTAAGATCAGATGTCTCTTAAAATAGTTAACGCAATCTTAAAATAGTTAACATTTTAATAATTTTCATTTTATTTAACAATTCATGGAGCTTAGTGTCGAAAGTAAACGTTTTGCTCGAAAAATGGCTAATTTAAATTGATCCCGTGGTCTATAAGTTCTTTCTTTTGACCCAGATCGAACGATATACCTAAAGGTATAAAGTACTTGTTTGAAAGGAAGGGACAGTGCCACATAATTTAGATCGGAACTCAGCTGAAGCGAAATCCACAGGGTCCGTACTCAATTTCCTCTGCCACAAACCTCTGAAAAGGACTGTCGAACACACAGATTTAACGTGCTCTTACTCTGCGTAGACTGATAGTTTGGTCAGTCCCGGGAAGCGAACTCCGATCCTTCCGAGTGCAATCTCCAAGCTTTAACTACAAGGCTATCTCGCCCCCTCGTTGTCTATACTCGTGTTGTTGTTGAGACCCAAACCATCCGACCTACCAGAAAGGTGCTGTTGTTGAGACCCAGACCGTCCGACCTACCAGAAAGGTGTAAGTTAGCTGTTTGGACGACCGGGAAGAGCCACCCAATTTGGATCGGAACCCAGTTGGGGTGGCATCCACAGGGATCGTACCCTCCTTCCCCTACCACCAACCTCTCGGAAAGACTTACGGACCCACATGTTTAACGTGATCGTACTCCACGTGAACACAGCGGCAGTTTTGGCAGCGGAGGGAATCGAACCCGAGCCTACCGAGTGCAATTCCAGGCGCTAACCACTGGACTACTACGCCCTCCTATACTCGTGTCGAAAGCCCAGACCATCCGGCTCGTCCGAAGACTTAGAGCAGCAGGTTGGATGGCCGGTCCTATACTCGTGTGTAAAATTTCATCGTTCTGGGTCACTGGAAACTTTACTAGGTTCAAAAATATCTTACAAACCCTCATTTTGTCCATCCCCTGTGGAGAAGTCGAAAATCCGGCTCCATTAAGTTCTGTCCATACTAACAGAGTTTGCACACTTTTAGAATTCTCTGCTCTTTCGTAGGGTTTGTAAATGCCTTTTTGATCCCCATTTTGTCCACTCGCAGTGTAGTTAATCGAAAATCTATCTCCGTTAGGCTCTGTCACTTGGAAGATATTACAAGTGTCCACAGATTCGAAGTTCTACATCACCGAGGGACTCATGGAGGGTCTGCAAAATATTTTCGAAAACACTTTATTTTCTCGCTCTCCCCCGGAGAGAATAACTAGCCCCTATAGGTTCTGTATTGTGAAAAATATTATGCGTGCAAAAATTCCTGCTTTCAGGTCATCGGGAATCAGATCTGGTAACACTTTTCGAAACACATACCATTTCCCATGCCACCCCACCCCCACCCCAGGGGCTGGAGGTAGCGAAAATACGTTTCAGTTAAGTTCTGACTCGTAGCCGATACTATAAGTATGTTATGATTCAGCCTTATAGATTATTGGGCATTCTGGACGATCTGAAAACACACATACACTTTAGACAGTTATTATATAGATTATCCCACTGTCTCTTGATCTTCCTTGGCGTTCTTACTTAGTGGTTGCTAAAAAAATGCACTCTTTTGACTTGATGAAGAGGCATCAAAACTTCCTCGAAATAACTGTTGTCACCTAGTTTGCATATACCTGCTTTCTTAAAGGAAGGAAGTCATGAAATTGTTATTATATAGATCGTTTGCAAATATATTCAATAAATTATGCAAAAGCAATTAATAATTTTATAACTTAAATTTATTATAGTAATTTTATGAACACTTTAAATCACACAGCAATACCGATTCCATATTTAAAATCTAAAAAATAAGGATGATAGACTCATCATAGAACATCGATTTTCAAATTATTTAATTTGAATTTAAGAAATAATCGTTCTTTTTTTCTTGTTATACTACTATGGATAAATATATGTACCTTCGAAATTGATATCCGTGTATATATTTCTTATTTGCTTTGTGAATTTAAGTTTCATATATTCAGAAACAAAACTAAAGATGTCATGAACAGATATTAATTTTCGCAAATTCTGATTTTTTCCCCTTCCGTGAAATTACAATTTTCTAATATTCCTCCCGCTCCAAATTTCATTTTCGTCAACTTCCCCCTTCCACCCACTCAACCCTCACGCACACACACACACACAATGTAAATCAATTCCTGACTCTTCTTTAAAATGAAGAAGAGGATGTAAATAAATAGGCCTTCGGGTTCGGGATGTTTATATGTCACTGTTGTCAATCTCGCGCGATTCCCTGCGGAAATGAATCCGGGTTTACCACTCGTAGAAATAAGTATAGGACTGACAAATTTAAATTCGACGCAGAGCGCTATAGTCTAGCTAGGATTATTCATGATTTTGGGATTTTGTTATCTCATTAAAATAAGATATCATTATATCAATTAGTACTTACGGGGTACGGGGTTGATAAGGAAATTTTAGCAGAGAATTCCATTCTATAAGGTAAAAGACAGGGTGAATTAAATATCTAAATTTCAAAGTGAGTGAATAATTAAAATAATTCATTACATTTTTTGGCATAGAATGTAGTGCATTTTTAAAGCACTATATATATCCACGCCATCTTAGTATCACCACCTTAGACCAAACTTTAGTATCACGACCTTAGACGCCACCTTAGTATCACCACCTTAGACGTCACCTTAGTATCACCACCATAGACGTCACCTTAGGTGCCAACTTAGTGACCTAAAAGACTGAATATTTACACACTTATAATATCCCTTATCCTATATTTACACACTTATAATATCCTATATTTACACACTTATAACATATCTTATATTTACAATCCTATATTTACACACTTATAATATCCTCCCGACCGTCCAAACAGTTACCTTACACCTTTCTGGTAGGTCGGACGGTCTGGGTTTCAACAACAACAACACTTATAATATCCCTTATCCTAGTGACCTAAAAGACTGAATATTTACACACTTATAATATCACTACAATATCACTAATATAATTACACACTTATATATTGTTGCTCTTAGTCCTCTGGACGAGTCGGACGGTCTGGGTCTTCAACACTTATAATATCCCTTCCCGGTCGTCCAAATGGTTACTCAAGTCCTCTGGATGAGTCGAACGATCTGGGGTTTCCACACTTATAATATCGACTATCAGACAGAACTTAACAGATTTGGATTTTTAATTTATTTCCCGGAGCCAGAAAAATGCTTTTTCTTTCTCGAAAAGTTATCGCAAAACCTTCAGAAACCCCATGATGACCTGGAAGGCTGAATCTTTGTACAATTATAGTATCAAACATCGGACAGAACCCTATGTAGTCGGATTTTGAATCCTCATCTCCAGCGCGTGGATTATGGCTTAATTTAAATGTCATTTCAGGCACTCAAACAGACCTCCGATGGCTTAGAAGGCTGAAACTTCGTGCATTTATATTTTGACTACTACAACTTGACGTTCCCGACTAACAAATCGGTCTTTCTTGCAAAGGTAAAGGCTTCTGTGTTTTTCGTTTGCGGCTCCTTTGGATATAGTGGGTTAAAGAGCACGCTGGGGTGCCAGAGCTCATTGGTTAGCGCGCGGGGATTGGACGATCCCCACTCGGACAATCCGAGTTCGATTCTCGCCTCTGCCTAAACTGCCGCCGTGTTCACGCAGAGTAAGATCACATTAAACAGGTGGATCCGTAAGTCCCTCCGAGAGATTGGTGGTAGGGGAAGGAGAATACCGTCCTTGTGGATGCCTCTCCCACTGGGTTACGGTCTAAATTGGGTGACACTTCACGGTCGTCCGAACAGATAATTTACACCTTCGGGTAAGTCGGGCGGTCTGGGTCGAAAAAGAAGAAGGCACACGCTGAGGGGTGAGACAGCCCAGTAGTTTATGCACAGGGATTGCACTCGGACGACACGAATTTGATTTCTGGTTACAAAATTTCATTTGAAACGCTCCGTTTGTGAGATATCTTCTCCAAAGTTACACGGATACACATCAGTTCAAAAAGGATCGATTCGAGTTCAAGAATTCTAGACTCGTGATTTTCCGTCGAAAACTCGAATTCGAATTTTTGACCCCGACATAATAATTTCCCTATATATTACACTATGTATATAAAGAAAAAACTAAAAATTTTCACCCCTCTAAAGCTTTTTCATCGTGTAGCGCCTTAGGGGTTTCCCATGTACCTGCATAAAATTATGATAGTCCTAATATTTGTTTAGTTATTATCTTGGTGCATGATTTTCTTTAACACTCTGTATTAGAATATTTATTTCCCAAAATCCAGATGCCTCGACATACAGGCATTTTTTAAAATTTAATATACACCCATATCCTCTAATATTAAATTCATGTATTAAGTCTACTCAGCTTTGAAACACAACCGAAATATCTAAAAATATAACAGGCAGAGATTTTCCTTCGGCGAATACGGAGTGTTTATTTCCTGACAAATTACTATTTCCCTAAATTTCCTCCGCCTTAAATTTCATTTTTGACTTCTCTCTATACAATGCAAATCAATCCCTTACCCTTCTTGGAGGTGGGAAAGAGGATGTAAATATATGAAACTCCGTGCTCAGTACGAATCTGTGTCACTCTTGTCATTCTCGTGTGCTTCCCTACCGGAAATGAGTTCCAATTTCCCACCGGCATAGATAATACAGAAATGACAGATTCAAATCCGAGTCTGAGAGTAATTACCTAAAGGATATTTCCAAAGTTTCATCAACTTTTTTATGTTTGGTAAGATATATTTATATCTATTAGAACATGGAGGTATGAAGGAATTACGGTGCTGGAATTGAATCTGATGTGAGCAACGCATGACTTTCCCTATAAATTCAAATTCATTTTCTTATTTTTTTGTCCATGATACATTAAATTGAGTTTAACTGTAGACAAAAACATAGGTACTTTTCTAATATCATACCCAATTAGGAGTTTTAATGCGTGTTCGTTTCATTTGTCAACTTGATGCACTTTAAATTCTTCGGCGCTTCAAAATTCCAAAAAGACTAAGATATCTCAAGAACGGTTCAACCTAAAGCCATCGAGTCAGTCTTATTAGATGAGTTGTCTAAAATTACACGAAGAACAAATAATATCTATATCTCTATATAATCTCTCTAGATATATTTATATCTATTAGAACATGGAGGTATGAAGGAATTACGGTGCTGGAATTGAACCTGATGTGAGTAACGCATGACTTTCCCTATAAATTCAAATTCATTTTCTTATTTTTTTGTCCATGATACATTAAATTGAGTTTAATTGTAGACAAAAACATAGATACTTTTCTAATGTCATACCCAATTAGGAGTTGTAATGCATGTTCGTTTCATTTGTCAACCTGATGCACTTTAAATTCTTCGGCGCTTAAAAATTCTAAAAAGACTAAGATATCTCAAGAACGTTTCAACCTAAAGCCATCGAGTCAGTTTTATTGGGTGAGTTGTCTAAAATTACACGAAGAACAAATAATCTCTATAAATAAAATTGAAAATCTGTCTGTCTGTCCGTAGGTCTGTCTCATCATGACAGGAGAACTGCTGAACAGAATTTAATGAAATTTTGTAGGTAGCCTTGGAATATCCCCACTTAAAATTAATCCATGTTTCGAGTTTTTAGGACCAAGGGTTGTCTAGATATCAATTAAAAACGCACAGTTATACCTTCCATAGACATAGCATTACGCAGACGATATTTTTTTCACTTAAATTTATTTGAAGAAAATGATATCATGCCGCTTAGCAAAGGTTTTAAATATAATATGTTTATGGAGCAGACTATCATTATGGGGCAGACTTATCATTATGGGGCAGACTATCATTATCTATATCGATTTAAATAATAGAGACATGCATATAAAATAAATTTTATTGAAATTGTAAACTCCAGACCTGAAGATTACTGAGATTACTGATATTTACAATATCTTGCGTTATTTGTTTTCTTTTGGCAAAAACGGTTAAAACTCATTTATTGTTGTACGGGTAATCTTTAATTAGTACACGGGTTTATCTTCTAATCTGCGATAGTATAAGTAGCACATTTGTATCTTCCTATACAATGTTAAGGCTTTCATTTTGGCATATAATGGAATCAATTACGGCTCCCAAGTTTAAAGATTGTAGGGATAATCGATATTTTTACTTCATTACGCAATATATTTTATTTTGGCAAAGATTTTTGAAATTCATATATTGTAGTGCTGGTAATTTTCTACTTACACATGAATATACCTTCTAATATTCAGGAATATCTTCCCATACAATTTTCGCTCTTTTATTTTGGCATACATTGATTCAATTTCTTATTTTTGTACATTTTTTTACAAACGAGACCAGACAATTTTATTCTTCAGATATGCCTGTGAAGATAATTTTTGTATAGCGAGAAAAGAGATTCTTAAACTTCTTTTTAGGAGCATTAATTCCATTCTAATACAATATTTTGAAAAACAATGTCCTTTAGAATACTATAGGAATTTGTACATGATTGTTAATTTTATGTTTCTTAATATTATATATTCCGTATGAAGAATGGCTATGTAGAACGGGTAATCTTCTACTAAATACACGGGTATATTTTCTAATCTACGAGAATATAAGTAGTACAGGTATCCTACACAATTTTAGAGCTTTCATGTTGGCATATATTGGCATCAATTACGGTTTTCCGGTTTAAAGAGTACATGGATTATTGATATTACTTTCCTTATATACATAATGTATAAGGAAAGTATTGTGACGGGGTCGAAAATTCGAATTCGAGTTTTCTACGGGAGAGCACGTTTCAAGCATCCCTGATCACGAATCAAACATTTTTGAAGTGATGTCTGTGTGTGTGTGTGTGTGTGTGTGTGTGAAAGTATGTGTGTGTCTGTGTGTCAGTTAGCCTGTGGAGACGATAACTGACGAACAAATGGACCGATTCGAGCAAAATTTAGTACAAAAATCACAATCCGTAAACACTGGAAGCTTATTGTTTTTGTACGCAATCGAATGTACAGAACCCCCCCTAAATTTTCTAATGAAATTTTGAAAAAATCGTCAAAAAATCAAAACCGCTAATAAAGTTACGCAAATAGACATTTCTTATGTAATTTTTCATTAGAAAACGATTGATATAAATTTTAGAACGCTAACATGAATCGTTCTCGAGATATTGTATATTTTTCAAAAAAATTATCAAAAAGTCATATAAAATTAAAAAATATATATATTCTATTGAGAAACATGTTCACTTTTTATATGTAATACCATGCGATAATTTGGGTGACATCATTCTCGTGGATCTAGCTCGTTCCATTCATGAAAAAAGATACTTTCAGTAATACTTTTGTATTTGAACGCCAATAGTCATTTATCTGCTGAAAGAATAACTTATTTCTTCGTCCATAACGCTTGGCGAGATTTTGGCGACGAATTTGGCGGAATGTCGCCAACTTGGCGATTTTTTGAAATGTTGCCAAATTAACGAAAATATCGCCAAATGGATAAAAATGACGCTATATCAATGAAAATGACGACTAATTGTCGAAAATTCAATATCTGGGAAAGAATATTAGTATCTACTATAAGGAAAACCTATTTTTTTTACTGTAAAGGTAGTAAATTCATTACATTATATAAGGAAAGTCATGTGTTGCCCACATCAGATTTTTTTAACTGTAAAAGTAATAAATTCATTGCATTATATAAGGAAAGTCATGTGCTGCCCACATTAAATTTTTTTTCAATGCATTGCGTTATCTGTTTTATTTTGGCAAATATTTTTAAAATTCATATATTATAGTACGAGTAATCTTCTACTAATACACGGATATATATCTTCTAATTTAAGAGAATATAAGTAGTGGGGTATTTCATTTTAGTGTTTTCATTTTTGCATATATTGGATTCGATTACGGCCTTCAGGATTAAATATTAAGGGATCATTTAATCTAAAATCACCCCAAAAATTTAATATTCGGTTGCATGACCATTTTTGAAAATTTTTACATTTTGTATAAATGTTCCTACATATTTCAGCAGATGAAAAACGATTTTTCAAAATGTTTCATCTACCTCGTTTATTTGGTACATCCATTTTTTCAACATGGCGGACTCCAAATTTAATGAATTTTGATGTTCAAGCAAACTTAAATATCTTGGAACTCAAAAGAGTTAGATACTTGGAATAAAAAGTATTTTACTGGCCTTAAAGTGGTCTACATATTATGCTATTATAAAGTTTGTGTAACTGTTACCTGAGTGTCTGAAATTTAGCGCTGAAATTCAGCATCAGTTTAGCTAAAAAGGCAGTTTTTAGGCTTTTTAAAAATAATGAAGGGAACAATTTTAAATCTTCAAATTTTCACCATATCTTACCCTACTCCTAATATCTTAGCTGAAGAAAGACTGAGACATTTTTCCTTTGTATTTTATTAAATCCCAAACATGGCGACTTTTTCAAATTTACAAATATTTAAGCCTTAATATCTCTGGTGGGGAATCTGTAAAAATCTGAAACTTGCAGAGAATCAAGTACTACATAATAAATAGTTGTAGTAGAAATTTGGAGTTTGAGACTTTTCTGGTTTTATTGATATGGAGCGATGGGTAAGTCCTTAGAGTTACAAATCTTAATTTTCACTTATCCATAAGTTTTGATATCTTTGATTAAAAATAGTCATTGTACAGTCATGATATTTCATTATAGAGTTTGTCAGTAATCTGGTAGCTCTGTTCTGTAGGTGTATGAGTTCCAGAGGTTTGTGTTTTTTCAGTACTTTTGATGGAGGAACCCATTATGCATTGGATGCCTTTTGGAAAGAAATTCTTGGACTTGATGGCTTGAAAATTGCAGATATAAGTCTTGATTTCAAAACACATGTTTAAAATTTCAGTACGCCACTACTGTTTATCATAAATACAAGTTTCTACTGGGATATCTACATATTCCAAAGATATAGATTTTTGATAACATCTAATGGCGGATTTGCTGAAAGGTAAAAATCTGTGCTTTTCTTTCGTTTGAGGTACATATTTACATTTTGCAAATCTAGATTTCAACACGTTCTCATTTGATTTCACTTCCTCCGTCGAAACAAAAATGTAGGATATTCCTTTGATATAAGGTTAAGTAAGATTCCTTTGATCTTTCCTAAGTATTCAGAAACCTGCATATTTTTTATTTAGACCAACAGCTAGGCATTAAACTGAAAATCTTTACTTTTTTTTCATTACTAAATATCATGCATTTTTCTTTTAGTTTGTCAATTAAATTAGCATATTCATTATACAAAAGAGATGAACCTTCTTCATTATCTACTTGGTCTTCTATAAATGAATGCTCTAATTTCTTACACAGCTCTTTTGAAATTTACTTTGCTTTGCATATTAAACCTCTTGATTTTTTTCCGATCGTAATCGTTTAATTTTTCATACTGTTGAAATATCCAGTACAGAAAAACTGCATCAACTTCACATAAACTAATCTCTTCTGAAACAAACACTTCTCCAGTTTTTCATGAATGTCTATACTTTCGCTAGCCAAAAATGTATTTTTATAACACGTGCACGTGGGCTATAAATATTTTCCTGGGAAAAGGTGTACATGATGCTGTCTGTTGTTCTTTAAATGTTCCAACGTAATTTTACAACAACCATTGTAGCCTTTTTTTCTTTGATCCAGTGTGAAAGCAAAAAGTATCACAACACATATGTCCAAAAAGATAATTATACTTACTTAAGTGATATGTACCTAATCTTAACTTCAGTAGTGTTTAATCAACTTGGCAGAAATTCCTAAAATTAGTAAAGCCCTTGCTGATTTTACCATAAGTATGCTTATGGCAATCTTCTTTAATAAATTTGCCAATAGAACATTCCATTTTTATGAACTTTAAATAACAAATTTTTATATAATTAAATAGCATAAGACATCGAATACATCTGCTCACCAATAGAAACTGTGTAGAACTGGGAGAAATGATATGAGCTGATATATGCTTCTCAGTTCTGAATTGTCATAACATTCTGCAACAAGTAGTAGTAACATTCTGAAAATGGCTCTTTTTTATATATACATGTTATCTTTTCTTCTTTCAAATACAAACCAGGGTTGTGAGGTTTGGCTACTTTTAGCCAATTTGGCTATTTTTGATCATGACTGGTTCATTTTTTAACTTTAAATTTTAAAGCTAAAATGTTAAATAAATTTTCATTGATTACAATAATTTATGATTTTCAATTATTTATAATTCATAAATTTCATGATTTGTGGGATTAGTAATAAGAATAACTAGAAGATCTGTAACGAAGTTATGCATGTCTGATAAATAAATAAGCAAAATTTTAGGACTTGCTCATAACTCCATATCTATAAAATCAGAAAAGTCTTAAACTCCAAATTTTTACTACAATTATGTAGTATTCGATTCTTTGTAAGTTTCAGATTTTTCCCGGTTCCCTCACCAGAGATATTAAGGCTTAAATATTTGTAAATTTGAAAAAGTCACCATGTTTGTGACAGGTATAAAATGTGGGACAGATATAAAAAGGAGAAAAATCTCAGTCTTGAAATTTCTCCAGTTCCCCCCAGGGGGCTGCGCCGCCATTGATTGCGGTGAACGGATCTTAGGTCTGTACCTCTGGTCCTCCGTCTGCTGGGGGAAAATCAATCGGGTTACCCGTTACCCTATTGACGATGAAGTGGCCATTGTGTTGGTAGGGCCCCGACTCTTCCAGGTGGTCGTGCCCATGGACTGTGCCTATTCATGGCCTGAGCCAAGGGCTGACCTGTGGCTGGTGTCGAGCTTGGCGGACGTTCTATCGGCCCCTGCCCGGTGAATGATTTCGCCAAGTCAGCGACCTGGCTGCGGCTCCGCTAAATTGGAGATTTGGTTATCTTCGCGACTGGCCTTAAAATAGGCATAAACTTCACGGTTGTCTGGCCAGTTCGCTTATCTCGCTCTTGAAATTTCTCCAGTTCAGACATTAGTAGAGTAAGATATGGTGAAAATTTAAATACTTAAATTGTTCCCTTCATTTCTTTTTAAAGTCTAAAAACTGCATTTTGGGCTAAACTGATGCTGAATTTCAACGCTAAATTTCAGCCACTCAAGTTGCAGTTACACAAATTTTACAATAGCATGAAATGTAGACTACTTTAAGGTCAGTAAAGTGGTTTTTATTTTAAGTATATAACTCTTTTGAGTTTCAAGATATTTAAATTTACTTGAACATCAAATTTGGAGTCCGCCATGTTGAAAAATAGCTGTACCAAATAAATGAGAAAGATGAAAAATTTTTAAAAATCATTTTTCATCTGCTGATATATGTAAGAACATTTGTGCGAAATATAAAAATTTTCAGAAAGTGTCATGCAACCACCACTGGGTGATTCTATCTGGAATGGGTCATTGATATTTTCAATTACGCTATATAATATTGCTTGGTAAGTATTTTTGAAACACAAAATTATTGACTGGATAATCATCATCTACTAATAAACCGGTATATTTTCTAATATTCGAGAATATAAGTATTTCGGGTTCAATACTTCCCATATTATTTTACCTCTTTTATTTCGCCATATATTGATTTTATTTCATATTTCTGTATATTTATTGAGAAGCGGGACCAAGATATTTCATTCTTCAGATCTTCCTGTGAAGGTAATTGTTGTATAACGAGAACAGAGATTCTTAAATTTCTTTTTAGGAACATTAATTTAAATATGTTAATAGAATGCTTTGAATAGGAATCTCAGTTAGAATATTATAGGAATTTCGACATAATTGTGAATTTAAAGTTTTTTATATTATATGTATATTCCTTACGGAGAACGGGTATACTATTAGTTAATTAATATGCTTCAGCAATTTTATGTAAATCACGTTTTCATGCTCTTTGCAGGCCATTTCGCAAAAAGGGTCGGTTATATTTTTCAAAATTAAGCCAAAAATTTATTCAGTATTGGAATAACCATCAAGGGATGTGCCTACTAAATTTTAAGAAATTTCATTGAATAGTTTTTTCACTACAGTGAAAACCGTCTTTAGTTTTCCTAAATTAAAAACTTAAATATCTCGAGGAGGGAGAATATCCATCTTAGAGTAATGCTTTTGATCTTATTATTTTCATTGGCAAAAATTACGCATAGAACATGTATTCAATTGATATACTTGTAGCATTTTATTTTATTTCTTGAAGATTCTTGCAGGCCGCTTCGCTAAAAAACTCTGATTCTTTTTCTTCGAATCGTATCAAAATCTAACCAAGACTAATATAACCCACAAGCAACGTATCTACCAAATTTTGTGAAATGTGGTCTATAAGCTTCTCAGCTACAGTAGATACCTACAATTTTTGCTAGCCATTTAAAAAAAATAACAGGTTATTTTATTTCGAATCGTACCAAAATCTTAGCATCAGGATAACCCACAAGTGACTTACCCTGGTCCACTAAATTTTGTAAAATTTGGTCTATTAGTTTTTCAGGCAGACTAAATACAGGGAAATTTTGCGGGCCATTTCGCAAAGAGAGGCGACACCAGAATCAAACACAAATGACTTACCTACCAAATTTCGCGAAAATTGATCCATTAGTTTTTGAATTAGAGTCGATACATACATTTCACTGACAGACACACAGACACACACAGATGTCACGCTAAAATTAATTTTTTCGTGTTCTAGATGCCCCAAGACGTGTAAATCCGTCGAAAACTTGAGTTGCGATTTTCAACAAGATTCCAATGTACATTACCATGCATTGCAGGGAAAGTAAAAAATGTTACTGGTTGGTGGCAAAATGTTGAAAATATCATTATTTTCACCGAACATTTTTTTTTTTTTAAGAAACAAATTTTGAGTATTTCTCAGAATCCGTTAGAAGAAAAGCTTATATGATGACTGACATGGATACAGCTTTTAAATTCCAGGGGAGGATAGGGAGCTCACCAGCGATTTCCACATCCGGTTATCTTTTCCATTTCCGGTTCAAAACTTTTCAATTTACTTTAAATATAAAATATCCAAGATTGGCTACAGATACATCTTCACTGATAACTGATACTGATATAGCACTAGAATCTAAAGGGGGTAGGGGGTGGTTATGAGAATTTTTACTTTCCATTCCTATTACACTACCAGTTCAATAATTTTCGTTGAAAAATCGATTTCTCAGGATTGGTTACAGATAATGCTTAGATACTGAGTGAGGTGGATTCAGTATTAAATTATGAAGAAGTAGTGTAACTCGCTGCTAAATTTCTCCTTTGCATATATCACTAAAGAAAAATCTGATATGGACAGCACGTTACTTTCCCTATATAATGCAATTAATTTACTTTTTTCGCAGTAAAAAAAGGTTGTGCAATATTCACGGCACAATGCTTTTATCATTGAATTGTAGATTTGGAGTTTTACCCGATGACAACATGGAAACTATTTTAAAGTACCCAATAAACTTATATTTCGCGCAATTCTAAATTGACAAAATTAACGTCATTTTTACAATTTTCGTCAAACTAAGGCAAGATGTCGAGAAATTGACGATATTTCGTTAACACGATATTTCGTTAATCTAAATGTATAGCCAAACTTTACACTTAGACGAAGAGATGATATTTTTGGGATATAAATGACTATTGGCGAGCTGTTGGCCTTAAAAAGAAAAACTATTACACAAGTATGTTATCTCGTGAATGAAACGAACTAGATCCATAAGAATTATGTTAAGACATGTATCGCATAATACTGCTTGAAAAGTGATTATATTTCACGTTGGTTAATAATTTTTACAAATATGTGTAATATTTTTTGTCAAATTTGTTAGGAAAAAGTGCGATATATCGATAGAATGGTTTGTACCAGCCTCCTAAAATTTGTGTTATTCGTTTTTTAATGAAAAATTGCATAACAAATGATAAGTATGCAAAAATTTATAAAAATACTTAATAGTGCTGTGGAAAATGAAGTTTACGCACAGCTTGCCTTAATATGAAGGCTCTTGTATAAAATTCTTACTTCGTTTCCTATTCAGTGAAAAAAAGACTAAGCCTTATTAAAATATTTTAGATAAAAAATACATATTTTACAAGCAATTATTAGGATTTTATGCAGAAGAAATGAATACATACTGATAAAGAACTATTTTATAAAGTTTAAATATCTGTCAAAATCATTAAAGTGGTGAAATCAAAGATCGGGGCGGGGGGGGGGGGGATAAATGAGAAGGATAGTATAAAGGGAGGGGGAAAATTAAGAGGGAATATTAAGAGGGAAAATTAGAAGTTAAAATGAAGGAGAGAAGGAATAAAAGGCATTGTCTCTAGTGTCAAAGGAAGAGTGCCCATTATTGAGTATTTTTGAAATATGAACGGAGAATCATCAAATTGAGTAAGTGTTATTATGTGCTTAATTATATAAATTTCCATACATAACTAGCGATGCCTTAGAAAAACGCACTCAAGATTAAGTTACATTAATTATTGTACAAGCAATATAACATCATTCAAAGAGGTTCTTTGGAATACCAAGTTTGATATCACAAACATAATTTTGTGTTAATAACATTATATATATATATATATATATATACAAGATTCATATGAAAAAAGAGGGGGAAATGACCAAACGCAAGGCATAAAATGGTAGAGGGGAATGGTGACCCCTCTTTTCCGTTTAAAAGGCTGCTTTTATGCTCGGGCAACACTCACGGTACCAATGCCATGCATTATCCATACTTCCGTAAATGTGTCAAGTCAAAAACACTCGAAAAAGTGCAAAGTAAAGAAATAGGAATCAACCAGGATTGCAAGGGAGAGGAAAAGAATGGAAATGCAGCAAATGCCAGAGTGCATCATATATAAAATCAGTTTACGCATGCGTAATTCGTTATTTCCACCTTCATCGTTCTATACCTCTGTCATATCCTTTAAGTAAGCATTTTCTCCCTTTTTGTATTAAATAGGGAATTATAATAACATGTCAGTAAGCCAATTGGATAATTCCGTTTTATTGCCTCCTTCATAATATTCCTATTATGCATGATGCAATCAGACTTGAAAGTATTAATCCGTTGATTTCTTTTGAGGTGACCAATGACGACATTTCTGAAAATGTTTTTGGTCAAATTGGACTTCCAATCAATAATGTGATTGATTTCCATATTGAAATTGTTTCTCTTGTCATATAAGACGGTATAAGTACCATATCTACTGTCATGTCATAGAGTGATGCCTAGAAAATCAACACCATCTTCCACCTTACTTATATTCTCGATCAATTCCAGTTCTTTTGGATAAAAAGTAAAATCAAATTGGGGTGTATTCTTATATTGCCCAATAAGGACATCGTCAACGTAACGAAAATATGACATTTCATGAAATATATGAGTGCCATTTTCAAATTTATACAAGTATAGATCGGCGAGCAGGGATGAACATCCCCCTCCCATGGGAATACCCTTAACCTGTTGAAAATAGTTGGTGCCATCAAATAAGATGTTTTCAAACAACACAATGCGAATCAAGTGCTTGTACTTTCTGAATGTAATATGCTCTTTTAAGTCAAATAACGTGTTCCAATGAAATGATTTTTATATAAAATCCAAAAAAAGTTTAAAATGTTCTAAAAGTCACTGAGTCATGCATTCGCACATCCAGGCCATTTTAATATGACTTATGACGATATAGAGTTTAATGTATGTTTTATACTTTCTCCACAGCTTTAATGAGCAAGATGGTGGATATAGTGAAAACAATCACGTTTTACATTTACTCCTCAATAAGAGATATAAACTGTTGAAATGATACTTTATGAATGAATACAAATATATTATTTAGCGACTGGCAATTATACTGTTATAAAGTATATGTCCGGTAATACAACAATACAGGGTAGTAGTATTATCGATAACCAGTTACCCTCTAGCTTTGTATATGATGCCTAACATAAAGAAATATTTCAAGCCTGTGCAACGTGCTATTTCCAACGCTGTGACAAATATAAATAGCGTCTGTAATGTTTCTCATTGTTCTAAAGACTCGATCCTTAATCTAAATGGATCACCCTTTTTTAAATATTCACATCGTCATTATTTTAATAGAATACGTGATTTCCAGTTTAAAAAATGCCAATCCCATCGATGTAAACTCTGCCCAGTGGCAGACCTTCTCCAAATATCTACTCAAGATCCCAGTTACGGTACATTCTGCAAAACTTATAATGTCATCTACTGCATAACCTGCAAAACATGCCAAGCCAAATATATCGGCCAAACCAAAAATCGGTTACATTTGCGAATAAACTTACATCGAAGTCAAATCGGCAAATCTCTTCTCACTGATGCAACTATCACCAATTTGGAACTCCGTCATTATGAAAACCATTATTTTTCACAAATAATTGTTACAATCACCGATGTAGTACCCAACCTGTCAGAAAGACTTTGGTGGGAAAATACATACCTCCAACAACATGGAACAGCTTTCGCGTATGGACTCATTACGAACATTTGTAATGACAATTATAATTTGGAATCTTGTAAAAATGAAAAACGTAACCCTGTATTACAAGATATCCATTGTGCTATAGAAAGAGATGGCAAAGGGGAACAAGAAAAAAAAAATATCAGTTATAAAACAACTCTTGAAAAAATCGAAACGTTCATAAAAAAGTGTGTACAGGAATAATAATAAAACTCGGTTGGTTCAAAAATCTTATATTTAGTATTAAAAAACATTATATTCAACGCATCTGGTGTTATTTGAAAGTGTATAAACTCGAAGAACAACTGATAGTTAATAATAATGAAAATGCATGTACAAACTACGCTATAATGATGGATTTACTTAAACTAAAAGCCAGTATATTAAACATAGTATTGATAACCTCTACTCAGAAGAAAACTACTACAGCAGAGCTTTTTGTTACAACCTACAAAAATAAATTATGATGAATTACCAATCAAAACATATATAAAAAACTTGGCACATCTCTTACCAATACCTAACATCGAAGTAAAACTGATTTATAAATTTGTGCAAACCAATGGTAGAAAACTATTTAATTATAACCGCATAAGTAGAAACATCAATGTATATAAAAGTGAAGTGTGTAATTGTCAAAACAGCCCTTATATAGATACCCATCATGGGCACATTATCACTGGAAACCTGGATCTATTGGATAATCACAAGTTAAAATCTATGCTTCAACTTGGTACGAAATTTCGAATACAAGATTTCACAAATATTAAAAAGGACTTTGAACAAGATTTGAAGAAATTTACATATAAACTCGCCGTAAAATACAGCATGCAATACAAGCTTTCAAAGAATGGCAATCCAACCTTGCCAAAATGTTCAATCTCCACTGCAAAACTTTGTGTAAAAAAACGTATTATCCTTCTCTTCAAAATGCAGTCAATAAATATGAAGATAAATATGTTATAACTTATACTGATAAAGTAGTATCAAATTACGCTTTCACATGCAGAAAATACTACGTTGATACTTTAAAAAATAGTTATCTTGACAAACAAATGTACTCCCCTTTACTACAAAATGAAAATTGTTTGGTAAATAAAATTAAAGCTCTGTATAAACGCATTGGTATCGAACTTAAAGCAGTTAACTTTCCATATCTGGTACTAATCCCAAAACTTCATAAAAATCCAGTCAAGTTCCGGCCGGTGACAGTGGGATGTGGATCCTTTTTAACAATTGCAAATGAAAAACTTTTAACTATACTTAAAAATGTTATGATTATACTCAAGGAACAGTAATGATAAATAATAGTTACGATGTGCCATCAACCGATTTCAATTTTATAACAAGGATATACGTTTCAAAAGTTACGATTTCCGTGATTTATTCAACAACATCAATCTGGAAAATCTATATGAAATTTTGAAGGAACTATATGAAATATATGACTTAAAAGAGCATATTACATTCAGAAAATACAAGGACTTGATTCGCATTGTGTTGTTTGAAAACATCTTATTTGATGGCACCAAATATTTTGAACAGGTTAAGGGTATTCCCATGGGAGGGGGATGTTCATCCCTGCTCGCCGATCTATACTTGTATAAATTTGAAAATGGCACTCATATATTACATGAAATGCCATATTTCCTTTACGTTGACGATGTCCTTGTTGGGCAATATAAGAATACACCCCAATTTGATTTTACTTTTTATCCAAAAGAACTGGAATTGATCGAGAATATAAGTAAGGAGGAAGATAGTGTTGATTTTCTAGACATCACTCTAAAACATGACAGTAGATATGGTACTTATACCGTCTTATATGCAAGAGAAACAATTTCAATATGGAAATCAATCACATTATTGATTGGAGGTCTAATTTGACGAAAAACATTTTCAGAAATGTCGTCATTGGTCACCTCAAAAGAAATCAACGGATTAATACTTTCAAGTCTGATTCCATCATGCATAATAGGAGTATTATGAAGGAGGCAATAAAACGGAATTATCCAATTGGCTTCCTGGCATGTTATTCTAATTCCCTATTTAATACAAAAAAGGGAGAAAATGCTTACTTAAAGGATATGGCAGGGGTATAGAACGATGAAGGTGGAAATAACGAATTACGCATGCGTAAACTGATTTTATATATGATGCACTCTGGCATTTGCTGCATTTCCATTCTTTTCCTCTCCCTTGCAATCCTGGTTGATTCCCATTTGTTTACTTTGCACTTTTTCGAGTGTTTTTGACTTGACACATTTACGGAAGTATGGATAATGCATGGCATTGGTACCGTGAGTGTTGCCCGGGCATAAAAGCAGTCTTTTAAACGGGAAAAAGGGGTCGCCATCCCCCTCTACCATTTTATGCCTTGCATTTGGTCATTTCCCCCTCTTTTTTCATATGAATCTTGTATGTTACTTTAGGAGAGTGTGTTGCTTTGCGCCAACTTCTGGAGAATAATTGGATAACTGTGGAATTAATTTTAATCTTATATGTTTACTATGCTATATATATATATATATATATATATATATATATATATATATATATATATATATATATATATATATATATATATATATATATATAATTATATATATATATATTAATTATAATTAATATATATGTATATAATTATAATTATATGTATATATATATATTAATTATATTCTTTAATTATATATATATATATACAATTAAAGAATTTTTATTTTGCTTGTATTATATATACCTGAGACTGATTATTAATAGAAAATGTTCTGTATAGCATAAGTGAAAGGAAGATGAACTGAAATGTAAATGTGACATCAAAAGTACTATACGACAAGCCGTTGAATATTTAAAAAAAACATGATAAGAAAACATTATAAATGAAACAGGTACTAAATGGGTATAAAATATCCCTTTTTCCCTGTTCCATATATGAATTAAGGAATGGAATGAGAATTACGTGTGGTAAAGAGGGGTGAATAAATTTTCAACACAATAAGATGAAAGTATTGATATAAACTATATATGTAATTCAGGTACTTAAGGCACTAATCCTCTTGTTCCCTGCATAAATATAAATGGTGTAAATACAAGAAATATGTTTAAAGATGAAAAGTTGCAAAACAGAAACATTGTTTTGCACGATGAGCTAGCTCCCAATTTTTTTTTTAAATTGAATAAATTGAATAAAGTGAAAAGCTTTTCCGAAACTATGTACGTTATCAAGGGCCATACATGTCTCGTTAATGCGGATTCTACGTTTATGTGTGCATTACTATAAATTGTATTACAGAAATAATGCACATGGCCCGACGTAGAGGAAAATATAAAATGGATCAGATATATAAGAAATCAAATATAAAAATCAAATATAGTCAAATATACCAGCGTGTGGCTAAGTATTTATAGGAGAATACAGTGTCATAAAAAGGAATAAGAATATAAAATAATTTATACGTATTTACCCCTTGTGCTGCTTAACAGAGCAGATTACGGGATACTGACTAAGCATTTTAACACAAAACAGGTTACAGTTAATTCTATATTCTAAGATTTCAACTGTGGGAAGTGAACCATGGAGATAAAAAATTATTTAAAATTGTTGGAGAATGATCTGTCAATATGTTGCTGTAATTGAAGCAAGGTGTTGAGGTTAAAATTAAAATGTGTTTTAATAAATGAAAATTAAGTTTTGGCGGGTTGGTAATTTGGACAGTGTTGTTGATAAATTTAAAAATATGTTCTTTGTAGTAACATGGTGTACTTAACATTTTTATTCGTAATAACTGGTTATTAATAATATTTTTAAATACTGATTTTGAAAGATATATATATATATATATATATATATATATATGTGTGTGTGTGTGTGTGTGTGTGTGTGTGTGTGTATGTGTGTGTATGGCGTGTGTGTTTTGAAAGGAAAATTTACATTTTTGATACAAAAGTAACACCTCCAGTACCATAAGTAGAAATCTTTATTAATTTGTTCCACCTCCTCCAGAATTTAACCTTTTGCTTACGGGTGGGACACCGTTAATCTCAAACGAAGAATCTCTGAAAAATACTGGTATTTGACATACCCTATCCCATGGACGCCATGGACGCCAATACCTGCAAAGGGGGATAGAACTGTTTGGGATAGGGTATGTCAAGTACCTGTCTTTTTTAGAGGTTCTTCGTTTGAGATTGACGCTGTCCCGCCCGTAAGCAAAACGTTAATACTGAATCCATTCCAGTCATTATTTAAGCTCTTGCTTTTGCTAATCTTGAAAAATAGAACGCAAAATAGAAACAGAATCGGAAACAGAAAAAGAACAGAAAATATAAATCCATAATGATACCTCTACCTCCTATGATGCTAAATCCAGATCTGTCATTCTCTAAGCTATATCTATTGTAGATCCTGAGAAATAGATGTTTCAAATATTTTTCAGTAAAAACATAGATGGCGAATTTGATTGCCACTAATAATAAAAACATCATCACTAGCAATTTACATTCGCAAAAATATTTTTATTTCTCGTATAAATAGAATTTTCTCTATACACGTTCCACTTTTGATTTCTTTCTGTTCCCACATGCAATAAATACCAATTTCTGGCTACTGTTTGGACAAAAAGATGTACATAAATGAATGTTCGTGATCGAGATCTTTTCGTAATATAGTGGGTTTTCCCTGCGGAAACGAATCTTAGTTTACCAAGTACAGAAATGACAGATTTAAATCCGAGTCCGAAAATTATAACCCAGAAAGGATTACTGAGGTTTTAAGAACTTTATTCTTTTTGCAAATAATATATAATTATCTCTAGTAGTAGTTAAGGAAAGGGCCTGTTTGGCCGAGAAACTTTGGGAAATTATAGTGTTAAAAGCAAATAATGGCAAAGAATGAATACCTAAATTTAAAATAGAATTTTTTTGAATGAACATCGGTGCTGTTATGGAACATTTTCAAATGCTTAATAACTTTTAAAACATAAGTAAATATGCACTTTTAAAATTTTGTTAAATGATGTTTAAAATGTTATGTAATATGAAACATGAAATTATCTAGAAATAAAGAACATCAGTTGACGTAATAAAGTCTAATGCAGTCAAAATCACATTAATTTAAAACACAATATAATAACTGGCCAATTTAAAGTCATAGAAGAAAATAAATCTTCAAAATAATAATATTAGTCATAATAATAACAATAGCAACAATTACATTAATAATAGTAGTAGTAGTAAAAATATTGATAATAATAATAATAATAATAATAATGATGATAAAAATAATATTAATAATAATAATAATAATAATAATGATAATGATAAAAATAATATTAATAATAATAATAATAATAATAATAATAATAATAATAATAATAACGATAAAAATGATATTAATAATAATAATAATAATAATAATAATAACAATTATCAACAGTGCAATGTAAGAGTAAATTCACCTTCTACACTGTATAGTGCTAATAGATCTGATTATATCATTTATTGGTCTTTAACCGATTCATATTTTTAGATATATGCGCATTTTCTTAATACGCAATCCTATATTTCATATTACGTTTGTGAACGAATTTAAGCTAATAAATAAAAAAAATCTAAATTTATCATCAATACAAATATATTTTATCAAATACTGATTTTAGCCCTCTTGTAAGAAATTACAATTTCCAAAATTTACACTACACGAAATATCTTTTCTGCTTCCTATCTCTTCCTCCCGAACAAATCAAATCAACTTCAAACTCGAAAAAATGTACATATATGAATTCTCATGCTTAGGATGTTTCCATGTCACTCTTGTCAATCTGCGGTGTTTTCCCAAATAGTTGAATTTTAGTTTCAACTGGCATAGATAAGTACAGGAATGTTAGCCTTAATTCAGAGTTTGGAATTTATAATCTAAATTCTAGAGCAAGGCTGCCCAGCATTTTTGTATTGAAATCTTACTTTTGTTTTTATGTAGCGTTATCGCAATCTACATATATACGGAAAAAATAAGAATCCGATATACAAGGTGATTCTAGACTCCGTGTACAAATTTTAAAGAGAGATTAGGGACACTAAAACAAACCTTTTCCATTAATGAATACATGCCATCAGGCGTCAGCTTAGGGCGCAAATAGCCAATTGCTGTCCCGTTCCACATTGCCCTTTAGCGCCCTAAGGTGGGGTCTAATGACATGCATCCATTATTGGAAAAGGGTTGTTTTAGTGTCCCTTACCTCTCTTTAAAGGACACTAGGTGCCGTCTGATGACATGCATTCATTAATAGAAAAGGTTTGTCTTAGAGTCCCTTATATCTCTTTAAGGAACACTAAAACAAACCTTTTCCGTTGATGAATGCATGTCATCAGACGTCACCTTAGACGTCACCGCACTTTGGAACGACACAGCAACTGGTTATTTTTCGCCTTCATCATTCCTAAAGCAGAATTTGTACGTGGAACATGGGGCATCCCACGAAATATAAGGTAGCCCACATAAATTTAGTGTATGGAGCTGTCAATGAAAAGGGAAGAGCTGCTGTAAGAATATCATGAGCGGCTCTCGTTTCTTTTACTTTTATTAAACACCCTGTTTACCTTTATTAAATACCCTATTCACTTTTATTAAGCCCCGCTCACTTTTATTAAACACCCTGTATACTTTACAAGTACAAAATTTCAGACATGGAATCGTGACCTACAAAACCAGAGAAACAGGATTATTTATATTAGACCATAATGAGTTTTAATTTAATGACGCAGTAAAAATAGTTACTATAAATGTTGATCTATAAACCTTTGCGTACTTATGTTTAAAAAGTATAGGATCAATTAAACACATAAAAATATCGTAAAGATTTACTTCCACAAAACTATTTTTTTTCTTTCGTAAAATTACATTTCTTATAATTTCATCAGTCCCGAATATCATTTCATTTTCGATTTCTACATCTGCCCCCGCACAATGTAAATAGATCAATTCCCTCCTCTTCTTTCCGATGGAAAGAGGATATAACTCCGTACTTGGGATGGTTCTGTGTTACTCTTGTCAATCTCGGGTGCCTCCCTGCGGAAATGAAGCCAAGTTTACCACTGGCAGAGATAAGTACAGGAATGACATATTTAAATCATATCCTAAGAGTTATTCCCCTGTGAGGATTTGAGAAGTTTCAGAAACTTTTTACCACATTTAAATAATATATGATTATTGTTTATGCGGAAGTATAGTGAAAAAATGATAAAAATGCCGGACACGGACAGTTTAATTGTTAAGGCACATGACTTAGTTCGAGGCTAAAGATTGATTCACCTAGCAGTCCCAAGCTCTCCCCGTGTCTATACGGAGTATGGGCACGTTAAATCAATAGGTTTTTGAAACGGTACATCTTGTAGATACTGCCATCATCATCTCACCTACATTTTCAATCTCCTTCTGAGTACTAATATTTTGCAAATTATATGAGAATTATAATAGCTTACAAATTAATCGTATATGAAAATGCGAGTTCGCAATTTGTTTGTTCTAAATATAAATTTATTTAGCTCGATATATTTGTATATATTTTCGTCTTACATAAGATGGGTAGGAAAAAAATAAATATATATATATATATATATACGTGCCAAGAGTTTATAGATATAATCTATCTCTTGCTTCAGAAACGCATATTTGTGTTCATTTTGATTAAATACTTGGACTTGAAAAATATTTTTTCGAAATGAACTATTTTTTAGGCCTAGAACTTATCCGCGTGTACATCTTTAGTACTTGGTTATTTTTATTTTCGAACCACCCACACAATTGATATCTGTTGATTATCTTTAGCTTGATGACTAGAAATATGCATTTTACTTTCCTCATGATGGTTGATTCTCTATTTAATACTTATTTTTAATTTGTAGGCATATTTCAAGTTAAGGTTTTTTGAGTTACAACTTATCTCTATTCTATCATTGGAATTTCATATTATATATATATATATATATATATATATATATATATATATATATATATATATATATATATATATATATATATATATAATATATATATATATATGTATATATATATATATATATATACATATATATATATACATATATATATATATATACTATATATATATATATATATAAATATATATATATATAATATATATATACATATATATACACATATATATATATATATATATATATATATATATATATATATATATACAGAAGTAAAAGTAATTTTGGAACTGTTTGCCTGAGAAACACATACGTAAAATATGGTAACATGGCGCTATGCTGTCCTTGTACATAATTACAAATATAATCTCTAAACAGAAAACCAAAGACACTGAAAAGCAGAAAATCAATGCAAACAACGACTAGTATCACAGATTGGCCAGGGGGGAGTTGTGACCCCCACTCTCCGGTTAAGCAATGGTTTAAGCCATCCATGGCAACACTCCCTTAACCTGAGAGTGGGACTCACAACTCTCCCCGGCCAATTTGTTATACTATTCTACTATTCGTTGCTTGCATTGATTTTCTGCTTTTCAGTGTCTTTGGTTTTCTGTTTAGAGATTATATATATATGTATATATATATATATATATATATATATATATATATATATATATATATATATATATATATATGAATATATATATAAATATATATATGTATATATACACACACAAGCATATATATATATATATATATATATCATACATATATGATTAGCCTGCGAATGGACAGACAGACAGAATGAACAAAGTCATAAACACATTTCAACAATGTTGGAAAGTGTTAGAAAACAACAGCACGTATATTGTTTGTCACAAATAAAACTGAGTATGAGTCGTCATATTACAAATTAACAAGAAAGATCAATCATGCTTAAAACATTGATTATGAAACAACTTTCCAACTTCGATGCAATTTTATTTAAAGAAGTTTAAAATGCAATACATTCCTCGGTAATATTTTAAAACTTATCACAATACTACATAAATTTATTATATTTGAAAACTTAAACCTTCATTGAAATAAAATGAACTTCATTCAAATGACGGCATTGAAATATAAATTGCCTGGTTTAAATATCTGTAAAATGCGATACATTCCATGGTAATATTTTTAAAACTATCATAATACTACGATAATTTATTATATTTGAAAACTTCATCGAAAACAACTGAAATTAATTCAAATGACGTCATAGAAAAAATAACACGCCTTTATCTCTCTATAAAAACAACATTTCATTCATAACTTTCTCCCATTCATTTCATTCATCACAATACTATAATAATTTATTTTATTTAAAAATTAAGACCATGGAGCTACAAGTAATTAAACTCTATGCTTAAAATTTCATCGAAAAAAATCATCCTTCTATTTATAAAATCAATTAATATTTCATTCATAACAGCCCTGCAGACTCCATGGGCTAAATTATTTTGTGTTAAAGAAATACAGCAATTCTAATACAACTCATACTACATATTTTGCTGTTTACATTTTACATAAGTAAAAAAAAGGCTTCGTTGCAGAAATAATCAAATTTGGATAATCATTCAAACTCAAATATATTGTATTTGCGTTGTTTCAGTATGTAGATGCACAGAATTTAGGCAAAAATAAAGTAGTTTTAGGACGGATACAACACTCAATATGAATTAAAAAGAACTTAAAAAATCTCGATTTTGAACCAAGAGGGATGCCATATATCATTTTGAAGTGGGTCATGTGATCGTTTCATATCATGGTCACGTGATCGTTTCATATAAGAGGTGTAATTATTATTTTAATTTTTATTTTAAAAACTACTGAATATATTTCGCTGAATTTTCTTTTATATATTTTATGGAACAATTTGAATATTACCTAAAATTTTCGAAGCAATTCGTGGATTTTAAATCCGCTTAAAAATGTTTAAATAATTAGGTCCCATAGGGCTCAATGTATTTCATTTTTTCAACCCGGGTTCAATCCAAAACTAATTGGGTGATATTATTCATTTATATTCCCATAGGTCCTACAGACCGTCTGAACAACATACTCAAATTTCATTTATGTCATTTTTACGGCAGTTATCGTGCTAACCGACAGACAGACAGACAGAATGAACAAAGTCATAAACACTTTTCAGCTTTGTTGTAAAGTGTTAAAATTTAAGAACACTGAAAACGCTGCTTGGTTCTTTGAGGTTTGTATATTGTTACATTGGTACATTTTTTTACACAAATACGTCATTTATTACTTGTCTTGACTTGGGTCATTTACATTTCTTACACTGTCTCTGAAGACGTAAATATGGGCCAATTAATATATAAAACATATTCATTACACACATTATATTCGATAAAAGCAATATGAAAGAGGATAAACATGTGGAATAAATAAGGAGTCGGTCCTGTGTTATGCCCCGACACTGAAAATTATTAGTTCCATTCAGATGTCAAGTGAGCCCGACATTGAAAATTGTTCAAGTCGATTGGTCAGTAAACTACGACATTGAAAATTATTAGTTCCAGTCAAATATCGGGTGAGACCCAACATTGAAAATCGGTGGTTCCAGTCAGATGCCGGGTGAGCCTTGACATTGAAAATTATTAGTTCCAGTCAGTTGTCAGATGAGCCCGAAATCACTTGTTCACGCTAATTACTCCATTACTGTACTGCAGAAGTCATCTATAAACTAAATATTGTACATACCAATGTTCGGCCTTCAGTATGTTATTATATATTACGTACCAAAGACATTAATGATGTTTTTGGTCAGCCTGAGAGTGTAGTTGATTTGGAATATGATAAAAAAAAATAATCATGTTTCTTAATAAAGGAAGATGTCTGTGTGTGTATATGTCTGTGCACTCTGTAGCAGGAAATATGTGATGTATAGCCATGGAATTTGGTACACAAGTACTTCAGGATCCGAGAAGGTGCACCATATTATGCGTCATATTAATAAATTTCGAATTCGTTTTCGAATTATTTTATGTTTTAGCCAGATTTGCAACGATTTTGGGCGATATTTACACATGCCGATTCTTTAACAACAGACAATATTGTCACAGAATTTCTATCCTTACACCATCCGAAAAATTGAAAAATTATTTTTCAAATAAACTTTGAATGGTACCTATACAATAATTAGAAGATTTTTTAAAAACATATACTTTTCTATTAACAGCAGTTATTGTAAATATCACACACTGCTCCCAAATGTGAAATAATTTCGTGAACCCACCCGTTCATTAATTATAACATTTTTAAAATAACTAACTGTCCATTATTTCTTCTGTCGATTCCCGTACGGTCGTTTCTACCTTCTGCCTTATCAGGTCCATTGGCGCATGGGGATAATGGACATATTCTTGCCACTTGGGAAGGAACTTCCGAAGGTCTCATAAAAGTTTTGAATCTTATTTTTTTACCTGCTTTATAGAAAGCTGTTTTTTTTCGGTGAATAACGTACATGGAGATTTGAAAAAAAAATTGAGTAGCGTAGATATTATTAAGGTAGGGTACACTTATTTACAATCCGGGAAAAGGCGGATAATTATTTTTTGTAAAAAATAAATAAAATTGACTATCCCTTTTTGTTGCTGTAGATTTTATCTGTTTCTCTTCAAAATGAAATAAGACCGATAGAGCTGGGGAAAAATAAATTTGACCTGAAAATGTTAATAGAAATAAATAAATTTACACACATTCACAAAATTGTAGTTTCACTGATTGTCAAAGCAATTTGGAACAGTAATAAAATTTTGGTTTCCAAATATTTCCTGCTTTCGTAGATGAACTGATAAACTGTTACCAGCACATATAAAATGCATGCCCATAGTATATTAGAGCCAAAAGTGGCATTTTACACAAATCTGCATTTCGCTATTTATATAACTCTAATAAATCTAACTTGATATTGCAATTTCTGCAATTTATTCTGTACAAATTTTAGTCGCAACTTCCCGCCTGAATGAAATCAGCTCCTAAAATTTTACGATGGAAAAGAGATGCAAATGAAAAGAACTTTATCGTCCTTAGGGTTTTTCTGTGTCAGGCTTGTCAATCTCGGGTGCTTCCCTACGGAAATGAATTCCAGTTTACCAATGGAAACACCGAGTACGGGAACGATATATTTAAATCCAGGCTGTGAGTTATAACCCTGAGAGGATTTCGAAGAAGTAGAATTTTTCTCTTATTTAAATAACATAATTATCGCCGATGCCAGGTAGAAAGTGTCGTGGTAATATTTAAATGCTCGTTAAGGCAAAATCTGAATATGAACCCCTGTGAAAGTGTAGTATTTATTGGAATTGATAATTTTGCACACTACTTATTTTACTAAACATTTTTGACGCATCTATTTTCGAGGACCAGACAAGGGTTATAATGACTGATATAGATTCAGTATCAAATTCCAAAGATGTTAGGGGAAGAAGGATAAAAGGAACACTAGGATTTCTACTTCCAGCTTTTTCTCCATTTCTGGTTCAAAAATTTTAATTTTACTGAAAACATTTATTTATTCAAAACTGATTATAAATGAGCTTAGATGATAGATGATATGATCAAATTCTAAAGAAGGTAGGATGGTTCACTAAGAATTCTCCCTTACGGGTTTTTTACGTTTCCGTCTCAAATATTTTACTAGAGACATATATATCTCTGAATTAGTTATAGATAGAACTATGATAATGTTGTATACTCTGGCTAGCACACAACTTGGATGTGATCGTATATGGGGTATCTAAACTATTAGGAAACCCCGGGACTGCAGGCGGACGCTTGATGATAAAGATGACTGACTACCATACAGATGAAATTAGACTGGAGACTTCGGTAACAGTATATTACTAATCGGAATTCTGGAAGATCCGGATCAATGACGTTAAATATTCACAAGTGTAATCGAATGGCGAAATAGCAAAATGGCGATGTTCGAAAGGGAGATCAGATCATCTTGATTAAAATAAAATACTCTTCTCAGGTTTCACTTCTTTTATTTAGCATGTTCTTGACAATCTAGAAATTATAATATTTTTCTACAACTCTTTATACAGTAGATTGACATGCTAAGATAAATGCTATAATGCATCCAAAACAATAGAATATTCTTTTAACAAATGCATATCTTCAACATCTCACCTTCGTATAAAATAGCTTTTTGTTTCTTTAAATTAACCAAGACATGATATTTCCATATTAACATTTATATGTTTTATTAAATTAACATAATCAAATTTAGAATAAGTTTAGCCATTTTCTTACTGGCCACAAAGGCAAAGTATGTCCTACTCCTTCCCGAGTTGCTCATCAACTGAAAAATTAATTACTTAATTTTTACTTAACGTTTTTAATGTTAATGCGCGCTCGTGATGCCATAGAAAATAATTCCTATATCTTTTCATATAAAATATGTATCGCGTGAAAATAATGAAACGTCATCATGTATCAAAGCTCGACTGGTTGCTAACGTAGACCGAGAGAATCCAAGAATGCGAAGTGCAAGATTTGGCTATTTATCAGTTGGAATACAATTTATTTTTAAGAATAACAATTGAAAATAGAAAATGGCGTAAATTGAAATTTGCGGAATACGAAAGAATAAAAATGGATTTTTGAAAAAAGCCTTCCCGAAAATGAAATTTAGAAATAATTAATTAACAAGGGGTATGCATTCATTTCATAACAATAATGAATGATGTGGTTTCAACATAAAAATTTAGAGGTATACGTACAAAAAAATTTCACTTTGGGTTATGGAGAATTCTCAATTCAAAAATATACATTTTCCTTGAAACATCTATTTTTCTGGATCTACTATAGAAACAGCTAAAAATAGTTTCGATAGCTTATATAATGACTAATATGGATTCAGCATCAAATTCCAGATGAAGATGAAGGGTATACTGAATATTTTATTTCAGGTTTTTTTTTTTTCACTTCCTGTTCCAAAGAGTTCGTGCAGATCATGTTAGTTTATGTGGTTCATAGGTTCATGTGGTTCATTTCATATGGTTGATATATTTCATAGGTTCATATGGTTGCAGTATGCTTCATAGCGATAGCATTATGCAGACGATATTTTTCCGCCAATTCATTTAAAGAAACTTATATCATGTCACTTAGCAATGAAATTAAACCCAATGTGTTTATACGACAGACGATTTTTAATAAATCTTTCCCCATTTAAATAATAACGAAATTTATATAAAATAAATGTTATATAAATAGTTTTTTGAATGTATTATATTAATTACGGCCTTCGGGTTTAAAGATTACGAGGATTATTGACATTTTCGATTTTTTACGTCATCTGTTTTACTTAAAACATTTATGTATTGCAAAGTTTTTTCACTCTGATAAACATATTATAGTACAGATATAATCTTCTAATATACGAGTATATCTCTCTCTCGTCTAATCTGCGAAAATATAAGTAGTACGAGTATATCTTCCAATACAAAATGTTATCATTGAACATTTTGATTTAAGACGTGTTTCAAAAGAAAAATGCTATTATTTTGTTTGGGTTTTACCTTAAATCAAATTATTTTTGATGTACTACTAAAAGCTTCCATTCCGTAAGCAATAGAAAATATATCTTGAAAAATCAATATTTGATTCCAGTGGAGTACATGCACGGGAATCACAACACAAATAAATATAGATTTAAAAGATTGATATTCTTATTTACAGCCATTTTTCCATTTCCTCTCATAAGCGAGAAAACAACTTTAAAACGGATTTACTACAGAGATTCCTTGAATTCCTTGAGTTGTAAAATAGGGCATTCTGTGTAATTTAAATCTCCTAAAACAAACACAGAGATTTTATCTTTCATCCCTTGAAGTTGCGTATTGAATTTTTTTTAAATGCGTCCTGTCTGACAAGAGATTATGATCTGCATTATTCATAAGTAATGGCAGAAACTGTTTTTTGTTCAGCGAAATACATTTGTACAAACAGAGAAAATTCTTCGTAGTCTCGTACTGATAGGAAAATTTGCATTTAATAAGATGGTTTTATTTATTTATCAAGGACAAACATTGCAGTTATTTCATATGAATAGCAGATTTTATTGCAAAAATTTATGCACATTTTAACCAGTTGAAATACATTTCTATAAAGTTAGGAGTTGATTTCCAATCATAGATGGAGAAATGAAAATATCGCACAATTTAAAATGCCCATTTCTCCCAGATAAATGTAATATTGCATTATTTTGAAAAATAATTAAAATATGGAAATTTAAAGCATTTTTCTTTTTCTCACATACTTCACAGAATATATTATTTATTTGAATATACAGAATATATTATTTATTTTAATATAAAGTATTTATGTTAATATTATTTATTTCATATTAATTATTTATTTTAATATAAAATAAAGTAAACCGGAGAATTTGCATAAAGTCCAAATTTAGAAAATGTATTTTCTGGTGTATTTTAATTCTTTGTATTTCGAAACTTACTGAGATAGCCCAATAAGGGAGAATGTACTATTTTTTGTGGAATAATTTGAGAATCGGAGCAGTTAGAAAGTCCAAATTTCGTTTGTTATTATCTTTCTTGATATATTTTGTTTTTTTAAATTTTGAACCTTAGAGGCACAACCCGTCCTGGGCACAAATGTATTCATTAGATGAGAGTAACTCGAGAACACGAGTAACTAAAAAGTCAAAATTTGGTATGTCGTTGTTTTTCCTACATTTAAGTTGCATATTATTTAAACCATACATTTTTCATACATGTAAGTCACATGAAAAAAAAATATGGTACATTAAAAAATTATAATTTTTGCTTTAACTTGGTGCTTGTTATTTATTTAAAATCAAATTCTTTCTGAATTAATTTACAATTTGTGCATTTTTTCCATACTGAATATAAATTGTTCAAACAATTTTTACTTTCCTTATATACATAATGTATAAGGAAAGTATTGTGACGGGGTCGAAAATTCGAATTCGAGTTTTCGACGGGAAGCCAGTTTCAAGCATCCCTGATCACGAATCAGACATTTTTGAAGTGATGTCTGTGTGTGTGTGTGTGTGAAAGTATGTGTGTGTGTATCAGTGAGTCTGTGGAGATGATAACTGACGAGCGAATGGACGGACCGATTCGAACGAAATTTGGTTAAAAAATCACAATCCGTAAACATTGGAAGTATATTGTTTTTATACGCAATCGAATGTTTAGAACCCCCTTAATTTTCGAGTGAAATTTTGAAAAAATCGTCAAAAAATCAAAACCGCTAATAAAGTTACGTAAATAGACATTTATTATGTGACGTTTCATTAGAAAACGATTGACATAAATTTTAGAACGCCAACATGAACCGTTCTTGAGATATTGCACATTTTCAAAAAAAAAATCAAAAACTTTTATAAAATAAAAAAAGAGTATTTCCTATTGAGAAACATGTTCACTTTTCATATGCAATACCATGCGATAAATTTGGTGACATCATTCTCGTGGATCTAGCTCGTTCCATTCATGAAAAAAGATACTTTGAGTAATACTTTTGTATTTGAACGCCAGTACTCATTTATCTGCTGTAAGCATAAATTATTTCTCCGTCCATAACACTTGGCGAGATTTTGCGATGAATTTGGCGGAATGTCGCCAACTTGGCGACATTTTTAATTGTTGCTAAATTAACAAAAATCTCGCCAAATTGATAAAAATGACGCTAAATCGATGAAAATGACGCCCAATTGAAGAAAATTCAATATCTTGGAAAGAATATAAGTATCTACTATAAGAATAGCAAATTTTTTAACTACAAAAGTAGTAAATTCATTGCATTATATAAGGAAAGTCATGTGTTGCCCACATCAGATTTTTTAATTTATATCGGGTAAATATGGATTGCCCATTTCTATCACATGCCCATTCTAACACAAATAACTAAAAAACAAAGATTTACGAAACTGATCTTATTTATAATGCAATTTCAGTATTCTCTTTCGCAAACGAGAAGGCAACTTTAGAACAGATTTACTGATTAAATGCAAACATTCTCTTAGTTCTTAAAGAAGATATTTTGTGTAATTTAAATCTGATAAAACTAATGGCTGAAATTTAAATATTTTTTTCTTTCCTTGATGTTGTGTATTTAAATACTTTTCTTGTATAAGTAAGAAAAAATATCTCCTCCCTGACGTTAAGATTCTGACCTGTGTAAATAATGATAAAAAAATTTGTCTGAAAAAAAATATTTAATATACACAAATATGTGATTTTTTCAACATCACAGATGGAGAAGAATGTTCATATTCGCTTCTAAAAAAGCGATTTTATTTATTTTTAAATAAGAACGAACATTCCAGGTACTTTATCTGCATGAGGAATTTAATACCCATGATCTATGTATATATGAACAAAAGAAATCCAGTTCTGTAAACTTGAAGATTTATTGCCAATTAAAGTCGAAGAAATATAAAAAAATATAGTTTGATGTTGTAGTTTGTTCAGATATATTAATAAAAAGATATTTCAGATATTTCAATAAATCTGAGCCTAAATCTCAGATTTATTGAAATGACAATAAAAAACACATTTGTTGCATAAGAAATTAGTAAACATTTTTCTATAGCAAATATAAAATGCTTGTATTTCATATATTTTTTTAATACTTTATTCAAACCCGATAAAAATATTATTCTTAAACTCTCCCGTTTAAGCCTCGTGTAGGAGCGGGAAGGGATAAATTAAAATGAATTTAAAATGTTCGACAAAATTTAAAATAAACTATATCTATAATTTATATTGAAATATTTGTCAACTTTAACGTTGCCCTCTTTTACGATTGTGTAGAGAAAACATTAAATTAAAAATGAAATAACAAACGTTCAAAAAATACTGTAGTAAAAACTCGATAATATAAAAATATAAAATCGTAATATAAAATCGTCATAAATACAGCATAAATACAAAAATATACTGAACACAAAGGCACAAAACAGTCGTGCTGCGGTTCGTTATCGACAAAACGGTCGTGTTTCTTGTCGGGCCGAAGAAAAAATGTATGTTTTGTGCCTTTGAAACAGGTCGACCACTATATCTTGTTTGTTGTGTATTTACAAATATTTTATATTATACAGAGGAAATACTGCTCATCCTAAAACTATTAATTTCAAGATAAACAAAAACATAGCTTAAAAAGTCCTATCATTTCGTACACTTTAAAAAAAAATGCTCCTATGTGCGTGTATGTACGTATGTGCATGTATCTACGTATAAGTGTATGCATGTAGCTATGTGTGCATGTATGTATCAGGATTATATAGACATATTAATTATAGAACAAATACACATATTTCTCTTATTTGTTTTGTGCATATTCTTTATGTAAACACTAGATATATAATATTTTCTAATTCATATGGTTAACACTAGATCCAGTGTTTATTTCAGGACTTTAGGCCCGGGAGGGGGGAGCAAATGAAATTTTCGGAGGGGCAAGTTTTCTATTTGCCCTATATAAATATACCTTAATGCTGTGTCACATAAATAGAAACTAGGGTAATATAAAATGTCTCCAGGGGGGGCGAATACTGGTCTTCGGGGGAGGCTTCGTTCCCCCGGAGGGATGCCTTAAAGAAATGCTGCTAGATACAGTGTGAGTTACTGTTGATTCACCAGATTTGAGCAGTGTTATTAAGTACCCTGGAAGACAACTCGCTAAACAAGAATTATTGGAAATTTAATGTTTTTTATAGGGCATTGTTTGCTCTAAAAAAACAATGACTATATAAAAGGCATAGTCTATAGGGGAAAATGATAGTTTGAACTTAATTACGGATCGATAAAACGCGCTTTAAAATTTCGTATTTGGAAACATGAAAAGTATGTCAAAAAACAGGAAGTCTCAACAATCCTTTCATTTTGACATTCTTCCGCAATAATTATGCAAGAATGCACGTCGATCTATGATCTCGACTTTTTAAAGCCTGCCATATAAAGAAAAATTCTACTGATTTGGTTAAAGAATTGTCCAGCACTACATTTTCCCCCAGTCTGGTGGGGAAGGATGCAGCATTTTTTTTTCACTTATTCTTATATTTTCTCCATTTTTGGGCCATTTCTTAACCTTCAGACTTAGTTTTCGTCTTTTAGGGACTCCTCAAATCTTGTTCGGGCTTGTCTTGTCTTGTTGGGATATTTCTGTTGGGTTTTGTAATACTCCGATCTTATGTGTTCTATTTTTCGGATTAACTGGTCTATCCTCCATTGTGCTGCATGATTAGCTTCCACAAGTAGACTCTTAATTCACAACCTCAGTATATATGAACCTCTGTTTCTTCTCAGCATCCAAACATCAGGGAATGCTTTGTCATCCTATCATATATTGAGGTTGATATTTTCATGAACCCTGATTTTCGATGTTGAATACGGAATTCTCCCTCAGGTACCTCGTAACGTAATCGTCTTGGAGCCTTAGAGCCATTTCATCCATCTAACTTCGGGTTTATTGTTTATCTAACACAGATGAAAGGGAACCAGCGTATCACCGAGTCAGCTATATGCTGCATTGTTATTCTATTTGTGTTTATATACGTTGCTCAAGTTTTCATTAGATATGACTATAACTAGTGTGAAAATAGTATATAATAATATTAAGCATCCGAGTTTACCCAGCGTTTGGCGTAGAATTTCTGTTGATAATTTTAAAAGAGGATTATTTTAAGAAGATAACTTGCTTAAAAAATAAATTATTTTTGCATGCCAATAGTGATTGTGACACAATTTTATTTAAACTATCTGGAAAATGAATATATAAACATTCAAATGGAGCTCAATACATCATATATTTGATTTATGTATTTTACATTTTAATCATACCGAGCTTTGAACCCATGTTTAGACGATGGTAAAAGATAGAATATTATACAGACTTCCTAGGAAAGCCGATAAACTCCCCAACAACTTTGTAAGGACTTGTCCATTAGTTGTTGTTGTTGAGACCCAGACCGTCCGACCTACCAAAAAGGGGACTTGTCCATTAGTGTACATATTAGGTCCCTCTTCAGTAAAGTGAACATGCCCGAAAAAATGTGATGGCAGCGATCCTAGTGGAAAATTTAAAAGTTATTAAAGAACTCGGCAGCTAAGCGGAGTTGGAGTAAATAGCCAATTCTAACGTTGTAGACCATAATGTGTATATTTAAAAATGTTAATATAAATAAAAATACATGTCCAGAAATCTAAGGTACAGACTGTTCAAACTGTCCTCCGTCAACAACAATGCAAACTTGAATTCGAGAAAGAATGAGCTTTATCATGCATTTCAGGTGTCATGGTATTACAATCTTGTATGGCAATAATTTTTGACAGATATTTATTGCCCTCCCCATACACATTTCGCGCGTTTCTCATATCAATTCCTACCAACTAGATAACCCTCTACAACTTTGTAATAACTTTTATTCATCTATCTCATTTTGATGCCGAATTCGTGATCCTAACTTTTAATTTCTCCAATGAGGGCGCTGTAATCACTCTTATTCTATTGGGCATGGTCACTTTACTGGAGACAGACATAACGTGTTCACTCATAGTCCTATGCTTATGAAGTTATTGGAGTACTTAAGAACTTTCATTGTAACCCTGCACATCTTAAAAAAAGAAACGGGAACTAACACTATACGACAATAAATAAAAATAGATTTTTATATGCTATTAAATTTTTGAAGTGCTATATTCAAAAGATTTTACTCAGCATTTACATAATATTCTTTTCGGATTATTTCTACAACTTTTCCTTTTAAGAAATATCGAAAATTTATCATACAAATAAATGTTTGATTCAAATCGAGAACGTGCAAATTCATGATCATTCGAAGGTAAATAACTAAAAAACCCAAACCTTTACCAGACTGATATTATTTTATAAAGCTATTTTTGCATTTTTTCGCACAAACGATAAAGCAACTTTAAAGCGAATTTACTACTGCAATTCCTAGAATTCTTCCAGTTCCCAAATAGGACATTGTGTGTAATTTAAATCTCGTAAAACGAAAGACCGAAATTTAATCTTTTTTCTGTCCCTATAGTTTCTTATTGAATTTTTTTTTCCGGAATGCTTGCTCTCTGGCGATGAGATTACGATCTACATTATTCATAAGTAATGGCACGATATACGAAATATTTTCCTTTAGAGAAATAATATTTAATATGCACAAATATAAAAATTCTTTCGAAGTCGTATGCGGATAAGATTATTTATATTTGCATTAATAAGCAGGATTTTGTTTATTTATAGAAAGGATCGGAAATTGCACCTATTTCGTATGCATGGGGGAATTTTATGGCAGCAATTTATGCGCATTTTAACAACGTGAAATTGTTTTCTGTAAACTTGGAAATTGATTGCCAATCAAAGTTGAAGAAATGCCAAGATTGAAATGTTTAAAAACGTAAATTGTGAGAGAAAAATAAAATATTACCCGACAAGAAACAATGGAAAAAGAAATATTGAAAATAGTGTACTGTATTCTATTATTATAAAATAAAGTTACAAATATAATTAATAATATATTCATCTGTCTGTTTATCTGTCTATCTCTGGGTAACGCTTGGCGAAAATTTTGGCGACGAATTTGGCGAAATATCGCCAGCTTGGTGACGTTTTTTTAATGTTGCGAAATTAACGAAAATGTCGACAAATCGATAAAAATGACGCCAAATAGATAAAAATGACCCAAATCAATAAAATTAATTGCGTTTTGAAAGGGAATATCATTGTAATGAAGTTTTGATAGTGTTTGTCTGTCAAGTCCAACTATCCCGCTTGGTGACAAATTTTGGAACATTTCAAAATGTCACCAAATTAATCAAATGCCGCCAAATCGATAAGAATGTCGGTAAATCGATAAAAATGTCGCCAAATTGATAAAAATGAAGCCAAATTGATAAATATGATGCCAAATTAATGAAATTAATTTTGTTTCAAAAGGTGTTAGTATTGTAATGATATTTTTCAAACATTTACCTGTCAGTCCAACCGTCCCACTTGGCGACAAATGTAGCGAGTTTTAAATGTCACCAAATATATCAAAATATCGCCAAATGGACTAAAATGTTGCCAAATCGATAAAATGTCCCTAAATTGATAAAAATAAGGCTGAATCAATAAATTGTGTTTTGAAAGGGGATAATATTGCAATGATGTTTCGGCAGCTTTTATCTATCAGTCCTGCTGTCCCACTTGGCGACAATTTTGGAGAGTTTTTTAAAATGTTTTGAATTTGAACAAAATATCACAAAAATGGACAAAAATGTCACCAAATCGATGAAAATTCAATATTTTGGAAAGAATATAAGAATCTACTATAGGAAAAAGCTATTTCTCTGTTCGTACATCCGTGACGTTCGGCAAAAAAATTGGCAAATAATTTGTCGGGATGTCGAAAATGTCGCCAAATTGATTAAAATGACGCCAAATGGAAGGCAATATTTTACAAATTTTTAATTATGTCATATGAAGAGCATACCTTCTACTTTATAATATAAACAACTTGATTTATCTGTCTGTTTATCTATTTCTGGGTAACGCTTGGCAAAATTTTGATGATGAATATGGCGGAATATCGCCAACTTAGCCAGATTTTTTAAATGTTGCCAAATTGACAAAAATGTCGATAAATTGATAAAAATATCGACAAATTGATAAAAATGTAGACAAATTGGTAAAAATGACGACTAATTGATGAAAATTCAATATCTTTGAAAAAATATAAGAATCTACTATAAGAATAATCCGTCTCTAATAAGAATAAATAATACATTCGTCTATAATGCTTGACGAAATTCTAGCGACGAATTTCGGCGGCATATTGCCAACTTGACGAGTCTTTTTAATTGCTAATAAATTGATAAAATTGACGCTAAATAAATGAAAATGACGACTAATTGATGAAAATTCCATATCTTGGAAATAACATAAAAAACGATATATGAATACCCATTTCTCCGTCGGTCCTTGGTAAAAGATACTTGGTAAAAAATTTGGCGAGATGGCCCAAACTTGGACACTTTTTTAAATATTGGCAAATTGACAGAAATGTAGCCAAACTGATAAAAATTTCACCTAATTGATAAAAATAACGCTAAATGGGAGGCAATGCTTTGCAAATTTTTAATTCCTTCATATGACTGGTATACCTTCTAGTTGAATGTATTATACTTTCCACAAATATGTGTTCAATAATTGATTCATTCCCCAAATAAATTATATTCACTTTATTTGCAATGATAACTTCTATTAAATTAGAACAATTCAATTAAAATTAAACAAAATTTAAATAATATTGAGCGATCTTATACATTTTTGAAATACTTTCTTTATATATTTTTGCTATGTTATTTTATATTTAAATCCTATTTAATTTTTAAATTATTTTACGTATTTATGGTTGCGAAAATATTTTAAAACTTTCTAAAATATTTTTTAATTTTGAGAGTTATATTGCTAACTTATATCTTCTTCGTTTTCGTTACCTATACATTGATATGAATATATTCCTTCTTCATTTATATGAACATATTCTTTCTTTGTTAATATGAACTTATTTCTTATTCGCTAATATGAATATATTGCTTTTGAAACTAATATATCATTCTGCACATATCAATGTCTGCATAATGTTGTCTTAATTAGCATAAATATAAACAAACTATTATAATCCTTTTTAATCCTACTTAAGTCTACATTTAAAAATATATATTTTTTATCATGACACAAAATTATCTAGAGCTTTTTCACCTGCTTATTTCAACCACAGTGCCGTTTAGAGAGGACTTACTTCTCTGAGGTGATTTTGTCTCCAAGTGACTATCTAAACACTTCCACTCGCGTGACAAAAACATATACCCTGTATGTGCAATTTTTTTGTAGCTAACTCCAAATTCGTAGAAAAAAATTCCTGACTATTTAATAAGCAATAACTCGCCAAATATTGCAGATAATTGAACCAGGTTTTATCAGACTTGTTACTATACAGCACAACTTTTACTAGCATTTTTGCTCAAAATATTGTGTAAAAATGTATACCCCCATTTTTAGGTAAATATCAATATCAATAAATATCAATATAAATATCAATAACCCTTCGGGAAAACGTTATATAAAAGAATTTCGCATTTAATTTTAATAAATTTTACAATTGGAAATATTTGTCTAAAGCAAATTACTAAAGCTCTGAAAGTGAGGTCAACTATGCTGAAACACACTTTATATAAACTAATACATAATCCTTATTACGTTATACAGAGTGTCCTAAAAACTTTGACCTCGGCATTTATTCCTTAAATATTGATCGTACACATATATAATAAACAAGAAAGATCAATCATGCTTAAAGCATTGATTATGAAACACTTTCCAACTTCAATGCAATTTTATTTAAAAAAGTCGAAAATGCAATACATTCCTCGGTAATATTTTAAAACTTATAACAATACTACATTAATTTATTATATTTGAAAACTTAAACCTTCATTGAAAAAAATGAACTTCATTCAAATGACGGCATTGAAATATAAATTGCCTGGTTTTAATATCTCTAAAATGCGATACATTCCACGGTAATATTTTTAAAACTATCATAATACTACGATAATTTATTATATTTGAAAACTTCATCGAAACCAACTGAAATTAATTCAAATGACGTCATAGAAAAAATAACACGCCTGGATCTCTCTATAAAAACAGGATTTCATTCATAACTTTCTCCCATTCATTTCATTCATCTCACAATACTATAATAATTTATTTTATTTTAAAATTAAGACCATGGAGCTACAAGTAATTAAATGCTATGCTTTAAATTTCATCGAAAAAAATCGTCCTTCTCTTTATAAAATCAATTAATATTTCATTCATATCAGCCATGCAGACTCCATGGACTAAATTAATTTGTGTTAAAGAAATACAACAATTCTAATACAACTCATTCTACATATTTTGCTGTTTACATTTTACATAAGTGAAAAATAAGCTTCGTTGTAGAAATAATCAAATTTGGATAATCATTTAAACTCAAATATATTGTATTTGCGTTGTTTCAGTATGTAGATGCACAGAATTTAGGCAAAAATAAAGTAGTTTTAGGACGGATACACTCAATATGAATTAAAAAGAACTTAAAAAATCACGATTTTGCACCAAGAGGGATGCCATATATCATTTTGAAGTGGGTCATGTGATCGTTTCATATCATGGTCATGTGATCGTTTCATATAAGAGGTGTAATTATTATTTTAATTTTTATTTTAAAAACTACTGAATATATTTCGCTGAATTTCCTTTTATATATTTTATGGAACAATTTGAGTATTACCTAAAATTTTCGAAGCAATTTGTGAATTTTAAATCAGCTTAAAAAATGTTTAAAAAATTAGGTCCCATAGGGCTCAATGTATTTCATTTTTTCAACTCGGGTTCAATCCAAAACTAATTATGGGATATTATTCATTTATATTCCCATAGGTCCTACAGACCGTCTGAATAACATACTAAAATTTCATTTTGATTAAGTCATTTTTACGGCAGTTATCGTGCTAACGGACAGACAGACAGACAGACAGACAGAAAGAACAAAGTCATAAACACGTTTCGACTTTGTTGGAAAGTGTTAATTACATAACTGCTTACAGAAGGGTACAGAATTTTATAAAATTAATTAAAATTTTCAAGATAATTAAATTTTAAGAAATACAAAATTTAAAGTTTTATACGACTCCCGTACAAAAACATTTATAATGAATAAAATGTGCCCCATTCACTGATAAAGTGATGTACAAAATTTCGGCATATTATCATAAAAAATTATGAGATATAAGACAAAAATGCTGACTTAAACCACCTTTCTATCCATTAATATGAGTTATCAGAGGGGAAAAATCATGTCGGCAGATCACGTTTCAGGCATCATACACAAATTACGAAAGAAAACAATGATTGCATAAATAAATAATGATTTTGCCATTTATTGGTACAAAAGTATCTACACTGTGTAGAAATAATAGCTTTACACAAAGATTACAAAGCTTGTTTAAAATTTTTTCCATCCATGCCAAAGATCCATTAAAGATAAGAGGCAGATATTATTTGCCTATGATGCATTTCTGCGTTGCGTCATTTGCACTCTTGCGGTAAATATTTACATTTTAATTTGTAATTAATCCTTCACCAAATTTGTTTATACATATCTCTGGGACATTTTATGATAAAATGCTGAAATTTTGTACATAAAGTTATTAGTGCATGGGGCATGTTTTACTCAATAGAAATGTTTTTGTACGGGGCCGTATAAAAATTTAAATTTTGTATTTCTACAAATTTATTCTCCTAAAATTTTTTATCGATTTCATTAAATTCTGTACCTTATTTTACGCAACTTTGTAATTTATTATATATGTCTAGGATCAATATTTAAGGAATAAAAACCGAGGTTAATGATTTTGGGACACCCTGTATATATATATATATATATATATATATATATATATATATATATATATATATATATACATACAAATAGGATGTTCCAACAAGATTAAAATGCGCTTTAATTCTTTACCTGTTGGAGATGAGTGGGAATGTAAATTGCAAAAATGTTGAAAGTAAGTTAGGAAATAAGACTACCTTAATGAAATAGTCTTCCCATTAATTTTCAAAAACTTACACATTTTAAATTTTTATACTACCCCTTAGACAAGTTTGGTCAATCAAATAATTTTTATTTTTAATGCAACATGATCATTAAAAAAACCGCCTATATATGTATCTTTAAAATTGTGCTAGTTATATTTAATTGAAAATTAAACATTGTGTATGGGGACCATATACCAAATTAGAAATGTAAATTTGTGACATATCACAAAGATAAAACTGGATGATAATACATAGGAGACATATTTGCGAATTCCGCGTAGACTCACTATGCAATCACGGATTCTTAAGTACTTTTCAATAATTAAGCACTTTTAAGTACTTTCTTATTTAAATAATTTCCATCGTCAATTTGTTTATGATCCCTATTTTCACTGATGAAATAGCCTTTCACATGGTACTGAAAAGTGGTATAAGTCAGACTTTTCCCTTTATCATAATTCAGTTGATTTTAAAGATACAGATATGCGGTTTTTTAATGATCTTGCTGCATTAAGAATAAAAATTTTCTGATTGACCCAATTTGTCTAAGGGGGTCATATAAAAATTTAAAAAGTGTAACTTTTTGAAAATTAATGGGAAAACTATTTCAGGAACGTAGTCTTATTTCCTACCCTACTTTTAGCATTTTTGCAATTTACATTGCCCAACAGGTAAAGAATTAAGGCGCGTTTCAATCTTTTTGAGACACCCTGTAGACACACACACACACACGCACACATATATATACACCCATTGCCATAACAATTTGCTCACTAAGAAGTAATTGGATCATCGTAACGAAAGTTGGCATGAAAATACGTGTCATGCAGATATGCAAATTATTAGAAATACAGCGTTATCCCGCACTGCGCAACGCCACCAAAGGGCGTTGAACTCCGCTCTCCCTAGTGCAGAGAAAAGGTCGCAAACGCTTTTTGCCTGTACTTAATCTGCTACAGAGGGACACATTTTATTAGGGATGCCGTTACACTGCCATCGAAGACAGTATGATTAGCTGCCAGAGTTCAAAAGGGGAATAATCATCGGTATGATGAAAGTCGTGTGGTCAGTTGAGCCAGTAATTCGTCCTAAGCCTTTCTGACTTTTCTGTGAGGAGGTTTTGGGATCAGTGGACGAGAGAGACGTCGCATACACAACTGCCAGGCTCAGGACATCTTCTGCAGACCAAGAGTCGAGAAGACCGTCACATCCACCGTCACGCACGCACAGCGCCAACTGCATGATTGTCCGCCATACGAATACAGGCAGCACCTTCACTACGGGCCCCTGTGTCTGTCCTTGCCATCGCGAGGCGCCTGGCTGAAGGACGTTTGGTATCTCGGCGCCCATTACGTGTGCTTCCAATGACACCCATTCATCGTCGCCTCCGTTTGGAGTGGTGTCGCGATCGACGGGATTGGACCGCAACCGAATGGAAGAAGGTCGTCTTCATCGACGAATCGAAATTTAATTTGGGCAGTAGTGACAACCGTGAACGTGTGTGGAGGCCTCTTGTTGAACGCATCAATCCTGGCTTCGCTTTATAGCAGCACACGGCTCCCATAGCTAGTGCGATGGTATAGGGTGCCATCGCATACGACACCCGGTCACATCTAATATTGATCCATGGAATCGTGACAGCTCAGCGGTGCGTTCGTGACATCCTTCAGCCATATGTGTCGCCACTCATAGCAGGACTCCCAGGAGGCATTTTCAACAAGACAATGCTCGGCCACCCACAGCAAAGGTGTCATAGGAATTCCTCCGCCACATTACCACCCTTCCCTGGCCTGCCCAATCCCCAGATTTGTCACCGATCGAGCATGTCTGGAATCACTTGGGACGGCAAGTTAGACAGCCTTCGAGTTTGGGCGAACTAGGCGCGCTTACTACAACTGTGGAATAAAATGACGCAGGACACCATACGGGACCTGTATGTCTCAATGCCCGCCCGTATCGCATAGTGTATTCACGCTATAAATGGCTCAACAGGGTACTAGAACCTCAATTCATCTGTAGTTTTTCCTGTAATAAATGCTCCTTTTGCTTTAATTTTTATCACTTATATCAACTTTGCATCACATATATACAATTTCGTTGGATTCTAACAACTCTTTCTTGGTGCGCAAATTTATATATATATATATATATATATATATATATATATATATATATATATATATATATATATATATATATATATATATATAAATTTGCGCACCGTCGAGCCGCAAGAGGACGCTTTTTCTGAAGTGGATGAAACATCGCGTCAAAATGGAGAACACAGTAAATCCGCATGCTACACGTTCCAAATGCCACCAGCAAAAGTTATCCGTGAATATGTGGACAAAGATTATCCATGACCAATTAATCGGCCCTTATCAGTTACCTGACCGCCTAGACGGACAGAAGTACCTATCCTTCCTGCAGCAGATGCTGTCACATTTACTGCGTGTTGTACCAACAAATCATCGAGTGATTAAGTGGTTCCAGCACGACGGAGCGCCAGCACATTACACCAGGGTTGTGCGGAACTACCTGGACATTGTTTTTCTAAACAGATGGATTGATCGTGGTGATTATTCCATCTCGTGGCCTCCCAGATCTCCCGATCTGTCCTGCCTGCATTTTTTCCTGTGGGGACAACTAAAAAGCGCCGCTTACGAGACGCCCATCGAGTCACCAGAGGACCTTATTGCCCGAATTTGCGTCGCAGCTGCAGACGTTTGTGAAATGCTAGAAATCTTCCAAAGTGTACGCGAACCACTCCGTCGCCGTTGTGACGCCTGTCTCGCAGTTGGTGGTCGTTCATTTGAACATTTGTCCTAAACATTTTGTCAATAAATTTCCATTATTCGTCTTCATTATATTCGTTTTTACTTCACTCCATTTTGACGCGACGTTTCATCCACTTCCACAGAAAGCGCCTCGCGGCTCGCCGGTTGCTTTCCGACCCCACATTGTATTGTGAAAGTTGTTTGTTTTGGTGAGTTCTATGACCCCTTACAGTTCTGACCATCAGTTTAGATACGCCCTATGTATATACACTACTGGGTCCGGTCTAAATTGAGTAACTCTGTTCCAGCCGTACAAACACATGCTTTTCACCTTCTGGAAGATCGGGCGGTCTTAATTATAGATAATTAAAATGAACAATTGCTCATTTGTTTCAGGCTTTGGAACACATTTTGAAGTCCTTGAATCTTTGCTCATCTTCTGAGATTTCTTGTGCGCAACTACACGTTGACCATGGAGATATTTTGAAAGATATGAAACAGTGGGATGATGCTGCGCAGGTAAGAACGTTACATAAAATAGTATTGATATTTTTTATGACACATGCACATAATTTATGCATTCACACTCATTCATTGAGCCAATACGAGGTATACGTACTTACGCATTAGACCGAGTACACTGTGGATTACAAAATGATCACCGTGTATGATCCCTATTTTCGCACCTATTCAAATACTGAAGATTGTTGGGTATCAATATTAAGAAGAATATAACCATATTGCACACCACAAAGAACGTTGACAGTCCAAAATTTAATAATATTGGGTTAATAACAGCGTGAAATGTTTTATATTTACCTGTGTTATGTTGTGTTACGTGCAAAATTTGCACATTTTTATTTTAATCCATCTTCGAATAAATTTACAAAATCCCTAGTTACAGCAAACGCTAGTTCAATTTAGTTTAATTTTATTTCTTCGCCGAAAAATTGCTGATAATAAGTCATCAATCCTTATAAATCATGCTAAGACAAAAATCCATCATATGTATATTTCACTATTATTCTTTGTTTTTCCGAATTGTTCTGCTACCATTTTTTTTTTGTTTTTTCTCACTTATTCTTCTTGTTTGTGTTTTTATAACTATTTCAAATTCCTCAAGTTCCTATGTTACCGTTTTACTGCGTTTGCTCTCTAACTAATTGTTTTTATTTGGTCTGCTGGCCCGTTCTCTTACTGTCTTGGTTCCTTTTCATTCATACTGTTGGAAAAAAATCAATATATCGCGATTCACGTTCCCCGTGAACGGACGTTTATGGAGAATTTAATATGAACGACTCTTACCGTTCACCGGCGTGAACCGTGACGTTTTCCAATATGAGGTTTCATGCAAATCAGTTTTCAATTAGTACGCATCTCATTTGCATATCCGGGGACGTTTCCGGAACAGTCCATTTTCGGATATATAAGACAGAAGTTTCTTGAAGCATTAGACTCGCATCGCATCGAATCCACTCATCATTAGAGATATTCTCTCTCTGATCGTTGGATCGATCTAGATCCTTGATGTGGTCAGTACGTGTCGAACCAGTACGTGTCGAATGTGTTTAGTTTAAAACACTGACTTTTTCTAAAGTATGATGGCTCTTACTAATGTCACGTGCATTTAAATAACGTTAAAAGTTAAACGTTGATATGTTCAGAAATCACGTTAAAATTTGCCGGTGTTTCATCCATTGGATTTTGTTTTGCTAAGTGTGATATCATCAACGGTGGCTGTAAATGCACGCAAGTTATATAGGTAGTAAAATTATTTACTACAAATGCTTCATGAAAGTTCTGTCGAACTATTTGGATTTATAAACATCTTTGTACATAGTATTATTTGAAGTTTTTACGGCATGGAAGTTACCTGGATTGTGTAAATTGCCTAACTATGTTCTTCACGCAGTAAAGTGAACAGTGCTTTTTTTAAAACTAGCTTCGTATATTGTTAATGGCCCAGCCAACACTTCACAAGTGATTCTTTGATTGTGCATACTTCTGTTTTTAATATTCAAGAACTGCATCGCCTCAACAGCTGCGCCTAAATTTTTATTTACAAACTAGTAGCCAACGTAATTAAGTTCTTGCTTGTAAACTTAAATTTTTTAAATTTTCTATTACATACTTTATTTTCTGGTATTCATTATTTTTATTTTCTTTGGGATTTTTACCTTTCATTCATAGTATCCTAATACGCTTTTCTTGTCTTTTTTGTTTCATATCTTTTTGTTTCTCCTCGTGGCGATGACAATTTTTCTGCCTTCACTTACGTATGCTTTATATTACCACAGATGCTGAACTTGCTTCATAAATGAAGTTGCGATTTTTGTTTGTCTTGCAAAAGACTATTTTTTTTTGTCTTCGAAACCAGTTGACATCAATATTTGTAATATATGCTCACTTATACAAGCATTTTATATTACTTTAATTTTTAACAGAAATTTTGAGCATATTTTGATTGAACATTCTTGCTAAGTTCGGGCAATTTAAATATTAATAAACATATATTAAAAACTTTTTAAAAATACGTTTTTTTTTCACAATGCAATAAACAGTGGAAAATGAATTTTTCTTCAGCACCCCAAAATTTCTCATATACGTGACTAAAATTAAAAGCGTTGGCGCTTATGTAATTACATTTTATTACTGTTATTTTCTACATTATCGAAAGACCTTTTGCAAACTTTTTTTGTAGAAAGGAAATAAATTATGTGAAAGGGAATAATGTTGTGTAAAAACATGATTAGTGGGAACACAATGTAATAATTTGTCTAGCAACAACCCTCTTTGCGAAATTAAAGGTTGCATTTACTCATTAATTCAACATTTTGCTGGATATTTTATCTGTATGTCTCAAGTACAGCTGGGTATTTGTTTGGAAATTCATCATGGAAGATTCATTACAGTGACAAAGAACTCATTTATGGTAAATTTCAGAACTTCTAAGATTATTAGAATCCAACGATGATCTATAAGTAAAGATTATAATAGTTAAAGAGTGAAAAGTGGCCATGCTTTTATTTTGATTACTTTATTTTCTGTTAAGTGGTGCTGAGTAAAATTTTTTGGTACGTAATAAAAAATTACTTTCTACTTTGTTATGCATTTTGAAATAAAACCATGCTTCAAAAAATATTTTTAATATGTTCTTACTTTTTAGTTTTTAGTCTTTGAAGAGCAGATTATCATGAATTGGCGCATTAGGAGGCAAAAATACTGAGGGTAATTGGGAGGGGGTTAACTCAACGTTTATTGAATATTGTATTGTCATAAGGAACACGTAAGTATGCAGTATTTCAAGTACTACATTCGACATTAGGTTAAAAACCAATCACAAGATTTAAATGTGAGAGAGCAAGATAAATAAAAGCGTTTAAAATGTATTTGATTACTTTAAAGGGGGGGGGGGAGGATAAATTATTGAATCTGATCGTTCCATTCTCACAAATTTGAAAAAACATGCTTACTTTAATGTAATTTAAAATAATTTTAAATTTTAAATTAATGTACACTGCTCACAACTGAAATCGCAACACCATAAAGTTGTAGGTGCAGCATTATGTAAATAAGGCACTGGAAACAGCAGGTCGAGATATGCAAATTATTACACTGTCGTTACGCATAGTGACCTTGCCGAGCAGCATAAAAGCATCAGGTCAAGGAGCGATATCACAGCCAAATTGTAGCGTCATTGGTTTCAGGTTGTAAAAATCATCACAGTATACCAAGAGTACGTCGACGTACCGCATACGTTCAGTTGTCGTCAAAGGCACGGCAACAAATTATTGTTTTACGCGAGGATGGATTGAGCCTTCGAAGGATCGCTGAACTATTGGGTCGTGATGTGAGCACAGTTCAACGGTGTTACAACACAGTTACGGTTTTGAGAGACAAGGAAATGACACGAAGATCAGGTAATGGAGCACCCAAGTGAACCAAACCATGTGAAGATCGTATGCTTCTGAGAAGAGTTGCGCGGGAGCCGTTTACCACAGCAACCGTGTTACAACGACATGTGTCCCACACTACAGGTAACGTGGTTTCGACGCAAACAATTCGAAACCGTTTGCATGACGCAGGACTTCGGGGTAGACGGCTTTTTCGGCACCTACCGTTTCAACGTCTTCACCGGTTACATTCCCTCCAGCGGTGTCAAATGAGACGTAATTGATCGACAGAATGGCTAAACGTTATGTTCGCGGATGAATCACTATTCTGGTTTGGCATACCAGGTGGCCGTACTCGCGTATGGCGGTGCTTTCAACAACGCCACCAAGAAGCTTTTTCTACCAGTCGCCACACAGTGCCCCTAAGTGGTACCATAGTTTGGGGTGGTAAACAATTTGCTGGACTAACACATTTAGTCCATGTATCTGGCAGTATCTCGACACAACGATATGTCTCTGACATTGTGATACCTGTGGTACAACCATATCTGTTAACCAGACCTGAACTGCTTTTTCAGCCGGATAATGCCAGGCCACATACTGTACGGGTAGCTATAAATAGTATACAAGGTTTTGATATCCAGCCTTGGCCAGCATATTCTCCGGTTTTGTCGCCAATTAAGCATATCTGGGACATCATGGATGGCCGTTTCAGAGAACTCCCAATTCCAGCAAACCATGTTCAGTTACAAGCCCAATTGTATGCTGTATGGAATACTATCACTCAGCACACCATTGACCATCTTATATCTCATTGTCGGGATGCTTCGTCGTATTGAATCCTGCATAGCCGCTCGCGGTGCGCCTATTCCATATTGATCTAATGTCAATAAATTTCCATTCTTTCTTTTTCCAGGTATGATTTTTTATCATTTGCACATCTCCATGTTATAATTACATTTTGTAAGTTTCATAAGGATATACTAATTTTTTCATGCTGATGCTATTTCAGTTGTGAGCAGTGTAATATAATTTTTTCATTTACATTACTTAATGTTTTAATCATACCATCATAATATACATAACATCCACCTAATAATGATATTATTGAATTCCGCTATAGAATAACAGCATTTCGCTTCCAACTTTGTACTTTTTTTAATTTTGATCGAATTGTTTATTTTTCAGAGTTACAGGATTGCTATTCAGCTGGATTCAAAGCTCTCACATGCCCATGTGAACTTGGCTGTCATAAATCATTTGCAGGTAACTATAGTAAACAATGTACTGACTAATATACTATTTTGTATAATGTAAAATGCATATTTTTAAAAAGTATTTCCGAATTTTAACTCTTTTGTTTTCAACTACTTTTATCAATGTGTGCAGCACAAAATAATAATATATAGCTAAAATTGCTAAATTAATTGCTAAAAATAATAATCTATTATAAGATTTGAAATCAATTAAAATATATCTGTCAAATGATTCGGAATATTTTACGCTAAAATGTGAACTGAATTTTGTATCAATTTCTCTGATTTTGCATTCCCCACATATATAGTAATATGTATAGGGAAAGTTTTATGACGTTGCAAAAATTCGAATTCGATCAATTCCTATTGATTTTAAACGCAGCCGAAAGTTCAGAAGACAGCAGAATTTTCGAATGATTTTTGAAAAAAAAAATATTAAAAAATCAATGCATATAATAATGCTAAAATAATTTTACCGGAATTATTTTACGTCATTTTATTTTTGCGGAATATTTTGTTCTAAAACGAATGGCATAAACTTTAACACGCTAGCCTCAACCGTTCTCAAGATATTAAATTTTCCCAAATAAAAGTAATTAAAAGATTATATTAAAATAAGCAGTAGTAATCATTATCAAATATGTGAAACTTGAGTTTTTTAATGTGGCACCAAATTTGAAAAAAATAATGATAAAATTACTAAAATAACGCCAAATTGATGAATTAATAACATATTTTAATACAATGGAGTATATATATTCAGCAGATGTTAGCACTAGTGTTAATTGTCATGTTACATTTGCACGAAATATAAGTTAATTTGGTACTTCGAAGTAATTTTACATGCTGTCATCCAGAAAAGTGGTAAATGTTAGAGTACTATTCAAAGTTAAAAACATTGTGCCGTAGATCTTGCCCATCGTTATTTTGCATTGAAAGAAGTAAAGTGCTTTCATTATGTAGAAAAAGTTATGTGCTGCCCACATCAATTTTTATTTATCGTTTATAAATATATTTGCGTGTATATTTTGTGCAATACGAATATTGCATTTTCTTCTTTTTGTGGGTAATTATCTGTATTGCTCATATTATTTCATCTATACAGGGTTCTTAGAAAAATATATAAACACCCCAATAACTTTGTAAGAAAAGGCTCAATCGAATTTAAAGTGAACATGCCCAATCAAATAATAGTGATTGCAGAGACCCTAGGGAGCACATAAAAATGTTTCTAAACGTACTTGGCTACAAAGCGAGATAGGCAAAAAGGGCTAAATTCAGAGCTGAAAAGTATTATCTAATTAATAAAAATCGACTCCAGGAATAAACGAAACGCTTGTGATGACCGTTCTAAGCCAGGAACTACACGATTGAAGTACGATTTTACCAGCTCACCGAGGAACTCCCGACTAAATCTCGCGTTTGAAAATTGGTGGGTTTTAAAAGTTGCCCTCAATGACTCAAGTGACCTCGTTCTAGAAGAGGAAGTGTGTGACGTGACCGGCTTCGAGCCTTCCACCATTGATCGACCGGGTAGGCATCGATACCCGAATTCTAAGTTCGGGCCTGGAGCTATATTTTGCTATAGTAATATATAGCATCAGGCTACAGCACTCATGTCCAGGGTTCAAACATGACCGGAGTCAAAATCAGTTGGTCCCCACACGCTCATACGGAAATTAATATATACTAGTCATACTGAATCGTTTGTAGAAGCACAACCACGCCACAATAATGTTCAACGTTGCGGAACTATTCAATAGTGTATGCAGATAATGACAGGGACGTAGTATCCATCTGTAAGATAAAAGGCAGTAATTGTGGAACGGGGTCTGCTAATTAACGGGCATGTGTTACAACTCTTTTTCGCCCTAGTCTTCCGATCAGTAAAGTTATGAAATTTAATTAAACTAGTTTCACAGATGGACATTAAAAGAGCAATTGGAGGGAATGGACGGAGCATGAAATTAGACACCAGCTAGTCTGGGAAAAGACTTTCATAGCAGGATACTGTTAAGCCGATATTTACGACGAGTCCTGGAACTGTGATGCCCGGACAATTCGCCCTTATTGTGTCCTTGGATATAAAGGGGCTGCCCGCAAGAGCCTATAATAAAATCGTACTTCGGCCAAGTCAATGAACTACAAGTATATCATCAATCACGGGCCAGGATCCACTGTGCAAAAAAACTCCTTCCTTATCATAGATCCTTGAAGTCTTTATTCCATTACCATTCATTGACAAAATTTTGATGTATATACAATGATCAAGTGTAAGTGGCAGAATAGTAGTGATGTCCAAACCAAAATTACGACTATCCGCTTAGCTGTATACTGATGCTGCAAGCACTGATCGTGCTTATTCTGCATACAGATTCAAAACCGAAATTCACAACGGTGTCATACAAAATATTTTATTTCTCCCCCCTTCTTTGCAAAATCCAGTGTTTTTCCTCGAGAATGGACATAATTATTGACAATTGTATTCTGATATTAGTAAAATTTGAAATCAGGTTAAAAACAGTAAAATGCAATGGGTGATAGACAATTTACATATAAATAATATCCCTTGTAAACATCTCTCGATATTAAAAAAAGCAGCTGATGCCCCTGCTTAACATATTTCTCGTTCTTCGAGTTTCTCTGCTTCGTAACGCAAAAACTATAACATAAAAAAATATAAAATTTAATACACTTGTAGGGAAAGGATCGGGAAACGTCCTGAAATAAACCATTTTTCGATATATATTTTAGTTTAAGAAATATTTAAAGTCAAAGACAAAATATTTGAGCTGCGACTTCGCGTCCTGGATAGACTAACAATAGCAAGACCACCAAGTTTTGCAGGCAGGTGCCTACATAAATGAACTTTTGCAGGACGGAGCTCTTTTTTTAAATTTTCGATGCAGTTCACGAGATATTTTATTTTTTATGCACTTCTGAAGTGAGAAATGTTCTTTCGTATCTGCACGTCCATCGATTTCCTCTGCCTCATACCGTAAAAATACAAAAACATGAAATTTTGTAAATTTAGAGAGAAATAATAAAGTGATATGGTCAAATAAACCATTTACCAATTTAAACTTTAGTTTGGCTTGAAATAGCTCTAGAAACGAGCTCCGTGAGCGCCAGCTCTGGCAGGCAAAGCCTCCCGACTTGCGAATTACGGATGTTAGCGTAGCGCAGCAAGCAGGACGAAGCCCCCTTGGTATATGTAAATAAATATATTTATTCTGGAAATAAAATTGTACCATGTTGTATGGATTTTCACACCCATTATTATTTGACTTGTACAGCGGCCAGTAGGTAAGAGGAGATTTAACACCACAAAAATATGACAGCAATTTATAGCTTTCCATATACCCATTTAGTATATTCCCGGTGTCTTTCTACTAATATCGCAACGCTCCACAAATTTCTATTTGATATTTTGTTTTTATATCGTTTTTTGACGAGTTCATTATCCTAATATTTTTAATTATCCGTTAGAGGCACTGCAATCACTTCTATTGGATTGGACACGGTCACTTTACTATAGGCAGACCTAACGCGTGTACTCATGAACCTTTCCCTATAAAGTTATTGGGACTTAAGTACCCTCTAAGGAACAGTGTTAAGTTTCTTATCATAATTATTTTCATTTATTATAAATATTAAATTTACTATTCCTGTTGCTTTCGTTTTCATGCCGCTCTTCATTGAATTTTAAAGCAACCAACTTCCAAGTCAAAGAGTGGTTATCTATTATATTAAATGCAACGGGAATTTACTGTAATCAGAACGTTTGTCAATGAATTCTGCGGAAATTAAAGAAAATAATATCCTGCATTTACATTCATTGGGGTTTGAAATAATTCTACTCAACGAGCGTAATATAGATTTAACAGATGTGACTTTAGCTTTGACTGGATTGTTGAAATTGATAGTCGATTCGGGGGCATTCCCCGTATGGGCGCAGCCAATCAATTTATATTTGCAAGCACTGTTTGCATAAGTCATAAAAGGAACTATTTCCTGAATAATTTTCGAGCTGAATTCTAATGTGCTTGATATTTTGTAAATGAAATATCTTTAGTGGAGACAGCGAGTCAGATATTTTAAAGAATGCAAGGTGTTCCAGAGTCATGTTTAGGGATTTGCCTGGGCAGTGGTTCCTGACAGACCCACACTGCCAATTAGAAAGATCATTAAAAATATAGCATCGTGTCGTGATATGTTTTTGAAAGGGGGCGGGGGGGGGGTATTAACAAAAATAGAGGATCTAAATTTCTATATAATTCTCTTATCGAAAAAATTCAATTAGAAAAATGTTGCATCTCGGGCTTATTAGAAGAATAACTGACACTACATCTATTAAAAACTCTCTGCGATATTAGGATAATGCACTTCCGAAGTTTTAAACACTTCATGTTTGCGGAAAGTTCATTTGACCACCGAGAAGTCTTTGTCAATTAGGGGCGATTTCAAATTGCGATTTTTGCATCGACACATCTTGATTTTCTACGATTTTCGGAAATTCTCTGGAAGGACCGTTGTTTCTGTGCTTGGATTAGTTCAAATAGAAATATCCGTTTAACCGATAATTGACTCGATAAACCGGGTAATAATATTTATATACAGTTAATCGAAAAAAATATCATACGAACTCTTTAACATTTTTTTCGTAATTGTTTGAAAAATATTATGAACGTTATTGAGCTTTTATAATTTAGTTTTTAGTCTACACCCGAAACTTTAGGAATTGTCCGTCTTTCAAGGAAAGTTATAATCGTAGAAAATCAAAATGTATCGACGGAAGTACCGCAATTTGCAGTCAACCCCTAACTCACAGAAACTGCTCGGGGATCTAGCAAACTTTCCGTAATCCTGCAATGCTCAAAATTTCGGAAATTATCTTCTCAATATCTCAGCTAGTATTTAAGTTATAACAATGGGGTTCAATATATTATACTGATAAACTCGAGACAAAACTTTTGTTATTCAACTTTTCCGCTATGGGGACTGCATAACTATATTGATCTCCTATTTAATTTTGCCCCTGGAACCTAAATTCCCCAACATAATGCTTCTTTCCTTTATGGTGATATTTTCTAATAAGAAGTTTGGGTCTGCGTACAACTACCGTCCAGATAATTCCATTAACGTAAATTCTGAAATACCCTGTATACTCGTCTAAAAATAGATAAAGCGATAGTTTTGGGAATATTTTTCTTAGTGAAAATAAACTTGGCAATTGTCAATAATGCCCAGCAAGTCATATATTCGATTTATCAAAATATTTTAATAAATAATTCATTGATTTGGCATCATTTTTGTTGATTTATTGTCGTTTTAGGAACTTTGGCGATATTTTCGTCAATTTGGCACTACTCAAATATCGCCAAGTTGACGATATTTTTGCCACATTAACCGCCAAGTTTATCAAATGTATCACCAAGCATTACAGACATACGGAGGAGGGCTTTTCTTATCAAACGACATAATTTCGAATGTGATTAATTTACGTATGTTATCATCGTTTGCCGAATAAAATCAAGTATATTATCATCAAACCGCATAATTTCGAGTGTGATGAATTTACACACGTTGTTATCGTTTTCAGAATAGCAACAAGCATATGCATATGTTCGACGATTTGGATTTGTTTTTGTCTTGTTATTCGCTTTTAAAAAAATAAAAAAATTCAAAAATACTTTATTTTAAAATACTTTTTTATAATAATGATACGTTATACACAATAATTTTGTCTTATTTTATAATTCTCATCTGATTGATTAAATCTTAACCAAACCAAAATTTCTATATTGTTTTTCGAATACAAAATGTATCTGACATTAATATTTAAGATTCGGAATGCTCGATGGATTTTAAAACTCATACAATCAGAAATGTATTGTAGCATACACAAGAATATATATGAATTATCTCTACACAACAATGGAATACTTAATATGATATTTGTTTTAATTTAAAGGATAATAATTTACAGAGATATTGAAAAAGAGTCACACGGTCAAAAACCGCGTATGATACGCTTTTTAACAAGCTATGAATGATATCCGTAATATAATATTCCGATTTTACACAGAAAGAGCTGAAAAACACATTTTGAACGGGTAATTCATTTAAAAATTCTTATATCAGCGAAACACATCACAATCCAATCTTTAAATTTGTCAGAAGCAAAATCAATTTTTGTACTCCTAAGAAAACAAAAATTGTGTTTGTAGCTTCATTTGAAAAAAAGTTTGACAACCGATTAAGTATTACTGTTATACACGTATCGTGTACTGTTATACACGTATCGTATACTGTTATAAACCTATCTGTATACACCTTTCGTTTGTTCCTGTGGTAGACTTCTACTAATTACACAATGCTCTACAACTTTGTGACTGGAATTCTTCGTCTATCTCACTTTGTCAGCGAGTTCATTATCCTAACTATTTTAATTATCTGCTAGGGATGCTGCAATTACTTTTATTCGTTCGAGCATGGTCACTTTACAAAAGATGAACGTAAAATGTACACTTGTAGCCCTTTCCTTACAAAATTATTTAGGTGCTTCTGGACTTCAATAAGAATCCTGTAGGTGACAGAGTTAGATATATCATAAATCACTTGTACTTTTGAATGAGCAAAAAATGTTAAAATTATTTGCTGCCGCAGTAGCTATTCTATATTGTCAGAACTGCGCATCTTGAGCATAAGTATTATAATTGAAGATGCTATGTAATATAAACTATTAACTACAGGCATATGTATACTTTAAATATGTAACTGGGGATTAATATGTAACTTTTTAATTCAAACTTTGAAAACAAAATGTGATACATTGACTCTACTTAATATCTTCATTAAACTTCATAGAACTTAAAAACTGTGTATAAGTATTATAATAGAATATGCTATGCCATCTAATATATATATATATATATATATATATTTCAAATATCTGATCAATAATGTAAAATTTTTTTAAAAAACTTCAACGAAAAAATATATGATATGTTGACTTTGCATAAACTTCATTAAATTATGTATGTAGATAATCCCAATAAACAAATCCATTCCATATAATATAATCCGTTACCACTTCATTAACTTTATATGGCATATCGCTAATTAAATTATCTAGTCTTTCACAATCCACTGAACCATTTAATATTTTTGCGAGAGAAAAATAACGCTCAGAACCTTAATTCTGCTGTTTCCTTATACATACAAAATCGTCTAGTTGGAAACATCAAAAAAGGACCTGTAATAAGACTTGACTGGTGATCATTTACACTGCGTATAATTTTAAGCTCAATAAAATTAAATGCATGAAGATATACCACGCACACGAGCTTGTAATTAAGGCAACTATGAGACCTTAACCGCCGGGGGACTATTTTTACCGAAACAATGCTGATTATGCAGTCATTAGTAGTCAACAGCTTTCGACAATCAAATTATCCCCTGGGTGATAATAGAATGATCGTTGCGTGACGGCTATGCAACTAAGAGCTCTATTTGTTGAGGGACATAGGCGGCAACATTAGAAAAATCTCTATATTTTTCAATAATAATCTTCTGAATAATTCACATTATTTAAATGCCCCGCTTGTTTTATTTGTCTTTTAGAATAGATGGGTATTCTTGTAGTAATGGTATAATCATTAGGGCTATAACAGTAATCATTCAGATTGTTCAGATTTGTATAATTTTCATTTCAAAACGCGAAAACCAACAGATTTTTCGCAATGTTATCGATCTCGTGCAATTTTCATATGTTATGCAAAGTATAGAGAAGTGGAGGAGCGAATTTGGAGCGATGGATTGATTACGTTTGGCTGGATGAGCTTCGATTAAATTCGTAGGTCGTTTGGGGTATGGTAAATATTTCATTAGAATGTGCAATATGGAAACGAAAAAAGTAAAATATGCAATGCGAAAAAATTATATGAATAAAATACATAGATCTTAATAAATTATATTGCAATTATTGGTGGCAATCAAACGTGCGATCTATGTTTTTACCAAATATTTATGAAGCAACATTTCTCAACATTCATGAAGCAACATTCCAAACATTTCTCAACGTACACTATAGAGCTTAAATAATGACTAATATGGATTTTGCATCGAATGTCAAAGGATGTAAGGAGGGTTTTATCATTTCCTGTTCTTCTTCCTTTCCGGTTTAAAAATTTTAATTTTCCTTGAAACATCTATATTTTTTTTAATTAACTGTAAATAGAGTTTATATAATGACTGCTACGGATCCTGCATCATGTTCCGGCGAAGAATAAGGGCTTTACTGAAGATTTCCACTTACGTTAATTTCACTTACGATTCTAAAAAAAAATCTAAAGATTTATTTCTCAGGATTGCCTATAGTTCGATTTATTCGATTTATAGTTCGATTTATTCGATTTATAGTTCGATTTATTAATTCGAGCATAGATAATGACTGATGTGGATTCAGCATTAAATACAGGAGGGAGTTAAGGGACTCACTATGGATTTCTACTGACGGTTCTAGGGATATTATTTTCGATTCAACCATTAACATTTTCCTTTAAACACATATTTCTCAAAATTCGCTAGAAATAGAGCTTAGGTGATGACTGACAGACATTAAATGATTTAGCATCGAAGGATGGGTAGGTCCACTAAGTATTTCTATTTATTATTGAGATGCAACATCCGATTTATTTGAAAATTCGTATGACTGTATGAAATAAGTATGCAAAGGAAAATAAAAAGCATAATAGTGCCGTCAAAAATCAAGTGTACACACAATTTTTCACCGTATAAAGACTACTTCATAACTTTTTATTTTATTTGTATTTTAGATTCAATGGATATTCATGTACTAATGGTATAGTTAGCAACAACACTAATTATTCACATTATATATAATTTCCATATAATTTCCATTTCAGAACGTAAAAATCAACATATTCTAAGCACTGTTATTGATCGCATAAAATTCTCATATATTATTGAATCATATTTTATTTTAGTACTATTTATAGTACTAACTACATGAATAATATCTTATTGGAAAGCTCAGTAACGTCTTAAAAACTTTATTTTGGATTTAATTACATTATTTTGGATTTAATTATAATTCGAATATTTTTTAAATTTATTTTTCATTTAACCGATAGCGCATTTTAATATGTTTAATGATGTTTCAAAATTTTAGTATGTTATAAAAAAATTAATACTTTAATAAACAAATCCATAGTAACTATTTTACAAAGCATTTTATCAATTGTCTTCAAAATTGTATGAATTGAAATAGTTTGAAACAATAAATTATACTAAACTCAGAAATCTGCATTTAATTTCAGCTCTTTAAATACAGATAGACACTCATAAAAGTATTTATAATATATGTTCTATTTATTATATCCATATATGAAATTCACAAATTATATTTACTAATATATAAGCAACATTTTTCCCACCATTTAGAAAATCTATTATCTTAATAATTTTATCAATAGCCCACAGTTTTCTCCCTCCTTAAACAACGATAATAAGCGAGCAGCCTGATCGTGCAGTCTGGTATGTTGGAGAGTTGATCTGTTATCAAATCGCTGGCCATTTGTAATATTGAAAATCACTGAAGCAATTTAAGCCAAATGTCCAAAAAAAAGATTTTTGAAAATGCTATAAATCGGGATATTGCCAAAAAGGTTTGCCTTTCATAATTTCGAAAACTGTTTATAATTTTGAACCAAATTCGAGTGGTGTATTGCGTATTGTCTATATGTGAAAGCAGAAAATAAGTCCAAAAAAGTGCTTGTTATTTAGCTATAAATCGAGTATTTTATAAAAATCAGTGATCTTTTGTCATTTCAAGAACAGCTGACGCGATTTGAACCGAATTTGCGTGGTATAATACTGTAAATAATGCAGAACATTATTTTTAAACGTGTATATAGATCTTAACTCAGACGTTGAATTTCCATCTGATACACATACAAAGTAGAGGGAATGCTCAGTTCGTATAGTTTTTAATGAAAATATTGTTACGACGTATTATCCACTAGAATCGCCAGTGTTCTAACAGGATACAACAATGAGTCCAAATTCTGTGATAACCAACATGTTTATTCACAAGCACAACGAAAACAGGAACAACATATAGTAAAACAGCATTTAAATGATCCGCTAATTTCATAAAATAACTTCCATTCTCGAAACATTGACAAATGTCATTTCACAAAACAGCCACTACAATTCTCAAAACATTGACGTAAGTCACAGTTTAATGTAGTTTGTTTCTCATCTACTGCTCCCCGACAGTGTGATGACCCTTTTTTATAGACACTGCATAGAAATTTCTGGAAATCTTTCATATCACGCAGAATATCGGTTATTTCGAGGTGTTTCTCGAAGGTTCGTTAAGTCGCCAAATTGGCGATAAATCGCGAAATCTGGTAACCCATCTTAGAACTTCGGTATGTGGCAACCCTAGACTCACATCATGTGAAATGATGCCCGTACGGGTGTTTTCTCCCTCCGGTTCTCAAAATAAAATTCTCCAGTGAAGGAATTTTACACGTTCGCAACAATATGAATTTGCTATCGCTGAAAATTTCCCACGTACACCCAATTCCTTCGCGTACATCTGGGGGTAATATTCAGTGTATTATAAAGTGGCTTAAAATCGCTATTATATGTAACTTTGGTGGAATCCAACATCAAAATCACCATTTTTCTTTTCATATCACGCTATTATCTAATGAAATATGAGAGAATGGTCCAAAATAAATATCTGTTTTCCATTTCTCTCCCCTCTCATATTTATTCAGAGAACATACTTTAGCAATAAGCAACTTTCTCCTATTTGTTAAATGCTACTAGTTAATTTGCATTCTGCTAATCTATTGTCAAGGAAAGTAAATTTTCCAAATCAGCCGAATAATTATCTCAGTGTTCCAAGATAAAATACGGATAAAAGTTCCATTGCTTTCCTTATCGATTCATGGCGAGAACTTATTGTTCACTCTCTCGTTTGAATATATTTCATTTACAAAATATCTAGCCCATTGGAATTGCGGACCGTAATTAATAGAAGGAAGGCACTCATTCGGGAAATAATTCCCTTTATTGTGCATGCAAACAGTGTTTGCTTCCGCAGTTAGTGTTCGCCTTTATTGGTAGCATTGGAAATAAAGTTGCGCTTCTCCTCATTTAGGAATAAGGACGCCTTTATGACCGATGATATAAACACGTCATGAAACGCATATAGAATGATATGAAAATGTATTTTTATTTTTTCATACGGAGTATACAGAAAGTATTTTTTTGACGAAAATTTTCGATTTCGAGATTTTGATGTCAAAATATGATTTATGACCTTCTGAACACATTTTAACTAATTTTACTGTGATGTCCGTCTGCATGCCTGTCTGTGATCGATTTTTTGTATACACGATAACTGCCACAAATATTATTGAATTTTTGCGAAACTTCTATATACTTCTATTCTTTGCTATCGAAAAATCTAGAACTAGATTGGTGGCGGCTTATGACTTCACAAATGTATGAAGTAGATTCAGTGGTGGGATTCTCCCCTTATCCTCGACAACGAACATCATCAAAACATATCACGCTGCTGGCATAATTGTTGTCAAATAATATCTAAAAATATACAAACGAGTCTTAAAAATTCATCAAATAATAATAATAACCCATTCAACCGATAACGTCAGGTGACGCAGGGTGAAGTCCTGCTTCACCTGCGTCACCTGACGAGCTGCCACTGAAATAGGTAGAATCATTTAAAATTAGAAGAAGTATTAAAGGAGCATATTACTCCCGCATTATATAATTGGCATTGTTGAGCAAGGAAAGAACGAAACGCGGTATTAATTTTAGTAGAGAACAGGGGATTTGGAAATTCAGTCATTTTATCTATATCTCCACTTATTTAGGACACTGGTAACTGCGAGTTATTCGTCTAGTGATATATAAATCTTATCATTGTCCACATTGCATATTATGCAAATTGTCGAAGTGCAATTAGGGCATAGTTGGATGAAAAAGTTTTAAAAATTTTGCAAAACACCAATTTTAGATAAGATTTATATAATGTTTTGAATTAAATCAGCCTACACTTTCATTTACCTTCAACAATTTTGTATATTATAAATTTTGACTAAACATAAGTTTTATATATTATTGGTTTGAATTGAATATGCCTACACCATAAATTTCGTTCAATTTCGTGTGTGATCAAAATTTATTTTCTCCTTTTCCGTGTGCCACTGTTGTGCAGGGGAACATTTTTTTTCATAATTTATTAATTTATTTTTCATAATTATTTTTTAACTTTTCAGTTTTGATTTTTTGATTTACGTTCTGATTTATGTAGTATTATGGGTCAACTCGTTAGAACCAGGAAAATATGTCATCTGAAAACACTAAAACGCGATTCGGAGAGAAAGTGCATGAAATAGGTTAAAACATACCCATTACGTACTTAAATGACGTAACGACGTAATGTAGTGTGGTGAAACTTTAGTAGGTCAAAATGTTCGGTGAGATGAAACTATTTGCCGAGTTTCGACTCTACGTGATAAGCAGCCGTTAACGAGCCCTTAAAAGGAGAAGTACGTAAAAAACATAATGACCTAACGTAATGACGTCAAAATGTTTTGCAAGATTAAACTGTTTGCCGAATTTCAACTCTGTACTTGCTGTCGGAGCCGAAAAATGTTGAACAAAGATTCTAACAGAGTCCATGAGAAATTAGTAAGAATAGTGTATGGGAAAAGGGGGAGAAATCTTGTACTTAACTTTTGTCTAGAATTCGAGACACTAGTTAAGGCAGCTCTGCCATCAATGAGAAGTTAAAGAAATTGAACATTCTGACAATCACATTCAATTATAGAAAATAAACTTTATTTAAAAATACCAACAAGATTTAATTGTGAAAAGCAGAGTACTGTATAAATAGTGTATATGACCACTCCCACATTTAACCATTGCCACTTTTCGTATTCTGAGTTCTCTTCGGGCATTGAAATAGTGTTCATTCCCAATAAATATGACAAAGGCTTAGGAGGGTAAATTTTGAGCAGATGGTTTCATTCTAAATCACTATTTCCGCATGTGCTGAAATGACTAACGAAAAATGAAACATTTTTTCAATACAGAATTCATATTGGCCCACAATTGTTATTGGCCATTTAAATCTAAATTTTCATTTTATTTCATGTAAAGCTCAATGAGCTATATATAATTTTTTCAACAACAAAAATTTGGACATCCGTTAGTTAAACCCAAAACGAATAACACCAGTCCATTGCATCAGAATATGAGATGAATTTGCAAAATAAGGAATGAAATATTTTTAGCAATGTTCATATGTATCGGCAATAATTCAAAAGTATATTTTATATACAAAAGGATTTCATTTAATCGCCGCCGTATTATGCCAATTCAAGCAGTTCCAGAAAGCTGAGCTAAATTCACAGCCAGTTGATAGAAATATATAAAGTTAAACACTCTTTTATTTCAAAATGCACTAAAAAGTTGAAAATACATTTTATCCAGTACCCAAAAAAATGTCATACACAATTGCTAAAAATTTTGACAATTTTAAATTAAAACAATTAATCTCTACTTCGATATTTTTTAAAAACGTTTAAATATTCTATGCTATCAATATACCAGTTCGCACGGACAGTATATTCACAATACTCGGACACAATAAAGCACAGGCAGTATATTCAACAAAAATGGAAAAGTAAAGCTTTGATTAACTCAAAATTGTACATGAAGGTATTACATGTGTTTATGTATTAAAAAAACCGAGAATTGTGTACAACGATGAAAAAAATATTTACTTTTCGTAAGTTATATGATGGCGTCACATTTGTGACATTAACAAAATGATGTTTAAAGGCAAACAAACCAAACAAAACTTACATTAATATAGTATGTGACCACCCCGGACCTTCACACACACTTTACAGTGGTTTTCCATGCTTTCAATGGCGGGATCAACCATCGTTGAGGCGAGAAATGGCCATTCCTCCAATAGGGCAGTTTTGAACTCTTTGAGACTGGCTGGAGGAGGTAACCGTGCAGAGACAGCACTCCCGAGGACATCCTAAAGGTTTTCAATGGGATTAAGGTCGAGGGAATACCACTCCATACTAGAAATGCCCTCACTTTCCAGGTATTTGTCAACGATGTTAGCTCGATGGGGGCGGGCATTATCATCCATAAGGAGGAAATCATGACCAACTGCTGCAGCGAAGAATCTCGCAATGGGGGCTAGGACTTCATCCCAATACCGCGCAGTCGTCACAGAACCGCCTTTAAAGATGTGAAACTGCGTGCGATATCCCATTGAAATTCCAGCCCACACCATGACGCTGCCATCTCTGAATGCGTGATGTTCGATGATCTTCTTGGCCTGATTGTGCGTGCTCCATTCTCTCCAGACCCTTACATACTTATTATCTGATTCCAGGGAAAATCTGGACTCGTCCGTGAACAGAACATCGCACCAGTCCAATTGACATATTGACCACACCACTTTAATCTTGCCCCTCTGGCTTGGATGGTTAGTGGAAAACAAAAACATGGTATTCGGGTGTACAGTCCCTCCATGTGGAGTCTTCAGCGCACCGTAGTGGCAGATATTATCTTAACAAGTGCTGCTGCAACCATGGATGTAACAGTTGTAGAGGTCGCTCGTCGATTCCGCTTGGCTACTATAGCAATATATCGATCATCAGAGGGGGAGGTAACCCTTGGGTGACCGGGCACAGGTCTCCGAACAACTGTTTGACTTGTTTGAATTGTTTCCATAATCGAGAAATTACCGAATGATCAACGCCACAGAAAATAGCGGCATATTTGATTGACTGTCCTTCTTCAATGCATTCAACAGCACGACAGCGCTCATTATCTGTCATCCGTCTTCTTTCAGCCATAGAAACATGAATATCTTCAAAAATAATCCTACAAAAGTTATAAACACTTCGTATCAGCATTTAAATGCACCTCTTCAAACCCTTCAGAATATTGGCGTCTTCAATGTGCAAATTCCTATAATATTTTAAATTATTAAATTAATGCTCCTTTAAAGAAGTTTTAGAATATCTGTGCTTGCTATACAAAATTATCTTCACAGGAAGATCTGAATAATGAAATACACTGGTCCCGCTTGTAAAGAAATTTTAAAAAAATATTAAATTAAATCATTATATGCCAAACTAAAATCGCTAAAATTGTATGGGAAAGTATCCCGTAATCTTTAAATCTGAAGGCCATAATTGATTCCAATATATGCCAAGATTATGTACACCTACTACTTATATTCTCATAGAATTGAAATGTGTGTGTCTTCTAATAATACCCGTGTATTAGTAGAAGATTACACTTACTACAATATATGAATTTCAAAAATATTTTCCAAAATAAAACAGATTACGAAGAAATTGAAAATATCAATAACCCCTTAATTTTTAAACCCGAAGGCCGTAATAAATGCCAATATCAAAATGAAAGATCTTAAATTGTATAGGAAGATATACCGGTACTACTTACATTCTCATAGATTAGAAAGTATACCAGTGTATTAGTAGAAGATACCAGTGTATTAGTAGACCCGTACTGCATAACCGTTCTTCGTACGGAATATATAATGTAAAGAAAGATAAAAAAAAAATTCACAATCATGTGCACATTCCTATACTGTTAGTTCAAAACATTATATTAAAAAAATTAAATTAATGCTTCTAAAAAATTTTAAGAATCACTCTTCTCGCTACACAAAATTTATCTTCATAGGCAGATCTGAAGAATAAAACACCCTGGTCGTGGGTCCCGTTTGTAAACAAATTTACAAAAAATATGAAATTGAATCAATATATGCATAAATGAAAGCGCTATCGGAAGATATAATCGTACTGTTTATATTCTCGTAGATTAAAAGATTTACTCGTGTACTAATAGAAAAATACCCATACTATAATATGAGTTTCAACCGTTTCTGCTAAAATAAAACAGATGACGTAATAAATTGAAAATATCAATAATCCCAGTTATTTTATACTCTAAGGCCGTAATTGATAAAATCCAGTAGTCAAAAATGCAATTTTCATAAACTTTATTTTATATGCATTTCTTTATTATTTAAATCGGAAAAGATTTAATAAAAACTGTCTGCCGCATAAACACACTGGATTCAAATTCGTTGTTAAGCGACATGATATCATTTTCATCACATAAACTTATTGGGGAAAGTATCATCTGCATAATGCTATGTCTGTGGAAGGTTTAACTATGTATTTGTAATTAATATTTAGACAACCCCTGGGCCTAAAAACTCGAAACATGGACTAAATTTTACGTGGAGATATTCCAAGGCTACCCACAAAATTTCATGAAATTCAGTTCAGCCTTTCTCCAGTGATGATGAGACATACAGACAGACAGATTTTCAATTATATAAACTACGAAATGTACTCGGAATTGCTCGGGTGTTAAAGCACTACAGTTATATACAATAACAAAAGAAATCATTTTTATGCATATAAATAGCTGTGAAAATTATATGTAACAGCGCAACGGAAGCGATAGGACACCCCTCCCCCAAAAATCACAAACCGAAACCCGTCACTTGGCGAGACTCTGCGTTCAAATTAAAAGCTTCCGATGGACTATTTGTGTAAATAACAGTGGACAGTGAACGCAGTACGTGTACATAAGCTCAACAGACGTGATTGAAAGATACTACGCGAAAATAGGATGGTATTGAATAGCTGGAAGTTGTGACATTGCAATCTCCCTAACACTTCTCACAGATGGCTATGATTAAACCAAACGTAGGTACAATAGAATGATGAAACACATTTTGAGCAATGAACTATATAAGAAAAGCTTGAGCAAAGTATATAAACACAAATGACACAATAATATAGCATACAGATCTTTCGAGAATACGCTGTATCCCCTTCGCCAGTGCAAGAAAACGCAAACTCTTTGGGTTTTCTTGCACTGATGAAGGGTATCCAGCGTATCCTCTAAACAGCTGTATACAGTATTATTGTATTATTTGTGCTTATATACGTTTCTCAAGTTTTCTTTATCCTTCACACAACGTGTATTTTACTTATTAATGTACTATATACTTTTCATTCTTCAGGGGGAGTGCCATCAAGCTCTAAGACATTATCATGAAGCGTACATGCTAGATCCTGATAACCAGTTACTACACGAAAATATGAGGAAACTGAAACTTCATCTGGGGGATGGCTCAGGAACTTGTGAAGGACATCAGCCAGCTACATGCAAAAGCCGGTGACAACCAATTAGATAAGAGCTTGGGACCAGTGATGAGCTGAGCAATCTCTTATATGGATACAGTACTGGATATTCTGCATGGAAAAGCAGATGCTTTGTGGAACTGTAAACAATTGTTGTTCATTTAGATGGCCACGATGTAGAGTGAAATATTGTGTGTGAGTTTGATTTTTATACGTAATAAATTTATGGGTATTTGTAACTTGTGTTTTTATTTCAACTTACTTGTGTATTTATTACACAGTTAAATCCCGTAACCATGTACTCATCATACACTTTTGATCTTACAAACAATGTAAGTAGAAGTGTTAATCGCATATTTGAGTAAAGTTATCTGTGTACACGAGAAAAACGGGGACATATGTTAAGCAACATTTATATATTATATTTTTTTCGTCATAATTTAATTTTGTTAAAATTTAACTAAAACAGAACTTCTCGATATCAGAAAATACCGATATTTTTAACCTTATTTTTTAACTTTATATTGTTGAAATATTTTCATAAGATTTTTCGTTTTCTCAATTCACATCTCTAACCTATAAGAAATTAATTAGTATATTCTTATAATAAAGGAAACATTTCGCAAAAGTCATTTTTTTTCTGTTAAGAGATTAAAAGTCATCACACCAAGAAACCTTATATCAAGAATACTAGCATAGACATGTATAACAGCAGTGTGGAACCAGACTCAACAGTGAGAGATAAATGTCGTTGCCATTGGAAAAGTGTCGAACTTATGCCGTGTCACCATCTAACTTCCGATATCCGATTGAAGTACGTCGTGACACTTGACGTACGTTTTTAGATAAATTACAATATGGCGTCCATTTATCGAGGCTGAATCGGAAATAGACTATTGATGAGATGTACAAACATGTCCCTTTAATTTGTAATTATGAACTATTAATATAATAGTTCATAATTACAAATTAAAGGGACATGTTTGTACATCTATCATCAGGGTAATCATATCATTTTTATATTCATACATGCATTTTTAATTCAAAAAATTTTATGAACTGACAAGAAGTTTTAAAATATTCAGGGCCAGTTATGAGTAAAGAAATCGGCAATATAATTTTATTATGATACAAAATTGCTGTAGAAAAAATTTATATCGAGTTACATGATATAAACAAGAAAGATCAATCATGCTTAAAGCATTGATTATGAAACACTTTCCAACTTCAATGTAATTATATTTAAACAAGTCTAAAATGCAATACATTCTTCGGTAATATTTTGAAATTTATCACAATACTGCAATAATTTATTATATTTGAAAACTTAAACCTTCATCGAAAAAAATGAACTTCATTCAAATGACGGCATTGAAATATAAATTGCCTGGTTTAAACATCTCTAAAATGTTATACATTCCTCGGTAATAGTTTTAGAATTATCATAATACTACGATAATTTATTATATTTGAAAAATTCATCGAAAACAACTGAAATTCATTCAAATGACGTCATAGAAAAATAACACGCCTGGATCTCTCTATAAAAACAGGATTTCATTTATAACTTTCTCCCATTCATTTCATTCATCACAATACTATAATAATTTATTTTATTTAAACATTTTGTTTAAGACCATGGAGCTACAAAAAATTAAACTCTATGCTTGAAACTTCATCGAAAAAAATCGTCCTTCTCTTTATGAAATCAATTAATATTTCATTCATATCAGCCATGCAGACAGACTCCATGGACTAAATTATTTTGTGTTAAAAAAATACAGGAATTCTAATACAACTCATTCTATATATTTTGCTGTTTACATTTTACATAGGTGAAAAATAGGCTTAGTTGTAGAAATAATCAAATTTAGATGAGCATTTAAACTCAAATATATTGTCATTGCGTTGTTTCAGTATGTAGATGCACAGAATTTAAGCAAAAGTAAAGTAGTTTTAGGACGGATACAACACTCAATATGAATTAAAAAGAACTTAAAAAATCACGATTTTGAAACAAGATGGATGCCATATATCATTTTGAAGTGGGTCATGTGATCGTTTCATATCATGGTCACGTGATCGTTTCATATAAGAGGTGTAATTATTATTTTAATTTTTATTTAAAAAACTACAGAATATATTTCGCTGAATTTTTTTTATATATTTTATGGATCAATTTGAATATTACCTAAAATTTTCGAAGCAATTTGTGAATTTTAAATCCGCTTAAAAAATGTTTGAAAAATTAGGTCCCATAGGGCTCGATGTATTTCATTTTTTCGACCCGGGTTCAATCCAAAACTAATTGGGTAATATTATTCATTTATATTCCCATAGGTTCTACAGACCATCTGAACAACATACTAAAATTTTATTTTGATTAAGTCATTTTTACGGCAGTTATCGTGCTAACGGACAGACAGACAGGCAGACAGACAGAATGAACAAAGTCATAAACACTTTTCAACTTTGTTGTAAAGTTTTAATAAAAGGTATCAAAATAACATAGCAATAAATTCTCAAAAAGTAATCTATAGATTTTTTACCTTCCAATATTTCAAATATATGAAGCTCAACGCGTTCATTTGTAATTCGAATACATTTGAATTTTAATACTAAATAAATACTTTTGAATTTACCAAATTTTAATTAGACAAAGAATGTGTCAAAACTTCAGTTTAAATGTAATTCCATTTAAAACGTATTCATGAATGTAGCATTTCATTTTACATAGCCGGCATCAAATTCGTGTATGAATATGATGCTTGCTACGTGGAAGGACTGAAATTGTCAGTTCCTATAAAAGTTCGAAAAAATTGTGGCTTATAGCAAGGCTCTTGCTAACATCGCAGATATCATCTATACCATTCTGATGGGCGCATAAATGTGACGCAGGTCCATAGATTCTGTTACCTGCAATGAGAGAGTCTTAAAAATTTTGGAGAACGCCCCTTACAGACGAATTTTATGATTATGGACTTAACCGTTGTAGCTTATTGCAGCCAAAATTAAATTGCATATGAATTTAAGACAGTTTACATGGAAGGACAGAAGGGGTCAGCTCTGCCATAGAAGTTCGATAAAGTTATGGCTTTTACCAAGTTTCTTGATGCCATTGCATGGTATCGGCTATTCCATTCTGATAAGCGCATAATACGCATTATAGGTTAAGAACATGGTCGTTGTAGGTTATTACAGGCAAAGCTAAAGTGCATATGAATTTGATGTTGGCTACAAGGAAGAACAGAAGTTGTCAGCTCTTTCATAAAAGTTCCAAAAATTGTAGCTTTTAACAATTTACTATGCATCGTCTATTCCATACTGATGGGCGATTAATGAGCGCTAACTGGTCCATGCATGCTTTCTTTTATTCGATACCAACCGTCTAACTTACCTGAAGGTTCAAGGGAGCTGTTTGAAAGGACGGGAAATCGCCACCAAATTTAAACTGAAACCCAATAAGAGCGGCAACCACAAGGATAATTTCTTCCTTCCCCTGGACCATCGCCTCTAGGAAAGAATTTCGGACTTATACATTTACTGTGCCCATAATCCGCGTAGACAAGGGGATAAATTTGGACATTGTCAAATATCAAACTCGGATCTTCCTCGTGCGATCCTCTTGCTATAATCACTGGGTTATCACGTCTTGTGCCACAGATTCTGTTATCTGCAATGGGAGTGCCTTCCAACAACGTTGACATTAAACAGTCATTCAATTCAATCACAACGACACAACTGCAGCAACCGCGGTTAGTACTTGGGTGGGTGACAACCTGGGAACACCGCGTGCTGTTGGCACATTTCCAGTTGGCACATTGCGGTAGCCCGGTGGTTTGCGCGCTGGATTTGTACGCTGCAAAAACTGCCTTCCTTGTTCATGCGGAGTACGATCACGTTAAACATGTGGGTCCGTAAGTCCTTCCGAAATGTTGGTGGTAGGGGAAGGAGGGAAGGATCCCTGTGGATGCCTCCCCCACTGGGTAGTTCCGGTCTAAATTGGGTGGCACTTCCCGGCCGTCCAAACGGTTACCTTACACTTTTCTGGTAGGTCGGACGGTCTGGGTCTCAACAACAACAACTGCAGCAACAACGTTGCTTTCCCAATTTTAAACTTCAGTACCGTTCAGTACAATCCGTTCAGTATCTCAGAAGAAAGCTTAGAAGAAAACTTTAGAAGAAAGCTTAGAAGAAAACTTTAGAAGCAAGCTTAGAAGAAAACTTTAGAAGAAAGCTTAGAAGAAAACTTTATAAGGAAGCTTAGAAGAAAGCTTTAAATATGCATTTTTAACATTTTACCACATAGTTGAAAAGTGTTTATGACTTTGTTCATTCTGCCTATCCGTTAGCACAATAACTGCCGTAAAAATGACTTTATCAATATTAAATTTCAGTATGTTATGCAGATGGTCTGTGGGACCTATGGTAATATAAATGAATAAAATTACCCAATTAGTTTTTGATTGAACCCGGGTTGAAAAAATGAAATACATTGAACCCTATGGGACCTAATTTTTCAAACATTTTTTAAGCGAATTTAAAATTCACAAATTGTTCGAATGTTTTAGGAAATATTCAAATTATCCCATAAAATATATAAAATAATTTTCAGCAAAATATATTCAGTAGTTTTTTAAATGAAAATTTTAAAATAATAATTAAACCCCTTATATGAAGAGATCATGTGACCATAATATGAAGAGATCACGGGACCCACTTCAAAATAATATATGGCATCCATCTTGTGTCAAAATCGTGATTTTTAAAATTATTTTTAATTTATATTTATTGTCGTATCCGCCCTAAAACCGCTTTATGTTTGCTTAATTTCTGGGCACCTGTATTCTGAAACAGTGCAATTGCAATATATTTGAGTTTTAATGATCAAATGCCATCCATCTTGTGTCCATGGTGATCGTTTCATATAAGAGGCGTAATTATTATTTTAATTTTTATTTAAAGAACTACTGAATATATTTAGCTGAATTTTTTTTATATATTTTATGGAACAATTTGAATATTACATAAAATTTTCGAAGCAATTTGTGAATTTTAAATCCGCTTAAAAAATGTTTGAAAAATTAGGTCCCATAGGGCTCAATGTATTTCATTTTTTTGACCCGGGTTCAATCCAAAACTAATTGGGTGATATTATTCATTTATATTCCCATAGGTTCTACAGACCGTCTGAACAACATACTAAAATTTCATTTTTATTAAGTCATTTTGACGGCAGTTATCGTGCTAACGGACAGACAGACAGACAGACAGACAGAATGAATGAACAAAGTCATAAACACTTTTCAACTTTGTTGTAAAGTGTTAAAAATGATAGATCACTAAAAAACAATCTTTGTAAAAAAAAACTCACCAAGGAAACAAAAATTTCCAAAACAGCTCTGCAAAAAACAGTGGCCAACAAAAGTAGCTGCATCTGTATTGACAGCCATGAAAGAGGCTAAATTTATGTCATTAAGTCTATACGGGGAAAAGTTTAAATTTCGGTTCGCAGAGTTTACGAGAAACTTTGGCGGCCGGAGTTTATACCAGGAAGAGGCACAAATATATAGACCGCTAAAGCGGTGTTTTAAAAAAATGAGATTGTATAGGAATGATTAATGGAATGATATGACTTACGATTAATGACCTGGACTTGACCTCTTTCATGACGGCCAATACAAATAACGTTAGTTTTTTTGGCCGCTGTTTTATTCAGAGCTTTTTTTGCAAATTGTTATTTACTACTTGGCGGTGTTTTTTACAAGGGCTGTTTTTCAGGGATAGTTTTCTTTTACGGAACTTCTTATTTCAAAAATGTTTCGAACTAATTTTCTATCATTTTACTATAGATTTTAATTAGAAGATTGACATATTCCCAGAATCGAGTTTCTATTTAAATAAACTTCGAAATTATATCTTTTTCATTTTATAACAACTCTGTATTATTCCCAACTGTAATGCAGAAAAAAAATGCAAAAAAACAAATTTATTTATAACAGCACCCTATCAACTAGCCATTTCGATTAAATAACAAGAAAGATCAATCATGCATAAGCATTGATTATGAAACACTTTCCAACTGAAATGTAATTTCATTTAAAAATTTCTAAAATGTGATTCATTCAGTGGTAATATCTTTTACATTATCACAGTATTACTGTAATTTATTATACTTAAATATTTAAAACTGTATCGAAATATAAATCATCTGATTCTTTATGCAAAATCAATGAATATTTCATTCATATAACTTGTATTCCAGACTCCAGAGCTAAATAATTTTGTGTGAAAAAAATTCAGCAATTCTTATGTAATTCATCTTACAATCGCTTGAGATATTTGCATTCTGCATATGTTAAAATTAGGCTTCCTTGAAGAAATAATAAAAGTTTAGGGATCATTTAAAATCACAACTATTGTAATTGCATAGGCACGGAATTTAGATACACAGATAATACACAGATAATATATATGTGTATGTGTATGTACTCAAAGTATTGGAATCGTGCCGAAGATCGGAACTCGAATTTTCAAAGTATCTACACGTTTTGGGACTTCTAGAACACGAAAAAACTACTTTTAGGAAGACGTCTGTGTGTGTAAGGGTGTATCTGTGTATGTTTCTGTGTGTCTGTGTGGATATTACATCCACTCTAATTGAAAAACTAATGGACCGAATTTCATACAATTTGGTAGATATGTTTTTTGTGGGAAATCCTGATGTTCATTAGATTATAGTACGATTCGTAATAAAAGAATCTGCCTTCTTTGCGAAATGGCCGCAGAAATTGCCTTTATCCACTCTAGCTAAAAACTAATGAACCAAATTTAACAAAATTTGGAGTATAATATTTCAATAACCTACAAGTGATTTATATACCAAATTTAACAAAATTTTGTATATAAATCATTTGTAGGTTATTCTACTACGATTCGGGAAAAAGGAACGGGCTATTTTTGCGAAATGGCCAGCAAAAATCGTTATATAAAAAAATAAAAGACTACGTGTGCTCAATTATATCAATTAAATTCCTATTTTATATGTGATTTTTGACAACAAAAAGAATAAGACTAACCCCATTACTCTAGGACTAGCCGTTCTTGAGATATTCTAGTTTTTTCGCGTTTTCGCTACGCCACCTTTGACAATAAGTCCAGTTATCAAATGAGAACCAAATTTAAGTTTAACGTGTAAATTCAATGTCATTTAAAATACTTATGTTGTGCAGATAAACTCAAATTATCATTGAATAAATAAAGAGAACGAATATGAGTCTGCAGAGAAAGACATGTGCTGTCCACATCAGAATTTTTAACAATATTACAACAATGATTTATAAAAGTGAACGGGGATTAATTGCGGGTCATTTCGAAAAAAATGTATGATCTATATTTAAAGATCCACCAAATTGCTGTAGAATAAAATGTTCTACAAATTTAAGCTGTGTACCAAATTTTAACTCTCTAGGACGTAGGAAAGTGCATTTAAAATGCCATCAATTAAATTTATCATGAAGAGTTATATAAAATTTAAAAAAAATGAAAAATTGTTATCTACCAAATTATTTTAAAATATGAAGCCACTCCCATATGCAAAACGTTTTAACAAATGGAGAGATATTTATTATATAATATCTCTCTCTTTTCTTTCTGGAAGATATCCCAAAGTCAGAATTTAATTGAATTTGTTTTTTTCCCTATATTAAATAATTTTTTTAATTAAAAAACTACTTAACATATTTTACTGAATTTTTTTTTATATATTCTATGGGATAATGTGAATATTTCCTAAAAATTTCGAAGCAATTCGTGAATTTTAAATTTACTTAAAAAATGTTTGAAAAATTAGGTCCCATAGGGTTCAATGTATTTCATTTTTTCAACCCGGGTTCAATAAAAAACTAATTGGGTGATATTATTTATTTATATTCCCATAGGTCCTACAGACCGTCTGAACAACATACTAAAATTTCATTTTGATAAACTCATTTTTACGGCAGTTATCGTGCTAACGGGCAGACAGACAGACAGACAGACAGACAGAATGAACAAAGTCATAAACACTTTTCAACTTTGTTGTAAAGTGTTAAAAATTAGTTTTTAACACATTGGCTGCCGGATTAGAACTCCACCATTGGGGTGTCATACATTTTTATTGTCGATTTGTCGTGAAAATGCACCAGATTTATCAGTTTTGAAGAACATTTGAATATAGAAAAGTTTTTCAAGTAAAACTTTACTTTCATCTAAAAATGCGTCTTCATTTCAACGCATACCAAGAACGAGTTTTCACAGAAAAATCGAGATCAACTTTGTTAATTTGTCCCTGAAGCCATGCAAACAATATCTGCATTTACAATACATGGTAAATGTCAATCGTATTCAAATTACAGAAAGTAGAATCTAGTCCATGATCAGAGCTATGTTTAACTCACGCAAACTCTTGACCAAACACAGCATGAGTTAAATATAGCTCACATGGCGTCCAACGTGTTAAGAAGGATTCAATAAAAAACTAAAGGAATCGCTCGTGCAGAAATGATGGCAGGATATCATATTTGCCGGTAGATTACAGCATAAACGTATATTGTCGATCAAGCAGAATGTTTCAAAATTATATTAGCACAAAGAACATCTCCTTATCGTCACCAATACGTGGGATGTGTTCTAGCTTGTAATCGACAAAACTCCATACCCCTACAGCTGTAGGATAAATATAAATCTAGGTTGATACAATTCAGAATAACAATTATTTGGATATTAAACATTTTCATTTAGTTTTAGTTATAAAATAAATTAAAATAATCATTTGAAAAGGATTTTCATCTTTGAATTAAGATTTTTTTTTAATTTCTAACACATTTATGCTAAAATGTAAATATTGTATAATAGTACGCTCTGATCAAACAACTGATAATGTGATAAAACTAAAACAATTCATTTATAACAACATCCAATATAAAATTCATAGTTTTGACCAGTTTTAAAAGCAAGAAATAGCCTTCTTCATCAAGATAAACAAGAAGCGCACTCGTCAAAGCAAGATCGACAAATAATTTTGAATAGCAAACTTAACTGAAACAAAGAAAGAGGTATGCCAATGGCTAAAGAAGAAAAGGGGATAAAAAATCATGGAGAAATAAACCAGAAATCGAAGAATATGAATAAACAGTTTATTACCAAAGAGGAAAGATAATGTAGACAAATGGAATTTTCTTTGTTAGATGCTTACTCTCCTCGTTGGTTGCCATCTCTACAGGTTCCGGTCTGAATTGGTTGGTTTAAGTGTGCAGTGTGGTACACATCTTGTGATGCACCGGAGAAATGTGTTTTCATGACAAAATAGCTCAAAACAAATATTTGATTATTATGAATGAAACACTCTTACACTCTAAAAATAAAAGTCATAGATATAAAATTGATAAAAATGGAATTAATGTGCATTGTTACACTCTTAATACGCCAATAGATCTGTTACATGTCAAACAGGAAATGAAGGAAATTCCTCATATGCACATACATTCAGGAATGACAAAAATAGATTAATGAAAATAAAATAACATAGAAAAACGTCCTTGACGAAAGCAGGTATGTGTCAGTAAGGGGAAGACTACTGTTTCAAGGGTGTTATAAGGCCTCTTCTTCAGACCAATAAAACCAGTATAACCGTTTGAGCCTGTGAACAAATTAAATGGCGGAATGGCGGTTGATTGCTACTGAACGGTTTGATCTGCGCTTGTTTCCTTCAAAGAATTAGTTTATGTTATTTTTTTTTACAAGCAGCAGTTTTATTTATTGTAATAGATTAATGTTAATATTTTACATATACAAAATTACAAGCATTTATGAGGCTATAAATAACAATGAAAATAAATAGGACTATCAAATTGAAATATAAGATATGCAGTAGAAATCACAGTTTATATCTTAAACTGTTATACATAAACGGAGAAATCAGTTTTGAATAATGATGTTTCCAAAATTTCTCTATTTCAACTTACTGAGATTTCAAATAAATTTCAGTCGCTACTTGTGTAATCAGGCATTGTGCTACTATTACCTACTTTAAGCTCCGTAAAAGACTTTTAAACAACAGTTTGTGTTCATAAATAGGAGATATATTTGAAGAGCAGATTTCAACTCTCCCCTGAAATCTGCAATCCATACGTAATAGGATTCAAACTTATTGGCAGAATATGCATCTTGCGTTGTTTAGAGCCTCAGAAATATGTACTGTTGAATCATTTCATATTTTACTGCAACTTACAGTTAGCAAAACTCCCAGACTGTGAACATGTTCCATGCGATTTGAATCATAAATTATCGAAAATACATAATTTAATGCTTAATGAAAGCCTATTTACATACGAAATCTGTATTACGATATGAACCATGCTTTAATATTCAGCTTTGTACATAAAATATTATTAAAGAATTAATATAAAATATGGTAGAAAATTAGTAAAACTTATAAATGTGCAGTGATAGCAATGAAATACAGGATGATTATGATTAAAGTTGCGATTTTAAAACGCTGTAAAGTAAGAACCACTGGTCAGAATGACCTGAAATTTGACATGAGTATACGTGAAGCAATGTAATTTTGTTTGGCGAAGGAAAAAAAAAATACTTCAAAAATGTACCGATAGACGGCACTGTATTTTCCAAACACGGGGTGTTCTTAGCCGAAAGAAACCAATAGTCAACTAAAGAAAACGACAATTTAATCAACATCACTTAATTTAATAACTGATTGAAACATCATAAAAACATGAAACAAGCACCTAATACGCAAGAAATGTTCAATATGCTGTCCACCGTACTCGGCTACGAGTTGGAAGCGCAAAACTGCATGTTCCACAACAGATCGGAGTGTATCAGAGGTGATGCTGTAGATGTGGTACTTAATGCGTGCTTTTAAGTCAGCTAAGTTCGTCGAACCTCCTGAGAGCAGTTAACGCACAGTCACCGTTCTGGTAGAAAAGTTTTACGAGCAAAGCACGATCCTTCAGTGACAGAGTCATGACAAGGCACTCAATGAGAATTGCATGTGCTCTTCGTTTTTATCACAACTGTAATGTACGGTGCGCATGCCTAGTCTCAATTACCATACCTCCAGATTAGAGGTGTGCTTCCACGCTCGACCTAGTAGCTAATGTTTTCGTTCTTCGTCAAGCAAATTCAATGTTGGATTCATACATTGCCATTTTTTGGTACATTTTTTAATTTTTTTTTCGTCAAACAAAATTCCATTATTTTATGTATACTCAGGTCAAATTTCAGGTCATTCTGACCAGTCGTTCTTACTTTCCAGCGTTTTAAAATCGCAACTTTAATTATAATCACCATGTACATTCCGTCTCATTAGTACCTTTACTTTTAAGCTTATGTATAACGAAGAATTATTGAGGACTTATTTAAATTGAAAAGAAGTTTGAAATGAGTATTGAAGATGAGTTATCCCATGAGAATGCTTGAATATGTTTATCTAACCTAATAATGTAGAAACACAGGTATTGGTAGTTTGATTCATCTGGAGGGGTTTATATTGCCAGATAAGCAGTTTTTATCCGTTTTTTCTCATAGATATATTACACTAAAAGTAATTCAGTTGCGAAACACCCCAACATATAGATACAACCCTAAAAGAGAAAACAAATTGAAAATGTTACGGAACTTTTAACTAAAGACGCTAAACAGTTGGTGTTTCTTTAGCGAAACCTTACGTCATATTATTCTTTTCCCCCTCCTGTACAATCCTAACTCACTTCACAGAAAAAATATAGGGGCAACGGAATGGTTAATAGCTGAGGGGGCACAAATTGCTGTTGCAAAAACTAGTTCATAACTTATGTGGAAGAAATACTAAAATTGAATTTTTAATATACTATACGATTCATGGCGATTTCAAATTACATAGATTCATACATTATGATATCCTGTATGAAAGGAAATGAGTATGTAATGCAAATAAAATGTTGCATTGATAGTTGGAGGACATATAAATCAAAATTTTAAATCTGAAAGGAGAGAACGTAAGGTACACTTCAAGGATAGTAAAGCCTATCGTTTTGTACGTCAATGAATAGAATGCTTTCGCGTCAGACAGATGCCGTTGGTTTCATTCCCCTTTGATACAAAAGTGATTTACAAATTTTAACTATGTAAATAAGTTCAAGCATATATAGTTACAGTTATAAATATACAGGGTGTTTCAAAAAGATTACATGACTAAATATTTTTGAACCATTGATCGTAGACTCATAGTTCAAATTTAAGGAATGCCTCAAATAAGACATTTCAGACTACGACAGTTTTGATCACGTGCCATGTTTAATGAAATATTACAAAATTTAACATTTTATGCGGGTCTTCTACGAAGGAACTGTCCATTAGCCAATTGCTTCTTATTTATTTAACGGTATTTTTTACAAAATATCCAAGTCTCTATGCAAAAATGGCCTTGATAACTATGTCAATTTTATAGGATTTAAACCATTATGACCCAAACAAAAGAAACGGAGAAAACATAGATCTCAGGCGTCGTACGAAAATGAATTTAATTAGATACAATGTTAATTCGAAAACTTATATTTAACAAAATAATTATGCAATCTCCTATTATCCGTCAAAGACTTAAATTAATAATATCTCGGGTAATTTTGGCCGTATGATAATGGACAATTTTTATTTGACCACAGTAAAAATATTTCTATAACTGAAAATCAATTTCTAGAGAACCCGTATAAAATTACATTTTTGTATATTTTTACTTAAATGCGTTTTTACTAAAATGAACAAAATTTGCATACCATGCAAATTTTGTCCATGTAAATACCTGTTATGAAACATAACATATTATTTGCACTGCAATAACATTTCACGCCCCGGGTTAGTCCCAGGAATGAAAGGGGGCGGGAGTAGCAATTACTCAATGTAAGTAATGTGTATGGTAATATATATATTTTTTCTATAGCGATGCCTCCTTACAGGCATGATGGGACAGTGTGGCTCCATAGTTTGAATGACGCATGACAGTTGTTGTAAATGTTTATAAAAAAGAGCTTGTAACAAATGTCAAATTGTAAAACTACAAATCTCTATAATTGTATAGCCCCTGTCAGGTGTTTCTCATATAGAGGCCCGGTCCGCGACTTCCCGGCTGTGAGAACCCCTCCGGTCACCAATTTCTACTGGGACGCATAAGAAATTAACGTCACTTCGCAGGCCAGTAAAATTAGTCGGAATTAGCCCTTTCCTCGCACATAAGTGAAATATCGAATGAGAGGACGAGGTGACGTCCACCCTATATTGTTCCTTCCTCCCTCTTCAAAATCTGAAGGGACTCAACTTTAAAATGTAAAATCAGACTCAATTCTGATCTCGTGAGGAAAGGTCTCCAGGTGTAGCTGTGCAATTGTTTGAAGCCCGATTCGAAAATTTGTGACGTATTTTTTAGGCACCGGTAGTCGTCGCCAATTTCGAGCGGCGGCCTATGCCGATAGTACTTAACCAGATCATTTTATACCTTGCTACGAGTACATATACTGAAGTGCAGCGCGTAACCGGACTCGATTCGACCACTTGACCAAATTAAGTCTATGGCCAATCTAAGTCAAATCGAACTAAGACGGAATCAGACTGAGTGTTGCATTCTTCGGGCGATGGCGATTATCGAAGCAGCGAGGAAGTCGCCACTTTTGCTACGCAGTACCTCACAGCTCTGTGTATAGATGGCGTAGTCTGGGCTACCCTTTTTGGACCCTTCAACTACATTTAAGCAGTAACAAATGTGTGGATTGCAAGGACGGAATCAACCGCTCAGTGTATATCTCACTTTACAGACGAGTGTACATGGACAGGGTGTTTGCAGGGCGTCAATCCTGGTCCCCTATGCAGTGTACGATACGCGTCAACCGTCATTGGTGCGGTCTGTGTGAGACAACAACCAGAAGTTATTCGGTATATGACCAAATCGGCAGCGGCCTGCACGTAGTTCCTAGATCTAAAGAAATCGTTGCGCCAAACCGACAATTGGGAAGAGGAAAGTATTCCGGACTGTGATTCCCAACTCCATGATAATTCCTGATGAAATATCGATTCGGCGTCATCTCCGAAATCCGCGTGTTCCTACTAACTGTGTGGTCTTGCATACCTGGAATACTGCACTATGAAGTGGAATTTTCGATATCTGGAATCGCAACCTATTTCATGGGTGTGGAGATATTGTTTCTATAATTTTCAATTAAGATGTAATGTATTATTTGTGTACTAATATGAATCAAATGACAGTGTAAATTTAAGCTTTGGGAATTTTACTCACTGGACAAATTGAATTTTAAACTAATGCTAATTTGAAATTGGAATTAGTATATTAATTAGCCTGTAGCCACCCGAGGTCAAGCTTGGTACGTTTAAGAGTAGTGTAATTATGTTCATGATATTATTATTATTATCAATGTTGAATATTTTATGTGTTTAAAAAATGTGTTAGTGTCCACAAAATCGACTGGTTATTTTGTGTAAACACATTGTACGTTGATCTTTCAGATCCAAACCATACTTTTACAGGTGCAACTGGGGGACACTATGGGTACGTAGTAGTAGTGTATTTATGTAAATTTCACCTCACTACAATACCATGATAGTCTACTTTAATCGAAACATGTTTCTTTACATTGGAGCCAGGGCTCTACGACCCAATCATTCAAGCGATGCTTAGTTGTGCAATTTTAAAAGACCATAATATGAATAGTTTTATTGTTATGTTTGAATAAAAATGAAACATATTCGTAACTTTACAATTTCGTTAAGGAGACAAAAAAGAAATTCATAAAAACGCAAAAATAAATAAATCTGACTTATGATTTCCCCTTATCTCTCATGAATCAAATAACATCTCATTCACAATTTACGTGCAGAGAAAAAACAATTCAACCAAAATAATTTACATCCATTCGAGACGTTCGCCTTTTTATGCAAAATCAAAATTTAGCTTCCTAAATGCAAACAGTGAATGAAGTAAAACGATTCTCCCAGCGTTTATTTTCTTGCATATACGAACTTCAAAAGATAAATATGCACTATCGCATTCAAAGCACCATTCTCTTCCTGGAGGTCTGAAAAAGAGATTGCCGCTCTCCAGTCAACTGTTAACTCGTGCTGCGAGTAAACTACAAACATTTTAATCAACAAAATTGCTCGGTGTCAGTATTTGGGGGGTGCAAGCGAAATATATTCACGCAAAATTCGCATAAACGTTCCGTGTGGGAACAAGGGAAATAAATATGCTGTCATCAAGAAAATGATTTCATTTGTGCGTGAGAATTTCCAGCTAAGGTAGGGCTAACTCGCGGGGTTGCAGTATTTGTTAAATGAGTTTGCTAAGGTACTTTTCTTAATAAAACGTTTAGAATTCTTTCACTTAGAGTATACATAAAATTTTTAATTTTGTTAGTAAAGCTGGGTTTATTATTTTTTTTCTAGTTGCAAATATGTTTATTTGATTGTATTAATAAAGTATGAATATTGCTAAATTAGGATTCGAACTTTTATAAACAAGAACTAGAAATCATGATATTACAAAAGAGGGATGGTTACCTAGAGCAGTGGTTCTTAAACTACTTAGTTTGACGCTTAACTTTCACATTAAAAAATTACAGAGGACCCACCGCACGCGGTGGCTGTAACTGAAAACCTTCTTTATATTCTGAAAAACAGTACTAACAAATATAACAAGAAAGATCAATCATGCATAAGCATTGATTATGAAACACTTTCCAACTGAAATGTAATTTCATTTAAAAATTTCTAAAATGTGATTCATTCAGTGGTAATATCTTTTACATTATCACAGTACTACAGTAATTTATTATACTTAAATATTTAAAACTGTATCGAAATATAAATCATCTGATTCTTTATGCAAAATCAATGAATATTTCATTCATATAACTTGTATTCCAGACTCCAGAGCTAAATAATTTTGTGTGAAAAAAATTCAGCAATTCTTATGTAATTCATCTTACAATCGCTTGAGATATTTGCATTCTGCATATGTTAAAATTAGGCTTCCTTGAAGAAATAATAAAAGTTTAGGGATCATTTAAAATCACAACTATTGTAATTGCATAGGCACGGAATTTAGATACACAGATAATACACAGATAATATATATGTGTATGTGTATGTACTCAAAGTATTGGAATCGTGCCGAAGATCGGAACTCGAATTTTCAAAGGATCTACACGTTTTGGGACTTCTAGAACACGAAAAAACTACTTTTAGGAAGACGTCTGTGTGTGTAAGGGTGTATCTGTGTATGTTTCTGTGTGTCTGTGTGGATATTACATCCACTCTAATTGAAAAACTAATGGACCGAATTTCATACAATTTGGTAGGTATGTTTTTTGTGGGAAATCCTGATGTTCATTAGATTATAGTACGATTCGTAATAAAAGAATCTGCCTTCTTTGCGAAATGGCCGCAGAAATTGCCTTTATCCACTCTAGCTAAAAACTAATGAACCAAATTTAACAAAATTTGGAGTATAATATTTCAATAACCTACAAGTGATTTATATACCAAATTTAACAAAATTGTGTATATAAATCATTTGTAGGTTATTCTACTACGATTCGGGAAAAAGGAACGGGCTATTTTTGCGAAATGGCCAGCAAAAATCGTTATATATAAAAATAAAAGACTACGTGTGCTCAATTATATCAATTAAATTCCTATTTTATATGTGATTTTTGACAACAAAAAGAATAAGACTAACCCCATTACTCTAGGACTAGCCGTTCTTGAGATATTCTAGTTTTTTCGCGTTTTAGCTACGCCACCTTTGACAATAAGTCCAGCTATCAAATGAGAACCAAATTTAAGTTTAACGTGTAAATTCAATGTCATTTAAAATACTTATGTTGTGCAGATAAACTCAAATTATCATTGAATAAATAAAGAGAACGAATATGAGTCTGCAGAGAAAGACATGTGCTGTCCACATCAGAATTTTTAACAATATTACACCAATGATTTATAGAAGTGAACGGGGATTATTTTCAGGCCATTTCGAAAAAAATGTATGATCTATATTTAAAGATCCATCAAATTTTTGTCGAATAAAATGTTCAACAAATTTAAGCTGTGTACCAAATTTTAACTCTCTAGGACGTAGGAAAGTGCATTTAAAATGCCATCAATTAAATTTATCATGAAGAGTTATATAAAATTTTAAAAAAATGAAAAATTGTTATCTACCAAATTTATTTTAAAATATGAAGCCACTCCCATATGCAAAACGTTTAAGCAAATGGAGAGATATTTATTATATAATATCTCTCTCTTTTCTTTCTGGAAGATATCCCAAAGTCAGAATTTAATTGAATTTGTTTTTTTCCCTATATTAAATAATTTTTTTAATTAAAAAACTACTTAACATATTTTACTGAATTTTTTTTTATATATTCTATGGGATAATGTGAATATTTCCTAAAAATTTCGAAGCAATTCGTGAATTTTAAATTTACTTAAAAAATGTTTGAAAAATTAGGTCCCATAGGGTTCAATGTATTTCATTTTTTCAACCCGGGTTCAATAAAAAACTAATTGGGTGATATTATTTATTTATATTCCCATAGGTCCTACAGACCGTCTGAACAACATACTAAAATTTCATTCTGATAAACTCATTTTTACGGCAGTTATCGTGCTAACGGACAGACAGACAGACAGACAGACAGACAGACAGACAGACAGACAGAATGAACAAAGTCATAAACACTTTTCAACTTTGTTGTAAAGTGTTAATAAGAATACATAACAGTACTAACATATTAAAAATTTAATTTAAATTAATACGCATAATATTGATTATTAACATATTCATTATGGGTATAAAATACATACATATTTGAACAAAATATATATATATATATATATATATATATATATATATATATATATATATATATATATATATATATGTATATATATATATATATATATATATATATATATATATATATATATACATATATATGTATATATACATATATATATATATATATATGTATATATACATATATATATATATATATATATATATATATATATATGTATATATCACAATAAACTAAAATCCAAAATTTACAAAAAACAGTTGAAACAGTAAATCCAAAGAGACTGATGATCTTGCTTATTTTGACGCAATAAATTAAACTTGACTTAATTTTTTACAGTTAGCCAACAGCTAAAGCAAGACTGCCTCATGGTAAGACTCATAATCATCCAAATCCCGTGATAATATGGCATTTCTCTCTTTCTCGTTTTCATCGCAATTACTGGCGCGAGACATACACTCTCTTATAACCAACGGTTCTAAAGTGCTGAAAATAACAGTTCTCGTTAGATCACCGAAGTCAGGCAGCATCGGGCGCGGTTAGTACTTGGGTGGGTGACCACCTGTGAACACCGCGTGCTGTTGGCACATTTCGGGCGCGGGAGCCCGGTCGTTTGCGCGCTGGATTTGCACGCTACCACAACTGCCGCAGTGTTCATGTGGCGTACGATCACGTTAAACATGTGGGTCCGTAAGTCCTTCCGAGAGGTTGGTGGTAGGGGAAGGAAGGTACGGTCTCTGTGGATGCCTCCCCCACTGGGTTCCGGTCTAAATTGGGTGGCACTTCCCGGCCGTCCAAACAGTTACCTCACACCTTTCTGGTAGGTCGGACGGTCTGGGTCTCAATAACAACAACACACTCTTATAAATTAAGAAGCTACTAGTAAAATATGTATTTATTCAAATTTTTTGCGACCCCCATAAAATTTTTCTCAACCAACAGTTTAAAAATAACTGACCCGGAGGAATATCTAGGGAGGAGTATCTTAGAGGAATATCCATTTCATTTCGTAATTGACCACTGCAACATAAAGTGCTAGTTCACAAGAAAGGCATAAGTTATCTAAAATAAAAGAACTAAAAAATAAGTTATTATATCATCATAATCTCCTAAATCACGGAGGGCTGAAACGAATATTTAATGCAACTGAAGCATAGTTTCAAAAGGAAAAACAATCTACGATATCTTTGTTAATTTTAACCCTAAGGCAACGAGCTGGCTGTTGCGAACGTCGTATAAATGAAAACTACAAATGGTTACAGTTCATTTTCATTGGGCACTGAAACTGTTGAATAATTAGAAATTAATAAATGTGTTCTGAATCCATCATATAAAATGGATTAATAGTCAAACAAAACAAGATTATTAAAAAAAATCAGATCTCTGAATAATGCGATAAAATATATATGTCTAGCAATTGTGGGAACTCAAGGAATGCTTTGAGTAAAATTCCAAATTCCAAAACGTTTTGAAACAATTTAATACTTTATGATCTATTATTCAATGACGTACTAACGGACTACAAAATAGACATGCAAATGATAAATGTATAAATTTAAAGGAGAAAATCAGAACAAATGTACATGCAGTGAGTATTGCTATTGATATATTTTCAAAACAGACACAATATGCATTTCTAAATTCCAGCAATTCATTAATATACTGCAAGCCAAATGCTTAACGTAAAATCACATATTGATGGACCATTTCATTCTCAATGCCTTGATTTAAACATATGCAATGATATATCTGTTATCGTGGTTTACCCATTTCCTAAGCAAACGTATTCTAACATTATCATAACTGAAATGATGGAACCAAGGGTTTATGGTCTTGAAACAAATCAAACATTGAATCATAATGGAAGCTAATATTTCCAAGCCAATCATGCATTGCATTGCGGAACTTATACACATTCGTTTATGCTGAATACAAATTATTTTATTTTGTGATTATTACCTGCATAATTGCATATAAGCGAACGTGCATTGGTTTCAATTCCCGATATAAATAGACTTTCAAGTGCAGTGCTAACTAGAATTTTATTAAAGTGCCTTCATATGGTGGCAAATCGAAAAAGAATAGGAAGTGGAAATTCTTGGTGAACACCAATTTCTCCTACGTTATTTGATGTTGAATCGAGATAAATCATCATCTGAGCTGCATCTGTAGCAGATTCTAAGAAATACAGGGTGATTCAAAAGTTCGGAGCAAAAGTAAAACGCTATAAAAATTTCTATGGGTCGGAGAGACATGCGGTTTGCAGATTAATATTCATACCCCCGTGGTGGGGGATTTTGTGTGGCATGAAAAAAATTAGTTCAAACTCCCGACACTCGGGGCGCTGCGGCAGATAAAGGCATGGAGGTGATAGTACACATGACTGGCCTGCGAGATCCCCAGATCTCACACCCTGTGATTTCTCGTTGTGGGGATACCTAAAATCGCGGGTATATAGTGGAAATCCCCAGTCCTTACTGAAAGACGACTTACGGCAGGAGGTAGCAGCCATCCCCGTTAATACGCTGTTTCATGCTGTATCAGCCGTAATACCGCGACTGCACTCAGTACTGGAATGTGGTGGTGGACACATATTGAGCACTTGCAGCTGTAAATCATGCTAAAATAAAATATCTCATTTCACAATTATTACCACGCATTGTTTTCTTCGCAGCAGCGCTCCCCTAGTTTCGAGACTTTGAACTATTTTTTTCATACCATACAAAATCCCCCTCCACGGCGAATATTAATCTGCAAACCGCATGTCTCTCCGACCCATAGATATTTTTATAAAGCTTTACTTTTGCTCCGAACTTTTGAATCACCCTGTAGATGCTTCAAGGATAATTTTTCGTAAAAAATAATATGGTAACATTTTAGCCACCAAAATTTGTTTCAATAAATTTTTGTAAAATTTGACGAAATGTTTTAAATATATTTGAATATAATTTTCCTAAAATTTAAGACAGTAAAACATACTTGAGGAAGCCCGTCATAAACACAAATTTACTATAAAAATTGTCTTAAAAATACATGTAATGTCATAAGCCCTTTCGCATAAACCTATCTTTGTTAGGTAACAACACAGTAGCATGCAACTTAAAGCGAATAGTAGTCAACATGCGAAATGAAAAGTAAAACATGATATGGATCAAAACATGTATAAATGATATAAAATGTTGTCTTGTTCAAACAGAGGGTGTTATTGTAAATTTTAAATAAATTCAATGTGAAAAAGAAACTTAATGCTATAGTGTGAGAACAGCAGCTAAAGTTGGAATGTGGATGTCTCTAATCAGACTTGAATCTGACACTGCGCATTTGTTGCGCTCACTCTGCGGCCTATGTGGCGGTCATTGACTCCTGCGTTGTGCAAGTCGCGTCTAATGTAGCCATTAATGAACTTAAATTGCTATTTGTAATACACACATTTTGCACTGGAACCCCTAAGAGCAATTCTGTGTCTTCGAGAAGAGTACAGTAGTGCCCTTCATCCTTGAAGGATGCATTGCAAAACCTGCAGTGAATACCTGGACCACTGATATTAGCAGCGACTGGAGCGGAATGGATCTGAACGTTTGAAGAAATTTTAAAAATGTAAATGATAAAAATTCAAAAGTAGTTTATTCAAGCATTTTTAAACCCACATGAAGTATGAAATTATCAGAAGGTCAAAACCTTAATTTCCTAAGATGAAAATGTAAAAATCTTATTTTGTCCCATTCTATCTCATGGTGTACCCCCCCCCCTCCCACACACACGCACACACGTTTTAAATTTAGAATTGAAAAGTTCACAAACAAGTACGAATTCCTCATCGTATATTTCTATTCCGGTACATGAGTTACTGACTCACTCTTTAGACTTAATGCATGAAGTCCAACCTTCATTTGAGCTTGGATACAGTTCAATATATTACAAACATGCTGCATCTTCATTTTTTGATTTCATTCTTTTGTCAACATTTTTTCTTAAGATTTATTGATTTAAATATTTTTCCCATCGGTTTATTATCTCTTTTTTTATTTAACAGCTTTCTCTTTGCTCTTACCTTTGATATTTTGCTCCGTCCGAAACATACCGTTTGAGAAAATGGAACATAAACACAACCGCCATTTTTCTCTCTATTGCGTCAGGCAGGAACGTACTTAAACTTTAGAGAGCGTCAGACAACTTCAACTCCCCTGTTGATAATAGAACCCCTATGCCCTATCCCGTAACCGTATTCTTCCCTGGCCTCCCCTACCGAATCCTATATATACTATGTTTTTACCATACACACATACCTGTAACGAAGTTTAATTTATGAATACGATAAACTAAGAGATTAAAGACAATACTAATATAAAATAGTACAATTATAACAATAAACTGCAGTAAAGTTATGTGAATGTGGTCTCAATTTCTCAAAATATCTTACTGTACAGTATGCTACTCAGGCCCTTTTTTGTAATGACAATACAATGCCTATGTTTGAGATAATGTGGATAAATCACTTAAGCAGCGTGACGTAGAGTTAGGTTTCTATTGACCTTTTGACATGACATTTTGACATCAGGAAGATCATTTGCTTCGAACGATCCTATATACAGACTCGCAACAACGGCCATCTTTCTTCCCAGTCGAAGAGTGGTTGTACATGGCCAAAAAGGGGTTACTTTCTTGTCATATTTTCGTAATCTCGAGAGAATCTAAACATCCTAGACTTCGTTTAGGAATGATTGGTACAATTTTTGGCAGAAATGCCCAATTTAAAGATACATTGCACAGATATTTTACACATATAGACAAATATCAGCCATGTAACATGCGTGCTTCATTGAAATAATACAGGCAGACGACAACTGACTAGACCGGTTGTTCAAAATATTGCAATTACGTCAGTCTGTATATTAGCCTTAGATCTTGAATTATCAAGCCGTGATGATGTCTATGATTTGATGCCAGGAATAGATGATGGCGATAGTTGGGGATCCTTGATAACTGAAAATTTTTGTCGACACTTGCAGAATACACTTCGGCGATAAGAACTTGTAATTTCGTCCCAGTAGCTCACCGGTAGAGCATCGGCTGGCCAGTTCGGAGATCCAGGATCCGATTCCGGGTAGGGACAACAATGTTCTTTACAATGGCGGCCGAACGAATTAATCATGTAGGTTAGTGCAAAGATGTTGGAAGTCTGAAAGCGACCCTAATACGACTAGTACGGATTCAGCAGAGTCTGAAATATTGATCGCTGATTTTAAATTGAGAAGATAACGACCACGCAGGATACTTACCTGAATAGTAGCAGCAAGAGGCTAATCTGAGATAAAAATAACAGGAGGTGGTCAGTCAGATTTTCAGTTGCCCGCCAATCTGACATTAGAGGGCTGAGAATGCAGAGTCCACTTCGACGATAAGAGCTTGTAATTCCGTCTCAGTAGGTCAACGGTAGAGTGTCGGCTGGCCAGTTCGGAGTTCCAGGGTTCAATTTCTGGTTGGGATAGCAGAGTTAATTGCACACGTTTTGGAAGAAAATTGCAATCTAAAATTCTTGTCTCTTCTTCTTCTTTAACTCATAAAAATGTTGCTTCAACGGTAGTAATCCTTCATTGATCATACGGGTGACTTAAATACTACGGTCAATCCAAGAATCGTACTCCCGAATTTTATCCTTTAATATCGGTGAAACTCGAAAAAGTTCGTCAAGTTTCCGTAATACCCACATTTCTGGCTCAGCTTCGGCTTCAGTTTCTTTGTGTTCATATTTTTCTTCTTTTATCAATGATTTAACAAATTCTTCCTATTCGTCATTTATAATCAATTCTCGGTGGCTTTCAATATGTTAGTCTATTTCTTCATCAAGTATGCCGGTAAATATTTCTCCACCCGCTTTGACTTTCTGCGTGAATGATTTTGTTAGTTTCTCCATTTTTTGTCTCTAGAAATACCCGCAGAGACCTGGAGATTGGCATGAGTCGTACTTTGGAGAGAGTTTCTTTGGTACTCTCGGATCTCGATCTGGAAGTCTCGGTTTCTAAAACTGAGGCTTTGGTATTTTCAAAAGTGGGAACCATGACTAGGAAGCCTGCTTTTAAACTAAACGGGAACCCTATTAGGGTTGTAAATGAAGCAAGATACCTAGGTTTAATGTTTTCTTCTGGGGGTAAGTGGTTTGCCCATATTAATTTCCTTGCAGCTAAATGTGCTCAGATTGTTATGGGATTTGGTAGGGTGGTGGGGGCTGGGTAGGGAGTGGATAGGAGGCTGTTGACGTTGTGGTATCGTACCGTGGTGGAGAAGGCAATTATATATTGCGCCGGAGCCTGGGTTTAGGATCTGACACAAGCTCAGATCTAGAAGCTCCTAACTCTGCAGAGGAGTTTTCTCCTGCGGTTGCCGGCGGTTACCGGACCACTCCATACGCTGCGCTATTCACTCTTCTTGGCGTCCCCCCTGTCCACTTGGCCCTTACTAGTGCCCGGGGACAAGTTTCTTTTTTGGAGGAGGAGGAGAGATGTCCTTAACATTGAGAATCTCCCCCCTCCGGCCGGTTTTGATTTTTATGTGAGGTCTTCCACTTCTCCTCTTTGTACTAGGGTTATTGAATTTACCGGTGATCTTGGTCCCGTCGGTGTGCATATCTACACCGACGGTTCTAAGATGGGCGATGATGTGAGGTTTGTTGCTTTGTTGGAGATTCTTTGGTCCATTTGGTCCAGAGAAAACTTCGTTCGTTCAACTCTGTTTTTCAGGCCGAGATTTTGGCTATCAAATTTGCTTGTGTCTGGGTCCTGCAGGAGGATAGGCGTGCTATTATATTTACGGACAGTTTATCTTCACTTGCTGCTCTGGAATCTATTAGTAATAAATCTAATTTTTTAATGGAAGTTAAAACTAGTATTTCTAGGGCCAGGCATGTAGTTAAACTTACTTGGGTACGAGCGCATGTTGGAATTCTGGGAAATGAGCTAGCGGATGAATATGCAAAGAAAGCTGCCTTGGAGGGGGATCTGTTAGTAGTATCCAGTAGTACCTGCCCCGCGCTCATTCCTGACTCGCAAATTGCGTGAGAAAGTGGTGAGAGATTGTGGGGTCTACGATGGCACCCTCGTCGGTGGTTTGCGGGCTCGTGTGTTCTTTCCGGTGGTTGGAGAGGGATTGCAGGTTACCAATCGGTATCTATTTTTATTTCTCTCTGGTCAGGGTCTTTTCCCCAGCTACCTGCACCGGTTTAAGATCTGGGAATCCCCAGCGTGCCCTTGTGGCGGCTTGGGCGACCCTGACCATTACGTCTTTGAATGCAGGTTTAGCGGGGAATACCATTTGGCCCGGCTGCTGGAGGAACATAGGGCCTTTTGGGTTAAAAGTGTTGTTGCTCGCCCTCGCTCCATCAGGAAAATTGTTAATTGTGTTTTAATTTCAAAAAGTATTACTGAAGATTTTAATAAATTTTTGGAATTATAGGTTTAATGTGAATTGTTTATATTGATGTTTTTGTATTTAAAATGGTTTAATTTTGAGGATTTTGTAAACTGTGAGAGAAAAATTATTTTGTAGATGCTTGTAATCCTTTGTATATTGAATATGGTATTTTATGGTTATTGATTGCATCTTTGGGATTTTTAATTTTCTTGTTATAAACCGATTAATTTTTACTGATTAAATCTTGCTGGCTCCGATGTGGGAGTTGTTTTTTATGTTAATTTTTAATATATGTTGTGGTTATGTTATAATTATAGTGTAGTTGATATTCATTTGTAATATTATGGTGTCTGATATAATTTTGGTTTTTATTCCTCGCCTATGCGGAAGATTTTTTGTAAAAGCCTCTCATGTGGAGCCATGTGGATTTTTGTTTGTGATTAATAAATCCTTGGGTGTTTTGGGTTGCGGGTACGTCTCTTGGGGGAGTCGACGGCTTTCCTTGTCCGCTAGGCTTGGGTTGCCTGTTGGCTCTTATTTTTGTTGGGGATCGACTTCTTTTCCCGGCCTGAGATTTTAGATGCTCGGCCATATTTTTGGTGAGCCCTCGGGTCTGGACCGTGGTAGTTTCTCTATTGATCCACGAGAAGCCCTTAAACGACGAATTTAGTCAAAACGTTTTTTAACATTGCAGGTAATACAGTACTAGCATATTTCAATGCTGGAAAGCAGGATATCAATAATGAAAGATATAGAACTTTTACTTGGTTCTGAATCAACCGCAACCGCAGTAGCAGCTAAAAGAAAAAGAATAAAATTTGCAGAAAATGGGCCTTAACAGTTTTAAGGCTCGAATAACCAAACGACGAGATAAGAATAAAAAAGATAGACATTGTATATTAAGTAAGGACTTGCATATGCTCCTTCCTCTCTTTCTTACACAGACCATTTAACATACTTTGACATGTTTGTTTATTTCTGTAACTGGTTGAACTATGTATCGTTTTGTACTAATTTAATACCGCTCTTTCGTTTTGTAATTGGACATTTTGGCTTAAATTTGTTGGTTTCTGAGTTAGTTTTCTTAAGCTTCTTATCTCGCCACTAAGGTCACTGCAAGCATATTCAATCATCTGCGGGGTAAATTTTCTACAAGTACAGTTAACATCCGTAAGGCTGTTTTACGCGGTATAAAAGTTTTAGGGAATATAGGGACTTTCCTAAGAACCATATATGTACTTAATATATTGCGAAAAAAAGTGTTGTTTTGAAATATTGTATCGGCTTTGAGGTTAGAACTTGATTTTTTTAATAGCTTTTGGCATGCTCAAAAATCCTGTGCTCTATTTAGTAGATTAGTCCTTCATTTCAAAATGTATTACGTGGAAATGGATACGAATGAGTTTTCTATATCTTTCCCATGCAGTAAATCATTGTTTGCCTTTAAAAGTTACACACCACTGAACTAAAACACTTGTTATTAGGCAAGTAACAACAGACTGAAATGTAAGCGTTTCCATGACGATGAATTACAAACGACATTGCAGTGGGATGATTAGTCATGAAGCAATGATAAATGATGCATTCTGCAGATTACAGTTTGATAAAACAGTCGTCTGGTGACACGCTCACACATTTATATCAATGGTAATAGGTGACGATTTTTCAAGTGATAAATGCCGGCCATACTGCGTAACATTATTCAGTACTTTTGTTATTTTTGAAGTGGCTAGAGCAATATAAAATACTTGACAAATTACGTCATGTAAGGAAAAAAAGGAAACCTATCCAGATATATCACTTTGATGTATATGGTCTGACAAAAGTTTGAACAAAAGATTAGAATGGCTATTTAGTTCAAAATGTGCAATAAATTTAAAAAAGAAGGGAATGTGTGGGGGTTGAAAAATGATAGTTCTGCTGTTTATTTGATGTACAATTTGCTGTATATCAAGTATAGTCCATCATAATTACATTGATTTAAGTTATGATAAAAAAGTTTTTTTTAATTAACATTTTCAGGATTTAAAATTATTTTGTTCAATAAGCAGTAACCATTACTTTACGTATCTTGTGCATGAAATTTATAATATTTTATTCAATAAGAGAAAATAAATTATATATATATATTAATTCCCAACTGCCCGACTGCCTCTCACGACCTGACAGTCTGTCTTAAACTTTTCCGAGATAATCACCAGTTTTTCCATTTATTTTATGCATCAAGTTTCATTAATTTTCGACCCAAACCGTCCGACCAACCCCTACCATTAAAAATGTTAATTCAAAATGAATCATAACCTATATACAACCTATATGTATGACCTGTGTTTCTTCAATTTTTGAAAATTTGAACAGAATGTATTTTTAAGTTTAATAAACATGTATATACCTTGCATCAAACCACACAAAATGAGTATAATTCATTAAAATCCGTTCGGTAGTTGACGCTACAACTCTCAATATTGAAGAAAGAAAAGGCTAGACCGATAATCGTAAAGAATAGACTTTTAAAGTTCTGTTTACTCTGGTGCTACTGCATAAATTACAATTTTTATTTTATTTTGGTCAGCAACGTAATTATATCACATAATAAAAATTGCAAGTCTATACATATCTTGGGGCTGAGATACAGACCCCGAAATTTTGGCTTTTGTAGCGTCACGAAAAATATTTACATGTCAGCTACATATTCGGAAATTACAACTTGGCGATGCATAGCTCTGCCGCGTTCACAAAATTCGTTTTGGTGTCTGTAAATCTAAACCATTTAATTATATCAGTTTTATTCTTCAAGATGCACAAAAATGGCATAATAAAAAGCTACTTGTGTCTTAAATGCTTAAAAAGTAGTTTTAAAATCTTAATATGAAATATAGAAATGCATGTAAATAAATAGATCATATCACTTGCAACTCTAAAACTAATTTTCTTTTCCTTTTTCTACATGCTATTGCATGACATTTAATTTTATAAAGTGTAGTTACTGCACTTAAAATTCACAATGTGATTTTCTAAAAGTAGCATTCCCATTAGACGCTGAATCTCTGGCTACGGAAACATATCTATGTAATATTTAATACAAATTCTTGAGACGCATTATGCTAGATTCTTGTAGTACATTAATTAGGAACAAGATGTAAGACATGCTCTGTATTTTCTTAAATACTTAAAATTAAATTTTCGTTTCGAAAAATAATGTCAAAGTTTAGAATATTTGTTTTAATAATTTTGCATCGAGGATAAGATAATTGCAGAATTCTTGAAAAATATCCCTTTAATTTTTTTTTACTAAAAGGTGCAGATGAGTCTATCAAAATTATAAACAAATGATTAATATTTAATACAGATTCTTAATGGATAGTATGCCAAATTCCTGTACGTTAGTTAAGACTATGGCTGTTGGCTCATCTGCCGTTTCCAACCGTTTTGTAACGCGCTCTAATCACGTGACCTACTTGCATTTCAGATCATTTGCATACATCGGCTTGCTGCGCTTGCCTCGCAATTTGCATATTATACCGTCAAAGCTTCATAGTTTGGCATTTCCTATGTTGGGTAGTATATATATATATATATATATACATATATATATATATATATATATATATATATATATATATATATATATATATATGTATGTATACATATATCCAAATATATATATATATATCCAAATATATCACCAATTGTTCAGTAATATAAGATTTTCGTAAATATCCCATGGTTAAGCCAATACTGAGATATATTACATACTATATTTGTCAACATTGGAACTACGTTGGTAATATTATCACATAACCTACATGGCAATAATATTGACACAACATACCGGTATACACTAATATCGATTAGCCGTCGGACAATGTTGTGAAATCTCAAAACAGAGAAATTAGAAATTTAAGAGGAGGATAGAGCAGAGCTAATTGTCTCAGAATTATAAAATTTGTATTTTCCACATTTTTCTTATAAAAATAAGTCAAACTTTCCCGCAACTATTCAATAAGTATAGAAAACTTGTAGAAGATTTATATGAGTCGTAAATAATTTATTTTAATTTTTAAAGACAGGAAAAATAGTATTACCATCACAATTTTCCTCGACTGCGGGTGAATTGTCAAAACCTTTCGGGTTAGTTGTATGGTTTTTCATGTTATTAATTGTTTGGCATATGTTTAATTTACTTCGTGTATACATTTTAAAACTTGTTATATAATACATTAAAATACGATTTTCTCCAATATAAGATAACTTTAACAAAATGAGTACTTATGATTTTTTTCAAAATCTATGTACGACATGAAAATAAAAATTATATTTAAGGAACTGAAAAGTGCATTTCAATTAGTATCTTCATAGTTATGACCATATACTATAGTGATATACATTTAATATCTATTGAATTATCATTCTCCCAGTTTTAACATACATAGTCTTTAAATCATCATGCGCACAACCCATACACTCTTGATACATGGTCCATATTAATTCGAACGGTTAATTATAATAAGATACACAGACTAGGCAGTCTATTTGTCCTCTTCATGATTAGATCCTTGCCTATATTTCTTCTTTCTTTGTTTATTGTTGGAAATATTTAGTGAATGCTTTACTTCCTCTGAAACTTGATGATGAATCCATATCAGTCATATCTAAGCCCAATGTATAGACAACACTGATAAATAGGTGTTTCAAAAATTTTATAAGTGGGATACAAACCGGAAATGAAAATTCTTAGTAAACCAGCCTACTTCTTATAGAATTTGATGATGATTCCATATCAGTTATCACCTAACTTCTCTCTATAGACAATCTTGAGAAATTATGCTTCGACTAAACACATACATGGCACCAAAAATGTTAAAAAACAAGACATAAGCGGAAATCCTTAGTGAATCAACCATTCCCATTTATACTAAATTCAAATCAGTCATCACTTCAGCTTTATCTATAAAATATTCTTAGAGATAGATGTTTAAAAGAATATATGGTTTGCCACCAAAAATCAACATTTCCAAATTCTCACATATATGGACAAAATGTTATTTAAAATGCTACGGAATGGTCAAACAAAAAAAAATCTCTTGCAGCAATTGTTGTGCCTTCAAAATATTGACGAAACTTTGATGTAGAAATACAGAAAATCAATGTCAATCATTAACACTTATGAGGTTTTTCAATGGTGAATTGCTTTTATCTGATATGTAAACTGTAGCATTTAATTGTAATGCACAATACCTACACAATTCATAAGAACATTTCTTTGCTACATTGTAAAGCATTTGCAAGCATGTTACTGAAAGTTTTATGAGAATCAGATCTTCGTAATGAGGAGTAATGTTCCTGAGCGTTTTGGATAATATAAATATATATAAATATAAAAAAAATTCTGATGTGGGAAGCACATCATTTTTCTTAAATATTGCAATGAATTTACTCCTTTTACAGTAAAAAAATGATGTATAAGATCCACGGTACTGCGTTTTTAACATTGAATTGTACATTTGGCGATTTTCCGGATGACAACAAGTAAAACTATTTCAAAGTACCTAATTAACTTATATTTCGCGCAACTCTAAATAAACAATTATCAATATTGATAGAATCATAGCTACGTAGTTCACATATTAAAATATTTTAATAATTAATTCATCAATTAGACGTCATTTTCATTAATTTAACGTCATTTTTGCAATTTTGACGATATGCCACCAAGTTGGTGGCATTTCGCTAGATTCATCCTCAATATCTCGATAAGCGTTATGGACGTTGAAATAACTTATTCTTATGGCAGATAAATGACTATTGGCGTCCAACTACAAAAGTATTACCCAAAGTATATTTTCCCATTAATGGGACGAGCTAGATCCACGAGAATGATGTCACCAAATTTATCGCATGATATTACATATGAAACGTGAACATATTTCGCAATAGTTAATATTTCTTTTATTTTATATGATTTTTTGATAAATTTATTTAGAAAATGTGCAATATCACGAGAACGGTTCAAGCTAGCGTTCTAAAGTTTTTGTCAATCGTTTTCTACTGAAAAATTACATAAAAACTGACTATTTGCCTAACTTTATGAAAGGTTTTGATTTGATTTTTTTCAAAATTTCACTCAAAAATTTAGTGGGGTTCTGAACATTCGATTGCGTTTTAAAACAATAGGCTTCCAGTATTCACGGATTGTAATTTCTGTACCAATTTTTGTTCAACACTTCATTCGTTGAAGTGTACCAAACACTTCATTCGTTCATGAGATATCATCTCCACAGACTCACTGACACACACACACACACACACGCACACACACGCACACATACACATACTTTCACACACACGCACACAGACATCACCTCAAAAACGTCTGATTCGTATTCAGTGATGCTTGAAACGTGGTCTCCCGTCGAAAACTCGAATTCGAATTTTCAACCCCGCACAATACTTTCCTTATAAATTATACTATGAATATAGGGAAAGTATTAACACTTCGGCAGATGATATGTTATTAGCTGAATATTTGGCTGGAACATTCAATGGTCTGGAACATTCATGAAACACCTGCAATTGTGGCTTTTCTTATTAGTTTGCTGAAATGTCAACAAAGTAGCTGAAAAATTGAGCAACGGTTGCAGAATGTTTTACAGTGTACCATAATTCTTATTTCTGTGGTGTTACTCTTTCTTGCGCGTTAACTGAATTTTTGCGTAACTGGAAAAAGCTTAGTTTACATTAAAACCGATAATGATAGCCTTAAAATGTATTTAGTAAATATCAACAACTCAGAAGTTCTGTACAATTAAGTAAATTAGTTTGATAGAGTTCCACAAGTTTAAGACCCTAGATGGTGGCAAATACATTTAGTTCTAATTACCAGCTCTTGTGATCGCATTTTTGGTCGCTGAATGCACCATTGCCGAATAGCAAGAAATTATGCATATATACAACAAATTACAGATATTTTTTATAGTCACAATAAGAAACACGGCAAAAAAAAATGCATTTACATTTGACCTTTAAGTAACAGCATTTTAGCTGGAAATAGGCGATCAATATCTTGTACATGCAAAGCCGAATTTCGAGGTAGAAATCCTGTTTAAATTATATTTCCTTCGCACGCTAAACAATGCGGTATAAAGGAGGCACCATTAAGTTTCATACTTAGTCTAACTGAAAGAAAGATTTGAGGAACTATTTATAACCTAAGACTTAATGTCGCGTTCAATTCTCTCAGCAGCATTATTTATAGACATGTATTTAAGACTATCAAAACTGGAGAAAATAACATCCTTAATAAGTAACGTTTTAATAAGTTTTATTATGTTTAAAGATGTATTGTGGTTTAGTGTAAAAAACAGTCGTATTCGAATATTAGCTTCGAGTCGTCATGAAATATTAGCTCAGTTAGGTTCTTGTTTCCTTTCGACTCAGGCCGCCCGACTTACCTGAAAGTGTAAGATATATGTTTGGACAGCTGAGAAAGTGCCAACCCATTTTGACCGGAACATAGTGGGGGAGATATAAACGGGGGCCGTACCCTCTGTCCTCTATCAGCAAGCTCTCCAAAAGACTTTCGAATCCGCAGATTTGACGTGTTCGACCTCTGTGTGAACACGTGACCAGAGCCGGAAATCGAACTCGAGTCCTTCGATTCCCGTGCCGTAACCACTGAGATATCCCGCTTCTCCAATTAGGTTCTTTCCGAAAGTTGATACAATAACAAAAAAGTTTCAGTCTTCTGCATTTCAAAGGGCTTTAAGAGAGATCAAAAAGTCTTCTAGACGTCCACTGTCTCTTCACAGTAAAATTTGAACTATCACCCCCCCCCCCCTCTTCTTAGTGATTTTTATTTGTGCATGGGAAAATCCTTACTTTACACAATCTCGAATCGATCTACAGTCATTTAAAAAATAAATTTATTTTAATAAAGAAAATCTACTTATGGAATATTTAATAAAATATAATAAGTATTATTAGACACATTTTTATTCATACCAGATATTCTTAGTAAACGTACATATACAACTATATAGAATATTCTGTTTTCGTGCATACTTGGAAAATATCCCTTATGTACAAACAAGAAAGATCAATCATGCTTAAAGCATTGATTATGAAACACTTTCCAACTTTAATGCAATTTTGTTTAAACAAGTCTAAAATGCAATACATTCCTCGGTAATATTTTAAAACTTATCACAATACTACATTAATTTATTATATTTGAAAACTTAAACCTTCATCGAAAAAAATGAACTTCATTCAAATGAAGGCATTGAAATATAAATTGGATGGTTTAAACATCTCTAAAATGTCATACATTCCTCTGTAATAATTTTAGAATTATCATAATACTACGATAATTTATTATATTTGAAAAATTCATCGAAAACAACTGAAACTCATTAAAATGGCGTCATAGAAAAAATAACACGCCTAGCTCTCTCTATAAAAGCAGCATTTCATTCATAAATAATTTCCCATTCATGTCAGTCATCACAATACTATAATAATTTATTTTATTTAAAAATTTAAAACCATGGAGGTACAAGTAATTTAACTCTATGCTTAAAACTTCATCGAAAAAATCGTCCTTCTCTCTGTAAAATCAATGAATATTACATTCATATCAGCTATATTGCAGACTCCATGAGCTAAATAATTTGGTGTTAAAGAAATGCAGAAATTCATATACAACTCATTCTACATATTTTGCTGTTTACATTTTCCATAAGTGAAAACTAAATAATCAAATTTGGATGATCATTTAAACACAAATATATTGTAATTGCGTTGTTTCAGTATGTAGATGCACAAAATTTAAGCAAAAATACAGGGGTTTTAGGACGGATACAACACTAAACATGAATTAAAAAGAACTTTAAAAATCACGATTTTGACACAAGATGGATGTCATATTTTGTTTTGAAGTAGGTCACGTGATTTCTTCATATAATTGTCACGTGATTCCCTTCATGTAAAGTCATTTTTACGGCAGTTATCGTGCGAACGGACAGACAGACAGACAGACAGACAGACTGAATGAACAAAGTCATAAACACTTTTCAACTTTGTTGTAAAGTGTTAAAAAAGGATAGCTAAATAATTATTCATCGATCAGAACAACATTGAGAGAAAAAGCTAAATAAACTAAATACTATTTGGCATACCTTTTGCAATAAGAATGTAGTTTTTAATCGTATTTTTTTATTTTTGCAGATGTTAAAATACCATAGTGGTTGATTTACAATAGCCGGCTTCCTTAAATTAAAATTTGTTGAATGAGGACTTGAAAAAATACAATGGTCAACGTCTCCATATTGGTTGCAGATACAATTAGAAGTAAATTCTATTTTAAAATAGTGTAGGTAACCAAAAAATGAACCGTAACTAGTAAGAAAAAAATATATTAACTATTTATTAAAACTATAAAACTGGGGATCTGCAATTGGTAAAAATGACTCCATTCTTGATGGATCATGAGTGTGACGAGAGGTACATTCATTTTAAAAAATGTGCCAGTGATCAGTTAATGAGTTTTTCAGAATTTAGATAAATAAGAACTGGACAAGGAACTTTTACATCAATACCAGTAAAAGCAGAAAATTTGGCGTATTGATCTCCAGTTTCGTTGACAATTATTCGACGATGAGATTTGACTCAGGATAAACTAATTCAACGTCTAAAAACTAAAATTTTCTTTGATAACTTTTATATAATTAGGTTTATCAGGAATTGAATTTAGGGCAGAAATTAAGGAAAGAATGCCAGTAAATTTTTCGCTTGTAAATTGTTCTATAAGGCTAATCAGCTGCATAATATCTATGGTAGTTATTTGAGCTTGGGAAAATGTATTTCTTGCATCCTGTTTGTAGCAGAACACCTCATCAAATAAATCATGTTTAAAAATGCTAAAAGCAAAAACCAACACTTTCAACAATTTGTGAACCATATATATAAATTTTCTAATCAGAATTAATCTTGTCATCACAATTTGAATGAGAAATAGTAAGTTTTGGTGGTAGAATATCAATGGCTATTCAAATCAAATTGAGAAGGGAAAGACAAATCCGAACTGGAGAAAATATCGACTATTTGATTCCAAAGCATATATTTTTTGTGTACAAATTTTATGACGAAGTGAATAGCAAGAATACCTAAAATGGATGTGACGAATTGTGATTCTAAAATGGAATCATCTATGAAAATGATACTTTCCAAACTGTTTGAAGCAATGCTTAAACGACACGAACAATGCGGTGACGAGCAGAAGCAATGGATGCATATGAATTTAAATGCTATCCCGGTATCTACTGTAAATAACTCATGCTAGGAAATTTCCATAACAAAGGTAAATATTCCATTATTTCCATAATTTAGTTCCGATGCTAACTGGGAATTGTATTTAAAGCGCCTTAATCATGTTAATACTCTCAGTTCAACAGATAATGATCTCAAAAGGTCATATATCTCATCATGGATTGGAATTTTGAGCTATTATATATTACAAAAATTGTATAGGACAGAGGATCTCAGGGCCAAGTCAGACCTATTCTGATTGGATCACAGAAAGTTACCATATATTTTAAGTTCAACTACAAATCGCAAGTTTGTGTTCCCGAAAAATGAATGTAATCAGTCATTGGTAGAGGAAAACATCATAGATATAGTTATACAACATAGGCATTTGAATATGTCCGTAAAACAGCTCTAGCTGAAAAAAAATCTGCGGTGGCCCTAGCCCGATAGAGCCGAAAGCATTTTGTGTGAATAACATTTTGTAAAATAAAATTCAACTTATCGAAAAAAGAACTTTATCCAAAGTCCGATTATATATACTTATAGGGCTTTCAAAGAGATATAAATTCTTGCTTATTGTTTATAACTATCACTTTTAGTTTTTAACATGTAAGTATTACAAACTTAATAATCGTAAAATGTCTATACTTCTTGAATTTAACAAAACGATTATTCAAAAGCTCAAAGAGCTTTTCTAAAGATAAATACAGATTTAGAAGTTTAATTTATTCATTCATATTTTAATCGCGTACTATTTATATCCATTATAGTTTCGAAGACATTTTGAATGAAAATTAGAAAAATGAAAACAACATTCGCTCGGAGAGCGACTTTTTAAGTTTTTCTAAAAAAACTTAAATTATTATAATATTACAATTATCTTCATATATTCATAATCTGGATCATATTTCCCACAAAACATGAAATATTAGTTTACTTTTTTATCTATTAGGTTCGAGAGTCTAAGCATCCAAATGTTCACATTTTCGTAAAGCTCCGTTTTTCCACCAGTGAAACCCCAAACACAGATGTTATCACATCGAAATCCTTCCCTAGATAAAATTGAGCAAATTATTGACACTTAAGAGGCTGCAAGTTTTGCTATCAGTACTCAACATGTATCAACATCACACATTCATTAAATGCACAATACTTACAAAGGACAGAAATCACGCTCTATGTCACTCACTCAAAAGAATTCAGTGGAGTTAAAGTATACACCAAACCTCTGAAAATCTTGTTCAAAATGTAATGTAAACTATACACGCTCTGAATGCCGATATCTTAAAACCATTTGTAATGCGTGTTTAATAAGTAGACACTTACTTAGCAGCTGTGTGCTGGGTCTAATGAAGTCTAATTCACAGCACCAAAGCCCCACCGAAACTCAAAAATTCGAGTCACTCAAATGCCAATCAAATTAAAGATGAGGAGAATTTCTTTGTAAACAAAATCGATTGAAGTTGAATCGATTGGTTATTGAATAACAGCAAAATCAATTCCGCATTCACACATTGGTGAGTCAAACACCAATAAAATTTTGAAGTAATAATTGTGCAAAGTTTCAGCCCTCTTGGGTGCCTTGGGAGATTTGTGTGGGGTCTGGATAGTTTTCACGATCCGTCTCCGTCAGAAATATCGAAAATTTGGTTCTATTAGGTTCTGGGTCGATACTATAAATATGCAAAGATTCAGCTTTCTAGCTCATCTAGAAGGTTACTGTAAAATTCGACAAGACACTACGGACTAATTTCTCAATTTGCAGGTCTCCTCTGTGGGAAATTTAAATTATGGCTTCGTTAGAATCTGTCCCGTAGTCAGTAACATAAATATGCCAAGATTCGCCCTTCTAGTTAATCGGGGGACTTCTGGAGAGTTTGAAAAGTATTTTCGAAAGCCCCATTTTTCCGCTTCCGCGGAGAAAAATGAAGTTCCGGTTTTGTTAGCATTTGTCCCGTAGTCTATACTATAAATATGCAAAGCTTTAGACTTATAGGTCCTCTGAGGGCCTATGGAGAGTATATAAATACTTTTCCAAAGCGCCCCATTTTCAACGCCTCCGGGATGGGGAATTTAAAACTCGAAGGTTTTGCATCGTTATCGATGGTATAGGTGTGCAAAAATTCTGTCTGAGTCACCGAGGACATCTGAAGAGGATAGAAAGACAAAATCAAGTTAAACAATTATTTGTGCAGATAACAATAGAAAAAGAGACGGAGACAAATATGTAACGTGTATCAAAAATGATAGAATTATTTCTAATAATAGAAACAACTTTTAAAATGTAGTATTGAATTGACTGGCTGAGGGGGGGGGGGGGGGGAGATGCTGTATCAAAATTATCGAGCACTTTCACTACAACTAGAATCTTAGTTATGATGTCTTTCTATCCGGCCGAGCTTCGGGACCAAAGAACAAACCCAATATTGTGAAAATTTAAATTACAGGTGACGTTGCAAGGGAATAATAATAATAAAACTCAAAACCACTTTGTTTAATTATCGAGTACTTCCACTTCAGCTAAAACCTCGGTTATGCTCTTATTCGATTCGTCTTCGTTGCATCGTTTAGGCCAATGGAAAAGATCTAAAATTTTGAAAATTCGAATTAGGGACGGAGATGCAAAAGAATAATAAAAAAAATTCAAAACCACTTTGATTAATTTCCAAACCCTTCACCTGTAGCTAGTATCTTGGTTTGGATCTCATTCGGTTCATATCAGATTCCAGATCAACGGAAAAATCTAATATTTCAAAAATTCAAATGGCGGGTGGCGATGCAAAGTGATTTAAAAAACACTTGCACCACTTTGTCTTTCAAAAATAATAAATACGTAATCTGATATCCTTTCGCTAACAATTAAAAGCGAAAAAATGAAATAACTTCATGAATGTAACGCGATATAACTTTTCACCATAACAAAATAATTTTGTCGAGTGGAAATGATATTCAAGATATATATAACCTAGAAAAATAAAAACACAATTTTATATCCTTTCGCTGCCTTGTCGGAAAAATTAAGCAATTAAATCATTTTGTCGCACGTGGAAATAAATTTCAATATATTTTCCCATTTAACATGTTAACAGAATTATAAAATATGCTCCATGTTTTGCTTAAATCTGAAATTTAAATTCATAAAAGTTGTCAACAACTTTTGTTGTGTGTAAGAGTCGTATATAATGACCATCAATCATTTCGAACGTGAGAAGCGCGGGTGGAAATGGCTAGTTAATAGATATGCACACACATACAAGCACTGAATCAGGTGTTTTTAAAACAAGTAATTATTAATCACTGCCTGGTGTACTACGTTTTGAATTTAAAATGTCAGCAGGCTGCTTTCATCTAGCAAACTATTTTATTAAAAGCAGCAGAGTATTAAATGCATGTAAAAACATTTGAGTAGAAAAACTACTGCATAAGTTGAATAGATGTAGGTTAAAAAGATTCCGCTTTCGTTTTTTCCCCCAGTGCATCCATATTTTTCGCCCAACAGAATAGAAATATGATGGATTCTCAATAATTTATACCGTTCATGCATCAGCAATTTTATGGTTGAAGGGGAACAAATTCTTTAACATAGGGTTCAATATATGAAAATAAAGGATATGTACGGGATGTTTACGCCATGTTTTATAAACGCATATTGGAGTAAGGAAAGGAAGTTATAACTAAACACTGAATATGAAATTTTAATGAAAATATCAGATGATAATAACACAAATATATTTTCTTACCGTATTTTTTATAATAATAATTCATTTAGAAATAACTGTAATTGTTTACTTCATTTAAAACTTCGATTTAGCATTTCAGTACATACAATTTCGGATTTATTTATGCATCTCTAGGAAATGCACCGACTGTTACTCGAGATTTAAAGCAAGGATTAATTTAATGCATTCATTAAATTTTTAAAAGGCGTAGACGTCTGCTAAAAATGAGGAATATACCCTAAATAGGCTTCTGAACAGGAGTTAGTCGCGCATACGTGGCTCTACCACTCGCTGCTCAGGCATTGGACATATCGGCCGCTACGCCCTAATATTATGCCACAAAAATTATTTTATGATATATTACGCTGCATATTATGCCATATTATGCTGCATATTATGCCATATTATGCTGCATAGTATGTCATAAAAAGTTCTTCTGGCCCAACCGCTGCACTTTTATCATAGATTTTAACTGCAATAGCTTTCTCGAAGTAGGTCTCGCAGGTGAATGGATACACCCTGATATATGCAAAAACGATAACCACCACTTTATTAAGTAAGATGCACTTATTGCCGCTACGGTCACTATATGGGTATAATATGCTCTAAATAAACGCCTAAATATTCCATATACAACAAACGGAATCAAAAAAACTTCCGCTTTTTTTTCACGAAATGCCATGTATAGTGATTACTTACCTGTGTAGCTAATTCCATACCTCTATCTTGCTTGGGGGGGATTCATAATGCATTCGGCAAATATAATATTTTGATGTATTGTACATTAAAATATTTGATTTAACGAATGTATTAAAAATACCCTCCCACACTATAAGTGAGATAAAGATATGAAATTAGGTACACGGGTACGTACAGCATTTTTAAAGCATAAATATTTCATATAATTATTAATTTTTCCTTTTTCTCCTATCATACGATCCACAAGTGTACCAGAAAATGTATCGTAAAATGAATTTTCTGAATATTCCGAACTTTAGGTGGCAAATATTTTACCATACCATTGTTTTTGCAAAGAAAATGTTTTTGAAACATATTTTTCTTAGGATCTATTATAGATAGAACCCATATGATGACTGACTTGGGTTCAGCATCAATTTTTGAAGGAGAAAGAGTGCTGGGTTTGGGTTGACAGGAGATATCCAGTACAGGCTCATTGTCCATTTCCGATTCATAATTTTTCATTTTACTTGAAACATCCATTTCTCAAGACTGGTTATTGATAGAGCTTATAGGACGCAAGTGGTATGCATCCAGTATCACATTCTGGAGGAAATGGAATGATTCATTCCTTCCGGTTTTATGTCCAAAGTTTGCATGAAGCCCATATTTCCAAGGAGTAAATATAATGACTGATGACGTTTCTGCATAAAATTTCGAAAGGGGTAGATGGACTAAGTGTTTCCACTTCCTGTTCTGGATATATATGACTTCCCATTCAAAAATTTGCATTTACCTTGAAATGTCTATTTTCGGGTTCTGCTAAATATATAGCTTAGATCTGTCTTTCTTGTTCCATGTCCCAGCTTGATACTTCAAAAAATTTAATTACCCCAATTAAGAAAAAGAATTACGGTGGTGCAAGGGTATGATAAAATTTACAAATTAACACAAAAGTGATATAATTAATAATACCTATTTTTCAGACTTTCCAACATAGTTGAAAAGTGTTTATGACTTTGTTCATCTTATCTGTCTGTCTGCCCTTTCGCACAATAACTGCCGTAAAAATGACTTTATCAAACTGAAATTTTAGAATGTTGTTCAGACGGCCTGTGGGACATATGGGTATGTAAATTAATAATATCACCCAATTAGTTTTGGTTTGTACCCGGGCAGAAGACGTGAAATACATTAAACCTTATGGGACCTCATTTTTCAAACATTAAGCAAATTTAAAATTCACAAATTGCTTCGAAAATTTTAGGAAATCTCAGATTATCCCATAAAATATGTAAAAAAATTTCAGCAAAATATGTTCCGTAGTTTTTAAATAGAAATTAAAATAATAATTATAACCATATTATATGAAGAGATCATGTGACCCACTTGAAAATAAGATATGACATCCACCTTTTCTTCACAGTGTAAAAATCGTGATTTTTAAAATTTTTATAAATTTATATTTAGCGTTGCTTCCGCTATAAAACCGCTTTATTTTTATGTATTTTTTGTGCATCCGCATTCTGTGCCAATATTCTGTTACAATATTTTTGAGTTTAAATGATCATCATTTGAGGTTAAATGAATATTTCTACAACGAAGCCTAATTTTGATGGATGCAGAATGTAAACAGGTGATTATAAGATGAGTTATATAAGAATAGCTGAATTTTTTTTGCGCAAAATTATTTAGCTCTGGAGTCTGGAAAAAAGTGATATGAATGAAACTTTCACTTATTTTACATAGAGAGCCAGACGATTTATATTTCGCTGACGTCATTTGAACAAAGTTCATTTTTTTCGATGAAGAGTTTTGAGTTTCAAATATAATAAATTATTGTAGTACTATGATTTAAATTACATCAGCGATGAAGGTATCGCATTTTAGAGATGTTTAAATGAAATTGCATTTCCTTTGAAAAGTGTTTCATAATCAATGCTTTTTGCATGGTTGATCTTTGATAGTTTATAATATTAGGTGAAATTACGCCATATTCAAATTAAATTTATATCCAATGGACCTAGATCACCAGGCTAAAAACATCCCCTTAAGCTTGATTATCTAATGTTATTGAGATCCTTGGGTTTGGTACTCACTCCAAATGGTTTTGATTTCAGACACTAACTTAGTTAGTTTTAGTCTTAAGTCACCTTATTTTGTGATATCCAGTCGGTTTTTTTCCTGTAGTAAGTCAATTACAGAACTAAAACCATTTCCTACTATATATGAAGATGAGAATGTTAACAATAGCTCTCTTGCCAAAGCAGTATTTAGTCTTTGTCTCATTCTTGAGCCACAGCATGGTTCTATTTAGTTTGAATATAGTTTTCAGACTCCCCATTCTGAAATTTTGGACAGTTCTTGCTGATTCATGTCCACTTTAGATTGATTCACTAGCTATGGCTAAGTTGAAAATTGTATTTCTTTTAAATCATTTTTAAATAAAATTGTTATTCAAATTACAAGCTTTTCAAATGTCCCATAATAATAAGTGTAGCCGTGCAGGTCATCTCACACTTACTTAGCCAATAAAACTGGTTAAATATTGCTGCACAAATACTATTATGACGTATTTCTAGACATATAACAAAGCCCAATATCTTGGTCTTTGAATCAACAAGGGTTATATTCGCAACAACGCAACTTACAACAACGGTCTTTCACCTCTATTAAATAGCGAGTGGAAACTATGTTAGACGACTCAATTTTGTTTGGAACGATTTTCTACATTCACAGCTAAATGAAAAATATTTTGTTATTGTAGTATTTTTAAATAGCCAATAATATGGAGCTCTCAACGTGGGGCACACGCCCCACGTTGAGAATCACGGGCTTAGAGGATGACTGATTTGGATTCAGTATCGAATTCTGGAGGAGTATGAGCAGCACTAAAGATTTTTAGTTCCGGTTACAAAAAATTCTTGAAACATATATTTCTCAAGATTAGCTATAGTGAATTAATGTATGACTAACATAGTTTCAGCATTATATTTCGGAGAAGGTAGGGGTTTGACTAGAGATTTCCACATCCGCATATTTGCATTTCCGATTCAAAAATTTCCTTAAAATATCTACTCATAATAGGTTGTAGATAACGCCTGAATGATGATTGATAAAGATTCAACAGCGAATTCCAGCGGAAGTAGGCGTGATCACTACGGATTTCCATTTCTGATTCTGGAGATGTTACTTCCGGTTTTTCTGAAAATTCGTATGATCCTACGATAATAAAAAGGAGAAGAGAATAAAAATGTTGTTGCTGTTGAGACCCAGACCGTCTGACCTACCAGAAAGGAGTAAGGTAACCGAAGAATAAAAATGTGTAATAGCTCTGTCAAAAATGAAGTGTAAACCCTATGTGCCCCAATGGAAAGACGCCTTCATAAATGTCTAATTATCAGTTTGGCGCGGAGCACCACTTCAAAATTTATACGTGTTGAACACATCGAATTTTTATGTACTTACTCTCTACAGTTTTAGATTCTTTACATTTGCAGCTTCTTTTTGTAATTAGCACACTATATTCTTCACTCTCTACATTCAATCTATTATCAAATAAATGTTTTTGAAAGAAGTAAATGCATTATATTAAGAAATGAATATCCAAAATGCAATTAACAGAGATTCATTCATCTAACGCAAACATTTTATTGTCAGTCTCCCGCAAATCAATAGCCTCGGCATTTTAAAACGTTCACTGTAATCTTCAAATTATACTGTTTAAATCGCATATTTATGTTCTCAAAATTCATGTATTGAAAAACATGTTTGCAAACAACGAATGTCATACATTTTAACTTTCCCGTTTACATAAAAGATAATGTATGATCTTTAATTCGGTTACTAATGACTACAACTTGTGAACGATGTTTTTTTTTACCAGCAATCTTGTAAGGTTTCGAGTTGCCTGTTAATACCAATGAATACGTAAACAAAAGTCACTGATTGCTTCTAAATATTAAAGAGAAGCAACACAGTTTACGTAATGAGTGCCCTTGGCTTTTTTGCTGCTCATTGAAATATAATTTCGTGTGAAATGAATTGTCTCTCTCTGAAGAATGTGTATGTTAATTATGTTTTAAATTTACTTTTAAGCAATTCTGAAAGCAATTGTTAATCAGTAAATTACAGTTTCCGAATTAATTGCATTTATTAATTTCTCTACATACATGCTATAATGCATAAGGGAAGTACTGTTGTTGTTGAGACCCAGACCGTCCGACCTACCAGAAAGGTATAAGGGAACTAAGAAAAGTACTGTGACGAGGTCGAAAATTAGAGTTTGAGATTTCGACAAAAGAGCACATTTTAGTCATACCTGAACTCGAGTCGAACGTTTTTGAGAGGATGGCTGTGTACATGTATGTTAATGGGTATGTGTGCGTGCGTATGTTTGTGTGTGCGTGCGTATGTTTGTGTGTGCGTGCGCATGTTTGTGAGTGCGTGCGTATGTTTGTGTGTGCGTGCGTATGTGTGTGTGTGCGTGTGTATGTTACTATTTGCGTGTGTATGTTAGTGTATGTGCGTGTATGCTAGTGTATGTGTGCGTGTTCGTCCATGTCTCTCTTTGTCTATCGACGCCTATCTTACGAACGAATGAAGCATTTCAAAAATAATTTTCAAACATAAATTTGGTATAATTACTACAATCAGTGAATAAGGACATTTATTGATTTTAACGAAATCGAATGTTCGGAAGGCCCCTAAATTTTCGAATGGCTGCTTGAAAATTTCATAAAAATGCCAAAATCTTCAATAGTGATAAATAAATAGTTATTGCATACGTTATTTTTTTATTATAAAGCGAATGATGCAAACATTAGAAAGTATGATTCGTCCTCGAGATATTGCATGATTTTCAGATAAATTTATGAAAAAAAATTCAAAATATAAAAAACTAATAAGTGTCGTTCCATATGCAATATTATTCTATACATATGTTCACATCGGTATTGCCAGTTTTTTCCATTGACGACAGAAAACACTTTTTATAATTGTTTTGACTCTTGATATGAAATAATTTACCAATATTTATTTATTTTACAGGATATTAATTACACGGCAATTGCATTTTGATGAGAATTTTGCTCATAGATATTCTGTTTGTTTACTTTTTCCAACTCATTATTCCAATTTCAATTTACATAATGTTAATTTAATTCCGAAAACATTGTGTTGTAGAACTTGTATACCTTTAATTTGCTGTGAAGAAGTCAAATAATTGCATTATGTAAGGGAATTCATGCGCTTCCCACATCACTCTTTTATGTTCGTTCCATGTTTGTAGGACATTAGGCTTCATTTGGGCTGAAAATAACAATAAACCAGAACCAGGAATTAAACTTGGGTCCATGATGGTGGTGGTGGTGGTGTGTCCCTAACATAATTTTATTAAGGAAAAATGTGTTTACTGCTTCTGTTTAGCCAAAGACCCAGGGCACCCGAAAGTAGAAGTCTGACTTCTGCCCCAATAAGACATCATAACAACCATGCCCGCAGGCGGGACTCGAACCCGCAATCTGGAAGCCGAGCCATCATGAGGAAACACCTGCCTCTTTGACCGCTCGGCCACCAGATCGGCACCCGGGTGCATGGATTGCACTAAAGCGTGATATTTTCATCACATGAATAAAAAGATTCCCTAGCATTACTTTACATTATTCTTCATCGGAGCCAGCCAGAGGTTGATATCAACACCTTTGGGCTGCAACTACGCCATATGTTGTAGTTCGAAATAGTATGCCATATGTTGTAGTTGTTGTTGTATTAGCATTTACTTGACTTAATTTTCCCATAAAAATAACAATCGATGGCAACTGGAGCCAGATACCTGGTTTCGTAGATTGAGGCTCAAGCAAGCGACCAGCTACATTGCACAACATATGCATAAGTTTATCCGAATTACTGCACACACTAATCTATTGACGCAAGATCGGAATAACCCTAATGATGTCTGGTCACAGTAGTAACTCATATAACTATTACCGAAGAGCCATAAAATGATTGTTCACTTTCATAAAACATATATCAGTATTCTTTTAAACAGACGTGAATTCCTTTACAAAATTTGTTATTCAGAACACATGACTGTAATGACAAGATGTAAAGAAAGAGATGTATTACATGTAAAGAAAGATATTGTAGCAATATAAATGAGGATCCCAAAAATATTTCTTACAGTTCGGTATTGCACCGCCCAATTTCCAGTTTTTCGTAGTACTAAAAAATCACGGAGAATTACAGCTATTTCGAAATCACAATATACGGAATAATTCTAACAGACACTTGCAGTTTGCCTTCCAATCGGCTTGAACACGCCAAGCTTGAAATATCAACTGATGTGTACAGGGTGGCTTTCAGGCAAATCGTTTGTACAACAGATGTAGTGTGAAAAATCTCGCAGCTCACCCGACCGACTTTTGTCGGTATTACAGTCGAACTGGCGTGGATGACGTGGTCTTCCAGCCTAGTCTTCTGTCCACAGGCCTGCTTGCGTTGTTCACCATAGACTGTGTTTTCCACTCTATTAACAACAAGATTCCAAGGCAAGACTGGTCCAGACCGATGATATAAATCAACAGTCTGTGCGTGTGATATGCGTTAGACAAACAGACATAATGCAACAGTTTAGCCTGTAAGTTCTAACTAAAATACGAAATGTACATTTATGGCGGGGCTTATAGGAAACAATTCAGAAACACGCATAAAAGGTCCATGGACTGTAGAATTCAAGTCAAGTTGGGGTCCATGTATAAACAATCAGGGAATCTTCATTGAAAAATACTGATATATAAGAATAAACACTGTGGTTATTTTTTAAATTTTGTACATGTATTTGAACAAAACATGTAACATTGTTTTTAAATAATATCTAGTTTTATAGAATTCATTTAGAAAGAATTTTGTTTACGAGTAAGCTGGAAATTCGGCACCTGTTTTTTCTTCACAGATTAGAGCAAAATCGTGCATCCCGTGGTCTATCTTATTGGATCTGAGTGTACATTAAAGGATTTAATGGGAGTTGTGACATAGTTGCATCGGACGAAGCGTTAAGTTCATCAATGCGGAGCAAATATACGTTGGTATTGCACATAGATTCATAGATTTCTACTAAATAAAGGCTTTGTACATAGACTCCGATAAAACTAATATTACACACAGACTTTGACTAAATTGAAAAAGACATTACTCGAAAGTTCTGACTCAACTGAAAAATGCATTGCATGTAGAGTTCTTCTAAACAGACATACTTTGCCACACAGAATTTACTTATTTATGAGCCTAATTATTTCCCGGTAAGTGATATTATAGATTTTAAGAGCCGAGTACATATCCTTAGTTTATGTATAAAAGAAATGAAGATTTGATTGAAAACAATACTTTTAAAAATATTACAAATTTGGAATAAATCAAAATGTTTCATGTATATGGAATACATTTTCCTACATATTTATTCCTTTTGTCATGTTTTTGATTTTGTAGATACATGGTGTTTCCATGGCAATTTCGATCCCTGGCAATTAGTTTAGACACATACTTCTAATTTGAAAGTTTATTAAACTTAAATTCGAAATTATTTCCTATATTTTCTTTTCCGGTGGGTGGCATTTCCATAAAAATTGGGGATATACATTTTTATACGACCACTGGAGCAAAAAGTTCAGATTGCTCTGTACAGTAAATAAGCAAAAAAAAAAAATGTCTCTTTTTCTTTTAACTTACCCCTTTACACAAAATGCGCTTTAAACCCCTTTGCACAAAATGTGCTTTAAACCCCTTTGCACAAATTGTGCCTGCGCAATTTTATTTGCGGCTAACAGAGTACTTGCAGTGGAAGTTCCCGATATTTTGTATAAGCAATAATTCCCCGAATACAGCACATAATTGCAGCGGGTTTATTCTTCTTTGGACTAGTTACAGCGCAACCTTTTCAAATTCGATTTTTAATTCATTTTTGCTCAAGAGACCTTATAAAAATTTTAGGCCACCTATTTTTATGAAAATACCAGCCATCCGAAAAACTACAGGAAATAATTACGTATTTAATTTTAACAAACTCTTAAATTCGAAAATATATGTTTCAAACAAATCATTAGGGCTCAAAGCGCATAGTCAACTATATTGAAACACCCTGTAAGGCATATTGCTCACCTTCAGTATAAGACATATTGCTCAGAAACATATCAGTTGTGAAAAATATGCTTTTTTAAAATATACTATTTATTGTCTATTACATTATAACAGAAAGTATTAAAATAAGCAATTTTTAGAGGACAGTTGATTATTATTATATGAGTCAAAATTTATTTAAATTATTTAGAGTGGTCATTAATAAAATTGATAATAAGAAAAATTTTTATTATGCTGAAATTGATAAGTGGTTAATAATAAAATTGGTAAATCTAGCACATGTGTATATCTTGTATATATATATATATATATATATTTAGTACTTGCAAAACAAATTATTTTCACAAATAAATATTCACAAATCATAAAACGTAAATAATAAAATATCTACAGCAATATTCAAATACATATAGACAACATAACTGCAAATAATAACATATCATTTTCAGAAAAATTATCTTCAATTAAATACAATAATAACACGAACAGTCTATTATATATTTTACTATTGTCCTCCGTAATTAAGAATATTTGATTGATGGTACAGCTTTTGTGAATACAAAACATAAACATGTTATGAAAAGATTTCTATTCGTCATTTTCCGTTGCCAAGATAAATAACAAGGAAAAAGGACGTTTCAGGAGTAAAGTGGTTATGCAATAATGATGAATATTGTCTGATACTCTTTGAGACTTTGATAAAGTTGTTCTCTCATATTCCAAACTTACTAAATGCTTGCAAAAAAGACCTTATTCAATAACATGTGGCTTTGTTTATTGCATTTTATATTGTGTGGTAATACTTTTTATCGTTTATGTAATCCGGTTTATATAAGGAAAATGAAATACTGCAATAACAGTATTCAATGTGCAAGGCCATGAGGAAAATCCTTATTCATGCCAATAACTATAAGTAAAGATCCATTTGTGCTATATGTTAGGTCTATCAATAGTAATGTGCATCTGCACGATTAAAAAAGTGATTTCAACGCCCCCAGTGGAGAATTTTAAAATTTAGGATAATGAATACGGTCAAAACAGGATAGATAAAAAAAAGTTAATTGCAGAGTTGTAGAGCACTATCTAATTAGTCGGAATCGACAATAAAACTGTTACAGGAAGCATTTATTTTAAACAATATGGTTATCAACACATTTCTATACCATTCATGAATGTTAAATTGAACAACAGGAATCTAATGCACAGGAATCTAAATGTACAATTCAACGTGTACATTTCATAATGAGTTGTTCAAAGTGTCTACCGTCAGTAATATTGTGCATTGAAGTTACAGCCCCTCATTAAACGACATTTTGGCAGTTATTATTTGCTTTCCATACATCTAGAACTGGCGGAAAAAGCACATATGTCAAAAACAAGGATTTTGAAATATCAAGGAAAGAAAATTTTGATGCTTCCAGGAGAACTTATTTTTTACTTTTATTGTTTTGTTTTCAGAATACAAATTTAATTTTTATAGAGTGTGTTATACATTTATGAGCTAAATAAAAACTTTTCTTAATTTATATTTTTTACACCACTGCTATCCGTACAAAATTTTATGAATTTTTAAATTTTTTATAACATCTTAGAGGCCTAACTGACTTATGCGCTTTTTTTTCCACAACAAAGATCATAAATTTCTTAAATATGTTATAAAAAAACTGGAATTTTTGACCTCTAAATATATGTTTTGTGAGTTCCTGGTGTCGATTTTAATAATTATATAACTCTTTAAACTTTATAGTTGGTGTTTTTCTCCTATTTCGTTCAGATGACGATTTTGTTATCCTAAGTTTGTAACTTGTCCGCTAGGGGCGCGGCAATCACTTTATTCAATCGGCCATGGACACGTTACTAAAGACAGACCTAACATGATAACTCATGGACTATTTATTTCAAAGTCTTTTAGGTGCTCAAGGACTTTCATGAAAATCCTGTATAAGGAATTACAGTTAAATTCGAGCAAAACGCTTTCAGTTTAAGACGTAAATTTGAGACAAAGACTTTTGAGTAATCAAAAATCAAAATTATACAATCTACATAAAACAAAAATTTGTTTCAAGCGCAATTAATTTTACTTTTCCTTAGAGTCCGTCTTAAACAGATTTCACTAAAACGTGAAAGCATTTTTAAGTTGGATGTCAGGAAAATTAAAACATAAAATTCCATCTACGTACGGAAATTGAAGTTGATATTTATCATAGAGTATAAAACAATATTTCTTTCAACATGAAAAGAACATTTTATTAATTTATCATTAAAAGCCACTATACTTTCTACAAATAAATCAATATGTGTGAGACAAATTTAGAGTTAAACAACGAAGATTTTTGTTTTACTTTATTTTTAACATTTCTATTAATGCATTTGCGCGATTTCAAAAAAAAATTAAAATTGCTTTTCATTCTTAATTCTTTATCTTAAACAATTTTTAGTCAGACATTTGTTCTAGTCTAAGTGACACACTATATTCCAACATTTTCGCGCCTTATAAATTAACGGAGAGATCACGAATAAACAATATAAAATGCATTAACATATGCAGTTGTAGCAGTCGCTACAACTAGAACCTGATATAAAACACATTACTGAAGCAGTAAAATAATTTTTAGGGTAAAAAATATAATACCGATCTTGCAATTTTTTCAAACACCAAATGTCCCGGAAATCAATATGAATATTTATCCATATTTCATGAATAAGAGTAGCTCTGTGTATAGTTCATATAAGTGCAGTAAATTATTTATCTTAACCTGAATTAATTAAACTAAAAGCTGCGGCCTATACCTTGCAATTACCCTATACTGTAATAAAAGAAAATCCTTAAATGATGAAGAAATCCAGATTTCTTGTAAAAGTTTCCTTTTCCACTCATGGTATATTTAACACATAAAATTACGAATCTCCTTTTAAAATATTTTGTAAAGAGCCTTGCTGCCCGAACCAGGAATCGAACACTAGATCTCCGAACTGGCCAGCCGACTCTCTACCGTCGAGCTACTGGGACGATATTGCAAACCCTTATCGTCGAAGTGGAAGCTGCATTTTTCACTCTCTAATGTCAGATTGGCTAGCAACTGACAATCTGACTGCCCCCCTCCTGCTATTTTTACCTAAGGTTACCCTCCTGCTACTACAATTTTTACCCAGGTTAGTATCCTGCGTGGATGGAATCTTCACAATTTGCTATCGGCGCTCAATCTTCTAGAGTCCACTGAATCCATACTAGTCGTACTAGGGCCACTTTCAGACCTCTCTCAACCTTATACCTTTCTGGTAAGTCGGACGGTCTGGATCGAAGACCGCCCTCATCTTTGCACTAACTTGCAGGGTTGATTTGTTTGGGCGCCATTGCAAAGAACCTTGGTGTCCCGACCAGGAATCGAACCCTGGATCTCCGAACTGGCCAGCCGACGATCTACCTTTGAGCTACTGGGACCACATTGCAAATTTTTATCGTCGAAGTGTACTCTGCAATTTTATTAAGCTCAACAAAAACACTCATTTACATACACCTCTCTCTCTATTCGTGTCTAGTGTTCAGCCATTCAAATATACTTTTCACAGAATTTTTTAACTCCCATTAACATTGCATTTGGGGTTGACAACACATTTGACATCTTCCCTTTAACTATCATTCTTAGCAACGAATGTAAACAAAAACAGATCCCCTGACCTGATGCCAGCTTAATTGATTGATTGACTTGCAAAAAGATCATTAGAGGACCCCTTTTTTTCTCTTCGAGACCGGAAGTTCCTAACCGGAAGCGTTCAAATTTCCCTTCGGTTGTCGACGTGAAACTGATCAGGCTGACCTCTTTCGATTGTTCTTTTTTTTAACGTTTCTTGCTAATGACTGATTACAAGTTCAACTACTCAACTCTACTCGGAAGAATGGCAGTGCATTTTGAAGACGTTTGCTGCTCGTGGATTTCTCGCGTTCTTTGAACATGATGGAGGAGCTCGTAAACAGAGGACTGAACTGAAGTATCATAACCTTTTATTATCCCATTGAACGTGTATATAAACGCTGACTTAATCTATTTTAAATCTATATATCTGCCCATTATTTTATTTAAATGTAAATACCTTGCTAACCATTTTTCTATAATAGAATGCTGCACATGGGCTTTTAACACTATTTGCATTGTTGCATATATATAACGTATGCATTCCCTTTCATTTTAAACTCAAATTTACCCCCATTTAAAAGAATTTATTTAGCTGGTTGCTTTGGGCTAACTTGTATTAAATATCAAAGTTACCTTTAAGATGCCTTCTATCACCTGCTTGGATTTATCCCTTTTATAATAACTTTATTCAAATGTTAAATAATTTTACTGTATTATATTATTTAAATTTTATTTCACCTTTCCATTCCTTATTGAGAATATTTCTTATTACAAATTGTTTTTTTAATACCTTCCTTCTTGATTTGCATGAATTTCAAACAAAAATTTGTAATTTTTTTTTTTTTAATTTTTGAAATTTTAAAATTTTTGCTATTCAATTTGTTGAAATTTTTTTTAACTCCTTGCTTAACACTTTCATAATTTTTAAATTTTATATAAGAAATTTTTCAAAACAAACAGGAATTGAATTTTTTGTTTGAAATGAAAAAAAAAAATTTTAATTTTTTTAGCGCTTACTTAAAATGATTTCCGTGCATTATTTACTTATTTGAAAATTTTTATTTATTTACTTTTTAAATGCGAATTTATTTACTAACCGTACCTACAATATGTATCGTATTTATTTCAATTTTTATTTCAATCCTTATATTCATTACCAATTAATTATTAGTTTTGGCGGGGGAACGTGTGAGACCACCTAACTGGCCTAATATATTTGTTTAGACCTAGATATCTTTTTGAGGAACACATACCTTCAAGTCTGTCTTGTACTTTTTCACCACCAGATACTTCGCCGATCATATTACCGGAATAGACTCGAAGTACTTATTGACTGACCCGTAATATCGACGATCACTTTGTACTCATGGCGTGCACACCCGGACATCACAAGTCATCATGTCGCACAAGTATCTCTCTAGTCTCTGCACAAGTCATAAAGTCATAATTGTAATGTCGAACTCGAACTGTTATTCTACAAGTCGTTCTTAAGGCATCGTCTCGAAGTTATCTGTCAAAGTCTGCTCCTAGTGTCCTTCTTCGGTCACAGGCTGTGGCTCTCTTTTTCCCTCGGGGGTGTCACTGTCCCTTTGCTTTCATTTGCAGCATTCAGTGTGACGCATCAAGAACTTTCTTCATTTGTCAATCATTGAACCAATGTCGCTACTTGGCATCCTTGTAAGGGCCCGCTCGGCGCCATCTGTCTTGACGCTCCTAAATTTATGGTTTGCTGTAAACCTCGGGGCCATCCAGACTACAAGTATTGTTCGATGTTTCAGATCAATAAATAACTGGCATAAACTTGTCTAACACCAAACTAACACCAAAACACATGTGAGATCTATTTCTGGTCTCACAATATATATATATATATATATATATATATATATATATATATATATATATATATATACATATATATATATATATATATATATATATATTTGCAATAAATTTTGTTAATTACTGTACTAATTGGCTTTCTTCTAAATATGTAATAATAGATATTCCGATTTGCTACGAAGCAGGTATTTGCTAGGGTTGAATGTTCAGTGCTTTGTAAAAAAGGGACTATTTTTTGAAATTCACAATATTTAAATATTAAAATGAGTTTACGATGAATTGCATTTAAATTTGTATTTCACTTTATATCAATACCTAAATTTGTTACAGTTGCATACTAGCAATATATTCGTTATTGTTCGAATGAGTATATGCAAATTAGCATGACAGATCTTATGAATTAAACTTTTGAATATAATGGATTGTCTAAACTCTAAATGTATTACATTTGCATACTAGCAGCAAATTCGTCATCATTTTAATGAATATAAGCAAATTTTCATAACAGTTTATAGGAATGCAAATTTTGAATACAAGGAGCTGTCTAAACTCTAAATTTGTTACAATTTCATACTGGAAGCAACCTTGTTATATTTTGAATAAGTATAAGCAAATTTACATAACAGTTCATACGAATGCAAATTTAGAATGCAAGCAGCTGTCTAAACTCTAAATGTGTTACAATTGCATACTAGCAGCAAACTGGTTATCGTTTGAATGAGTACACGTAAATTAATATGACAGTTCATGCGAATAAAAATTTTTAACATAATGGGTTTGTTAAACTTAAATTTGTTGCAGATTCATGCTTGCAAAAAACTCATTATAGTTTGAAAAAATCTGTTTGATCTATCCAAAATAGTATATTTAGGGCGTAACAAAAAAGCTTGTGCGGGGCTATCAAATGAGGATATTTAAGACGTATTATGGCCACGCATAGGGCGAAAGATATATTTAGGGTTTAACACGCATTACTATTATTGTATATTGGTCGATGTGCTTAGTGCCGTGCCCAAAGCGTAATATGCATGCGCGCAGCAAGTTAAAGGTGCATTTCAGGGCATATTTCGACATCTTTGCGTGTGTAGATAGTGCAGGGGGCGACAATTCAGTTAATCCCTGTTTTAAATCTCGAGCAACTCTGAGTACATTTTCTAGTGTTTCTATAACTCTGCAATTTCTTATTTGCCACACATAATTGGTAGTTACGTAGGTAGAATGCTAACTTGCACCGTTCTTGAGATATTGCTTAAAAGTAAGAAAAGGCTTGTTTTTATGATGTAGGTATATTGTAAAATAAATTACAATCGCAGATGAAAGAGTCAGTTTGCTTCGGAGTTATCATACACTGCTATCAAGATGTAAGAAATGTTGTTTTCTCTATAGGAAGTGAATTCTGTTAAAGTAATTAAGTAAGTTTCTAATTTTTTTTCAAAAAACTTAATTTATCCAGTAAGAATTTTTTTAAATAAATAATTACATTTCTTCTTCTGAGAATGCTAAATATTTACTTTCTCGTACTAAGTAATACAGTATTGAGAAAGTATTGTTTTCACGAAAATTTTCGAATTCGAAATTTTGATGCAATTTATATTTTAAGACCTCCTGAACACATTTTGACTATTTTTGGAGTGATGGCCGTCTGTCTGTCTGCATGTATGTCTGTGGTCGATTTCTTGTGTACACAATAGCACCCATAAATATTAAATATTAATGGATTTTCACGAAACTTTATATCCGGTTTTGTTATTGTGGAAACTCAAATAAAAGTAAAAGAACTTAACTTATGATTAACATTATTTATCATTATTGTGTGTTATGTTTTGTAATAACCCTCCAATTATTTAACCTTTGCGTGAGTCCTGTAAAGGAATTATTAATTAATAAAATGCTAAATGGATCACACCATTTTAACTTTAACAAAAACATTTATTAAAAAAACATAAATACTTAAATAATTCAATTACAATATTTAATTATATCATTTCAGCGGAGGGGACATATGTGGCCAGTATGGAAAATCCTAAATAGTGGTTATGACCAGATATCATTTTCAATGGGCACATACCTTCAAACTTGTTTTGCACTTGGTCAGCATCCGTATTTATATGTCGTCCATTTACCGGCATTAACTCCTGGTGTAATGCTCCGACACGTAAATTCGTTGAACATATTGTACTGCTGCAACTCTGCACAAATCAATATCTATCCCTTATTTTTGAATATCTACGGAGCAATCTACATTTCTAGTCGTCGTTATGTCATCATGTCAGGCAAGTATCAGAATAAGTCATCGTGGCTGTCGTTATTAAGTCATCACTGCTCTTGTCGTTGATCAGTGCCCTTCTTCGGTCACAAGTTGTGGTTCTCTCCTTTTCGGAGGTGTCACTTTCCCACTTGCTTTCATTTGTAGCATTCAGTGTGACGCAAGAAGCTTCATCTGAATTGGCTAGCATTCCATCCAATACCGTTCTTTACATTAATTTAAGAGTTCGTTCGACCCCTTCTGGCTTGAGTCTCCTAATTTATGGTTTCAGTTGACCTTTGGGTTCACATGCTGTAAACCCTGGCGTCTTTTTGACTGGACGTATTGTTGCCCTTTCAGACACCATAAATTTGTACATAAAAGTGTCTCACCACAAACACAGCACTTCGTGTGAAATCTATTTCTGGTCTCACAGTTATCAAAAAATCTAGAACTAGATAGAATTTTTTTTTTAATTCGAACGAAAAATACGAAATTACATATTTTTTAACATGTCATCATAGTGCAAAATTTGAAATAATCATGCATAACTGGTTTATTTATGGCTCCATGACTTAATAATTTCAATCATTGGTGTGAACATAGCCATGCTACAACTTTATTTTGTTTGTGACGTCATTGACCCCCTTAGGTGAAGAGTTACCCCCGGGAGTGTCAAGTGCGGTATCAATCGAAATAATTTTTCATGCCCTTTAAAGTAAAGGGTAACACACGGTATAGTTGTAATCAGTTGGACCTATAACACGAATTTTTAAAATTCTTTTTTAAAAATTTGAAAAGAATGATTCTGGTAGAGAAAGATTCTGGTGTGAGAAAGTCGAGTTGTGCCACACTCCAATTTATTTAATATGCAGGTGGTTTTACTCACAGAATAACATTAAGCCGCTACAAATAATATCTGACTGATTGTATTTTACGAAATATGAGTAATGTATTCCACTCAATAAATTATGATATATTGATTTCCATTTGATTCTTTCAAATTAAATTCGGTATTTTAATTAAGCATTTTTGATTAATTCATTTAAATTATCGCGTGACATTAAAGGGATGCCTGGAATGAATTAAGCGCTCCCTTTGAAAAAGAGAAATAATGGAGCAAGCTTTTAATCGCAAGAATTGTCAAAATGAATAATGTAGCTTTGCAAATTGTAACGAATTTTATTGTTCATTAACTGATAATATATGATTGAAGTGGAAGAAATGATTCAATCTTGTAATGTGTGGCACAAAATGGAACTTTCATAACTTTAGAAAACTCTCCAGTTTAGGAACATTCTTGAATTGTAAGAGTTTCCGATTTTAAAATAAGGTTGTTATAAATGTTGATATAGGTGTTGTGAACAACGCATTTATGAGGAAGTCTTTCTATTGAGAGATTCTTCATTGGAACATTTCAAGGTAACGCCAATGTTGGGGATGCATTGACTACTCAATACGGGTTAGATATTGGCGTTACAGAGTTACACGAATATTGACGTTACATTGAAAATAGTTAAGATATATTGGCTAAATATTGACCAATACTAGCTAAATATTGAATATATATTGCCATGCCAATATTGGCTATAAATGGCTCGTATTGGAAACTAATGCTGGCCCAATATTGTTAAAATGTCCTATTTTCATATTGGTTTAATATTGGGTTTATATTGGCTACGAGGGACAGCAATACCAATAATTTTGTGTAATGGCAAAATTGTGAGGTCTACACCTTTCTGGACTTGAAGAGCCTGGGATGAGTTTTTACTTTCATAGAATTTTTTTTACACTAACATATGAAAGGATATGATTATATAAACAAATTGCACTGTTTCAGTTGCATCTTTGAAATTATATTTATTTAAAATTGTTGTACACATTCAATATGTTGAGTTATAAGATTTTATTGAGCAAAAACCATATATGGGCATACTACCAAAGGAATTGACAATAAGATAATTACACAAGGCATTTATTTGACACAATATACTGATTAGAATGCTCTCCGTCAAAGACAATGCACATTTGACATCTAGAAATAAATATTACAGCGTATTTTGAAAATCATTACAGGTGCTGTGTTAGAGGTTCTGGTTTTACAACGTTCTGAAGGTAGTTTTTTGCTTTCCATATACCCGTTTCTTTTGTGCTTAGTGTCGAATTCTACATATTTTACAATGCTATATAACTTTGTAATTGTCTTTTTTCGTCTATCTCGCGTTTACTCAGAGTACATGACCCTAATATTTTAATTATCGGCTAGGGTTGCTGTAGTACGTTTATACGATCAAATATGTTCAATTTACAATAGATGCACCTAACATGTACACACATGGATCTTTACAGAATTATTATGGTATTTAAGGTATTTCCTAGTAACCTTGCATAATAATTAGCAAATTAGACTAATTTTGTTGTTTAAAGATTTCACTAAATATAAAATTCATCAATTACCAATAAACATTACATAAAACAATTGTATATATTTAATTTAGCATTGGTACTATTGGGTGCAAAATTGAACCTGTCTAAATTTGGGGATAAAACGGCCTCAGTAACCGTTTCATAGTAAATCCGAAACTGAAGGCCAACACCATTGCGAAAAAAATGCATAAATACTCGTAATTGTTTTAACTTGCCCTGCACAGAGTATATTGTATAGGAAAAGTATTGGGACGAGATTGAAAATTCTAATTCGATTTATAAAGGCAATGTACTTAATCTTTCTAACTTGGTCACCTGCTTATCTTGTATGTTGACCACATACATAATTAAAGCTTAGCATAGAGTATATTATAGACCCCTTTGTATGTTCACCACTTGTTCTGGACCGGTACGTTATTCTTTTATGATAATATAGGGATAGCATTATATGATATATAATTTTAAATAAATTAGTCCATTATATATATATACATATATATAAAAATATTATAATTATTTTCTGTATAGTATCATAGACACATATGTATGGTCTTTTGGTTTTGAAAGGATTCACACCTTCATAAATTGCCCACTAAAAACTAGTAGCACCGTTGGTGGTCAACCTATAATACAGGTTTCACTACACTATATATTGCAGGAAAAATAAAAGTATCTAGGAGAAAAATATCTGACGTCGGTGACAATGCATATTCATCATCAAATTCTGGACGAAATTGGATCCAATGTACTACTTTCTACAGAATTTAAACTCAGAATAATAATTTTCAACGTTCGCAGCAAGCGTTTAATAAATTTTTAATGGCTGAACCAACAGCCTGGAAATTCAACGATTTTTAAACTATTTGAATATATCAATTATCTTAAATACTGTAATGACAGCTTTTCAAAAATATCATTTACCTGTTTAAGACGCACAGAAAAATGTGCCGAATAGTATCATTAAAACACTAATTTGCATATTATAATAATCGGCGTACTAGCCACATGCATAATACAAAATCCCATCTCACCCGGATTGTTAAATTAATAAGGAGGATAATCTTAAGTATGATAATCTTAGAAATGGATTTGAATGCACGAATTTAGCAAATGTTGCAAAAGTTAACAGGATATCCTACCTCCATAGAAATACAATGTATAGAAATAAAAATTTAGCAAATGTTACAAAAGTTAACAGGATATCCTCCCTCCATAGAAATATAATGTATAGAAATAAATATTTAGCAAATATTGCAAAAGTTAACAGGATATCCTCTCTCCATAGAAATACAATGTATAGAAATAAAAATTTAGCAAATGTTGCAAAAGTTAACAGGATATCCTCCCTCCATAGAAATATAATGTATAGAAATAAAAATTTAGCAAATATTGCAAAAGTTAACAGGATATCCTCTCTCCATAGAAATACAATGTATAGAAATACAAATTTAGCAAATGTTGCAAAAGTTAACAGAATATCCTCCCTCCATAGAAATACAATGTATGGCAATAAAAATTTAGCAAATGTTGCAAAAGTTAACAGGATATCCTCCCTCCATGGAAATACATATCTACTTAGAAATATAATGTATTCCTTCTACAAGAGTATTAGAAATACTTCTAAGTACTTTATCAATTTTTTAAAAAAAGTACAAACATTCCTATTCTCAGCATATATTCTTTGCAAAAAATGTCGAGAAAAATTCTAATAACGAAATAGCTTAAAGTTTAGGAACTATGTTGCAAAAGTTAACAGGATATCCTCCCTCCATAGAAATACATATATACATAGAAATATAATGTATTCCTTCTACAAGAGTATTAGAAATGCTTCAAAGTACTTTATCAATTTTTTAAAAAAAGTACAAACATTCCTATTCTCAGCATATATTCTTTGCAAAAAATGTCGAGAAAAATTCTAATAACGAAACAGCTTAAAGTTTAGGAACTATGTTCCATAAATTAAAGCAGAGAAAATGAAACAAGCGCCTGGATGGAAAATATCCTCTTAAGTTTATGGATCTTCTAAAAGACCAATATGCTAATGCATCTCAGAAATTGTTAAACAATTGAAATTTACAGTTATAGTACTTTGCGTGTCTAAAGAATTGCATAGGTAATTTTCACTTTTAAAATTGTAAAAAAGACATATGAACTTGGTGTAACAAAAGCGACGGAGCGTCGGACGGCCATAATCTATTATCTTACATAATAAAAGAAGAAATACATGTCTGTTATCTCTAGCGGAAAATGTAAACCTCGGACGGCCACGAAATTCTTTGAACTCCCTGGACAACAATACTTCGGCAATATTTCTTCAAATTGAAATTAATTTTGTAGTTATTTTATGGTCAAGAACATTTTTAAGCAATGATTACAATATTTTGAGCATTGTGTGCATTTTTTAAATTGTCTCATTCCTATTTCGTATCACATGGAAATGGAAAATTAGCTCGATTAAATACTTTTGCAAAAATATGGATATATGTCATCGGATTCGAATAAAACAATAATGCATTGTTCGATTTTCTTTGAATTTTTAAGCAAACGCATAAAAATTGAAATTATAGATTTTGAAAATGAAGTGCATTCATTTTTTTCTCATACCCTTCGCTATGTAATGAACTGGACATTGCTAAAGGTATAAATGTTTGCTCGCATGAGGGATGACAAAAGAGACGATTTCGAATTTCAGTGGTGCTAAATCTGTATTTGCATTACTTAAGTAGGGGGCACTTATTTAGGACCCGGACAGTACCGTGACAAATATTGTTTCGTTTTATATATTTTTTAATTTCTGTTATTTATGCGTCGAGACTGAGCCATGTCAATATTACAATGTACGCTACGTATTCTAAATTTGGTATATTATTTCAAGAAAATGAGCGAAATATGGTGTGCAGTATTACTTCTTAATTCAACAACATTTGAATTAAGTTCTGCTTAAAATTTTTAATGCTTACAATTTGTTAAAAAATAGCTTAACATTTTCAGTATATATTCATTAAAATATACTCTGAAAATACTGAGCTACAGCCGCGAAACTCGGCATACAAATGCCGTTTTCAGAGTTAGGTGAATTATTAAACTGTCATTGCCAATGACGTTACAGGGCTCATGCAACGAGCCTTAAAACGACCGGTATTCCCACTCACGGGCAATTTGAACTAGATTTATTGCTTTGATACTGCAAGTTTTGTACAAAAATGTCTCTGTACTCGCAGGTGCTATAAACAAATGTCGGATTTAGAGAGCGGTCGCATCAGAAGCCTCAGAGAAGGTGGTTGGACCAACAGATATTTAAATCGCCATCTTGGTCTGAACAATATGGTAGTTGATCGATGTTCATAACAGAGGATCACAGAAGGCACATGTAACCGTCGCAAACGCTTGGGATGCTCCAGACAGACAATTTTTCGAGATAATCTTACAGTCAGGAGAAAGGCCACGTCTACAGAAATGTCGGGTTATCACCATTCGAAGGCATTTGCCATCCTACACGCAGGGGATAGCCGATTGCCTCTAGTTGTGCTGCAGACCAATCAGACAGCTCGCTTGTACGTCGATGATATTTTAAGGCCAATGGTTTTGTTTTGCTGTCAATCTGCCCCAGTACCATTTACCAGCCATACAACGTTCGCTACATACTGCACGACTTTCTCAACAATCTCTTCAAAGATTCAATACCCACCATAACCTGGTCCTCCTGGTACTTAGACCTAGCACCAATATAACACGTATGGGATATGCTAGGACGGCAATTGCAGACTTCTCAAAATAACACTGATTTAGCTGACCAGTTACAATATGTATGGCAAAATCTGCCACAGAGGGACATAAGCCACTTAATTGACTCTATATCGCACGGAATATCGGCTTGTATATATACCAGAGGAGGATTTACCACTTACTAAAATGTCATTTTCTTGTTGCCTCTATTTCTTAAAAAACCGTTTTGTTGCTCTCTAATTCTAATCATTAGCACATATTCTCAAATAATACATACATGCCGAGTTTAGTGTCGGTAGCTCGATTTCTTATGGGTGTATGCATTTTTTTTCAACAGAGTGTACATATCTCTTACCTCAGACAAATCCTATCGCAAAACAAAACAACATCCAAGCTTTACAAAGGTACTTTATTTAATTACGAAATATGTATTAAAATTTTCAAAGCAAAAGATCAAATATCAAAGACTATTTCACATCAAAAGATGTTTTCTTTCTGTTTTGCGTATTAAGAAGAAATGCAAAAGAAACAAAAACTCTTAATCTAGGTTCATACAGATTTTTCTTTACAAAACTGTTCATCCCGATATTTTAGAAATTTTATCTCTTTACACGGCCACAAAAACGTTATCAATATTGCATTTAAGTGTTAAGACTGATAAAAAAAATAAATATGTAGAGACAAATCTGTTTTCGGTATAATGTATTTAAAAGACTTACTCTTTTGAGAAAGTTTCGCTAGAAAATTTCCCAAAACGTTACTGAGCAGTCATATATATATATATATATATATATATATATATATATATATATATATATATATATATATATATATATATATATATATATATATATATATATATATATATAAGGGGTAGTTAAAAAATGATGGGCCAAACTTTACAAGGCGGTAGTACACACCAAACCATGCATGTTTCGTCATAGTTTACCAGGTCGGAAATGAAACGTAAAGGTGTTCCATGGCGATGGATTGGGCAAGGTGTTCCCATAGCTTGGCCTCCACGATCGCCCCATCTGTCGTGTCTCGACTTCTTTTTGTGGGGATATTTCTAAAGTCTCGTCTATGACACTCCCCTTAAGTCTGAAAAGTACTCGTAGGCAGAATTTCGGTTACTGCTGCTGCCGAGGTGCGCGACATGCCTGGTCTGCTCGAACGAGTTCGTTAATAATTCAGGTTGGCGTGCATTCAGATTAGCGGTCGGTCTTCTGAGTCATTACTGTAAGAGAGAGAGTATTGTTTATTAAATGTCATTTTATAACTTCTAAGTCATTCTTGTGTTTTCACCGCACCTCATTGGTTTTACCATTAAGCGCCCATTGGCGCATTTACGTTTCATTTCCGACCCGGTAAACTATGACCAAAAATGCATGGTTTTGGATATACTACCACCTCGTAAAGTTTGACCCATCTTTTTTCAATCACCCTATATGTATACACACACACACACACACATATATATATATATAAACAAAATCAAGGGCTCGCGTTCGACCTTTACAACGGTGGAACTTTCTGTGCACGACTATCTTGAAAGGTTTATGTCTCTCCTGATCGTTTCTTTTATCACTTTTTCTGGTTTACATGTTTGCGTCAGTATTTGTCAGTAGTTTAAGATTTAGATACACAATTTTAAATTAATATCTGTAAATGTATTATTTAAATAATGGGCGCTCATTCATAATCCATGCAATGCCAAGAAATCGCTGTAATATATATATGTCACTTTTGAAGATATATCTTTTTTATATAAAAGAAATGAAAAATTCGAAGTCCGTTACATAATGCATTTTAATTAAAGTACTTTAAAGCGTTTTAACTAGTAGTATGCTATGCAAAAGGAAAGAATGCACGAAAGGGAAATTCAAGAAAACATTTTCTTCAACGAGTAATAACATTTTAATCCTTTAGTTAAATTTTTCGAAAATATTCCGAATTTAAAAGATAACAAGGAATTTCTTGTTTGATATATAATATAAAAACGAAACATTCAGGATGGAAACTTTTAGTCATTATGAGTTTATTTTTATAATGCAAAAGAAAATAAATATGCATCAGTGTTTTTAAACTGTTATGCACTTGTATTTAAAACACAAGAACAAAATCTATTCCTGAAAATTAAAACCGGATGTTTATACGAATTAACAGGTAGTGAATTCGAAGCGACAAGATACGCAAATTTTTAAATTACTAGCACAGTGGTCACGTGGTGGCACTACAAATGATAAAGAACAAATTGCTTCGAGCTAAGCGAATTGCTTTTGAAGAAAACTCTTTTCGTGAAAGTGTAAAGTTAAATATGTTACACTGTCTCAAAGACAAAATCTAGAAGATTTATACGTTAGAAAGATTTTTCTTCAAATCATGAGGAAGACTGTAGAATAATTGGTATTGCATTTGTAGCATAATGCTTAATGTAACTTCTAAAATAATTTGTTGTGCCAATAAAACATTGAACTTGCCTTCTTGTTTTGTGGTATCTAAAATTTTGCACTTTGTATAATTTATTTCCAATGGAATGATTCTTTTTGTTTTATTTTAAATGTCCTATCAATGCTTAAGATTCCATTTACAGAACCTGCTCCCCACATCTTCGTGTGGGGGGAATCCTATCCTGTCTTAGAGAAGGCAACTCCTGTTCAGGAATGAGAAGTTTTAATAAGTAATAAAATGCAATACATTGAATCTCAATCATTTCTTTTAATACGGTCCTAATATCGACAACATAAAGCAATAAAAAATACTCGCCAAAGGACAATAAACATCATCTGCTTCTACATATCTTCAAAAGATGGGCGTTATCCCTAAATGCGAATAAAGTACTTACATTTTCTTTAATAAAAGGAGATGGAGAAGGGGGGAGGGTCCAATTCTAAATGTTACAAACATATGTATTTCTGCTCTCCTTTAAAAGGGAGACGCGTCAATATAAATTCAGCAAAATACATCCTCTTTAATTTAAAGAAAAATATTGTTTCATTAAAGTGGCAACAAAATACTTCTTTCTTTTTTAAAAATAAAGTATGCGAGTCCCTAAATGCTAAATAAAATACTAAAAAGTGTGAGTTATGTTTCTAAACAAGAGATAGTAAAGTCTTCAAGTGATGAACATTCTTGGGATTAATCATATGTTTAATTTTTTGGAAGCCAAGATTATCCTTACACCTAATTCTAATTTTGCATTGGATTTTCTTGTCTGTGTTGCTTATCAATCTTATTAACGATAACTGTCCCTTCTTACCTTCTTCTACAAAATATCTGGTATAAATTTCACATTCTGGTCTACTTCCTTCACCTTTTAGGTTAATTGTCTTCCTTTTACTCTAAAATCCAGTAATTTTTAGCATTTTTTGTAGACAAAGTTAGCTCATATGGCTTCTCCGAAACCAGCTGATTCCTTAGTATTAGAATTTCATTCTTTCCAGTTTGTTCTTACTGTTTTGTCGTGTTTTTAAATATTCTACTTATTTTTCTTATTTGAATTTTTCTACTAATGGTTTAATTTATTTTTCTTTATTTTCTGCTATTCTATCTTTCTTCTGTGGATTATTCAGTTCACTTTTAATATCCTACCTCTTGCTTTCAAGTATTAATTTTATTCAAGTATTGATTCTTTTATTTGTTCCCGAGGCGAATACACCTTTTCTCCTGCCACCAGGTACTTCTACTATTCTACCGCTGTTGCCGAGATCAGATGAATATATGCGTTCCCGCTTTTTATTGCTCCAGAAAAAGAATGCTGTTTTCTGCTTCTAAAACCGGTTTACCAGCATTGTGTTTATGCTATATTTACGAAGTTTTTATATTATTGAGTTAAAATAAATATGTCTTCATTCCACATAAAGGCACAGGACAGGTCAATCATGAATACAGCATTGCTTATGAAACACTTTTAAACTGAAATGCAAATTTGTATAAACATTTCTAAAATGCTATACATATTTTAAATTATCACAGTACTATAATAATATATTATATTTGAAAGCTTAAAACTTCATTGAAAAAATGAACTTTATTCAAATGACGCCATCGAAATATAAATATTCTGTCTCTCTATGTAGAAGCCATGAATATTTTATTCGTATCTCTTTTATTCCAGACTCCAGAACTAAATCATTTTGTGTGAAAACAATTCAGCAATTCTTATACAACTCATCTTACAATCACTTGTCTACATTCTGCATCCATTAAAATTAGGCTTCGTTGTAAAAGTAATCAAAGTTTTATGATCCCCTAAACTCAAAAATATTATAATTGCGTTGGCACAGAATATAGATGCACAGAAAATACGTAAAAGTTAAGCGGTTTTAGGACGGATACAGCACTAAATTTGAATTTAAAAGAACTTTAAAAATCACGATTTTTTTCACTGGGAAAAAATATGGATACCATATTTTATTTTGAAGTGGGTCACGTGATCTCTTCATATAATATGTGTAGAAAACCCAGACCACACGACCAACCCAAAGGCTTATGGTAGCTTTCTGTGTGGCCGGGATATAGTATGTGTGTAATTATTATTTTAATTTCTATTTAAAACATATTTTGCTGAAATTTGTTTATATATTTTATGAGATAATTTTACTATTTCTTAAAATTTTCGAATTGTAACTTTGCTTAAAAAATGTTCGAAAAATTAGGTCCCATAGGATTCAATGAATTTCGCTTTTTCATCCCGTGTTCAATCCAAAACTAATTGGGTGATATTATTCCTTTACATTCCTGTATGTCCCACAGTTCGTCTCAACAACATACTAAAATTTCATTTTGATAAAGTCATTTTTAAGGCAGTTATCGTACGAACGGACAGACGGATAGAATGAACGAAGTCATAAACACTTTTCAACTATGTTAGAAAGTGTTGAAAAAGAGGAAAGCTCTATCATAATTACTACATGACTCTTTTAGAAAACCCAGAATCGATTAAAATATCAACCTGAGTGTATGTAAATATGCCATGTACACGAAACTGAAGAAGATAAGTAATCATACCTCTGTTTCATAATTGTTTCATCCCAACTAATATGTAGAATACAATATGTGCATTTTCTGACTGAAACCTGTCAGAGGTATTTTTATTTAGCGGCAATCATCTGCATTGTAAACTCTATGAAGTTATAACCATGGAATCGTTAAATAAATGCATCTTTAACAGTGAAGTTTTTTTTTAATAATCCGTATTCGCAAACGACGTCTGATTACTTACTTCTCTAACGTAGGTGTTTATGTTATTGTGGGAGAACGACTGTTTACACGAACTATAAAATGAATTAGTTTCTGAACAAATTCAGTCATTCAGTAATTATCATTATGCTTTTCGATGAAGGAACTGTTTCGCGTTTCGCGTTTGAATTAAAAGAAAGCAAGATATTAATATGGTTCTAAACATTTTGCGAATGGTACTTGATAGCGCAGTATTTATCAGTATTTACTCTTCGACAATTGCTGTAGTGTGATTTAGTTTTTCTATAGTATCGATATAAATAATTGTATGATATTTGCGTATTATTTAATTGAATATAGCAATGGTCATGAATTCGAAAAAATATAATATGATAAATGTTTTTAGAAGAGCATGGTGAACATGTTGGATATCCAAAGCAACATTTAATATACGTATAATAAATAAATAAATGAACTGTATATTACGGCGAGAAAGTTTTATTGCATGAAAATATATACATAAAATAGCATGTCCGTTTACAAAAACCTCGATCACGAATTGAATATATATGTATTAGTTACTACCGAATCCAAAGTAGAAATTTAACCAGGATCATCTAAAAGAATTTTGATATGGATATATACTTTGGATATATAAAGACATATTGATACATAAAGACATATATAAAAACATATGAATATGTAAAGAAATATGGATATATAAAGACATTTCCATAAAATTATGTCTGCATAAACATAAAAATATAACTATAACATAGTATGTTAAAATAACATAAATATGATATTATTTATATCAAATGCAAGATATTTATAACGAGTAAATAATGAAAATATTTGACGGGTTCAAATGTAAACTATACCAAGTGGTTCTTCATTTTATGAAAATGAACTCTAAAGTTCATTTGCATAAAATTACATTCCTATACATCCAGTGTCAACAAAATCAAAATGCAAGATTAAATAAGCACCCCATTTAGAGATTTTACTCCAAATGCATAAATATTTATGTCATATACATGAATAGAGTAATGTTGAAACTTAAAACAGCTAAGGGACTCAGATGCACACAGGTGATTTTTTCTTCATTGTATGAAAACGAGCTCTACAGTTATATAAACGTCTAAAATCTAGTATCAACAAAAACAAATGCAAAACTCAAAAATAACATTCGATTAGGGTTTTCTCTCCATCTACTAATATATTTAAATAGAAATTATTTTATAGAGGTGAAATTGAGAAGATTATATAACTTTATATACTTTGCACCTCTCTTGAATAAAATGGGAAAATAAACCAAGTGACTTGGCCTTTTTTTTAAAAGCCTTTATTTAACTCATAATGAACAGGAATTCGGTACACAGCTTAGTCTAGTAAAAACAATTTAATATCTTTAAAATTTTATTGATCCTTGAAAAATAGAAATGTTTTTTTTTCCAAGATGGCTCGCGCAAAAATCCCATTGTTGTAAAATTAAAGAAAAGTACGATATTAAGCTTTGTTTATATATTTATATATACACTTTATTTGAAAGAAATATATACACCCATAAAAGACTGAGCTACAGCTGCGAAAATTGGCATGCAAATGTAGTTTTAAAAGTCATGCAAATGATCAAACTGTAAGCGCTAATAACGTTTCAGTGATCATGCAACGCTCTTAAGGATGGCGCATCGTGCAGCATTTAAAATGGTCGGTGTTCTCACTTACAGGCATATGTAACTGTATTTTATGCATTGAAACTGAAAATTCTCTACAAAGTTGCCTTTGAAATGTACTCGACGGTACAATTGTCGGATTTAGCCATAAGTCGCATCATATACCTAAAGGAAGCTGGTTAGTCCAACAGAAGCATCAGCTGCCATCTTGTTCGTCAGCATCAGTTGCCATCTTGGTTGTTGCTTGGTGTTGGCAACAGTAGATTAGAGAAGGCGTATGTAACCATCGCAGATACTCGCTACGCTTCAGACACATAACTGATCGAGAGGATCGTGCCGTCAGGAGAGGAGCTACGTTCGCACCAATGGCGTCGGTGAGAGCCATTCATAGGCATTTGCTATCCTTCATGCATCATGCATCAAGAAATACTATTCAGAAACGACAAGCAGAAGATGGGATTAGGTGTCGACGTCCATTCAAGCACCTACATCTGATCTCTCAGCATAAACAGAGTTATCTGAATTGGTGCCGAGCTCGGTTATTCCATGCAGTAGACTAAGACATGGCACCAAAGGATATAGCGTGAATCCATACTCCATTTTTCTTTGGACTAATCATATTAGTAAGGCGAGTCTGTCCTATACCTGTGCGAAAGAATTCAATATCAGAGTCGTTGATAGTTGTTCAGAAAAAGAATCCATTCATCTCACAGGAACCGTGCAACAGTGATTCACCGAGCATGATTCTGACTTCCTCCATATGCCCTGGCCAGAAATAAATCCTATCGAGAACGTTTATGACATGTTGGAAAGCTACATCCGACAACAATATACTCTGCCATCAACTGTACAGCAGCTTACAATCTGCCAGTCCAACGCCTAATATTATATTAACTTAAAAGCACTACAGCACCTTGTAGAATACATGCCTAACCGCATACGTGCAGTGATGTGGGTCTAAAGGTGGCCCAGTAAAATATGGAACCTGGGTTTCTACTTCACTGGCCGGTGTGTGTATATGCGAAAACGAAAAGGGATAGTTTAATGTAGTATAAAAGTAATTAATTAAATAACTAAATGCATAAATACGAAATTATTATTCCATTAACGTCTGTTATATCATTTGAAATACCATCTTATAACACCTTCATATTCAGTCGCTGCAGTTAAATATATCTATTACTCAAACTATTCAGTAAAGTACAAAGTAATTTAATACCGTCTAATACCCTTTAAAAATAATGCGTCACTTACCCACATAAATCTTGTTTTTCCACTGTCATTTAAATTTATAATTACTTAAATATTGACACTCTAACAAATTGAGCCATAGGCACAACATATAATTTAAATTATGGTCAACTATTTGCTTTGTAAGAGTTGCTGTCAACAGGTTTTTTTAAATCTATTTCATCAAAGAAGTGAAAGACATTTATATTAAGTGCTGCTGCAATTCATTTTAAAGCAAACTTTTGCATAATGCATACATTTGTCTACTATTGTCTTTCGTTTCCCGATTCAAACTGAAACTCTTTTCTGCTTAGTTGGAGTGAATTATTTCAAGCACTGATTGTCAATGATTTCATCAAGGACTTATCGATTTTCTGCTTTCAAATTCTTAAATGAAATCTATAAAATTAGCATTCCATGATTGATTTCAAATGAGAATTCTACAAAGATAATTATTTGATTAAACTTAAGCACAATTGAAATTTTTCCCAACAAAATTTGAACAATCAAATCAAATGTAAAGCTTTACATTAGATTTATATAATCGAATTTAAAGTTTTAGATTAGTTATATTTAAAGCTTTTATTACTTACATTTCAAATGGAACTAAAAATATAGGGGAAAATGTGGTAGTGTATATACAATTGTTAATAAATTAAGTCATTTGATTCTTTAATCATAAAGAACCTCTTTCTAGATGTGCAACTGTAATTAAAAATGCATATATTGCAAAAGGTTCTTTGTACTTCGTATTTTAAATTTTTATGCTAAATACACATTCAACTTATATTGATACATCTGGCAATGTCTATGCACAAAATACTTTCCTTGAATTTAGACTGATGATTTAAATGAAAACATTGGTAAAAATAATTTGTATATTCTCCACAACGTACTTAATAAAAAAATTTCGTACACTTATGAATCATTTTCAGTTTGGGTCATTTTATACGCTCTTTTAACATTTTTATTTAATCACCAACTTCATATTTCACTGTTGCATAAATTTTCTTCCAAAAATTTTACAAACAATTTTAATTGTAAAAATGCGAAAAAACTTGCTATGTTTTAACAACGACTCTCAAAGACCTCCCCGGTGGCGTCAAGTATGACGAAATAATATGCCCGTCGAAGTTGAGCTGACAATTTTTTATTCGTTGCCAGACTGACTGCCCAACTTATTATTAAGAAATCATGATTTGTATGATAAATTTCCCATTGCATCTGTCCTGAAACTTTTTGTCCTCACCTCTTCCTCAGTCCTCTGGATTATGTACTCAACCAGGATCGGAATTTGAAAAATTTGATCGTAAATTCAAATTCACCAGAAATTACTCGCGTCTTATGAGCCTTTTTAATGTTATGTATTATTTTCTATAATGATTTTTTGCTTTTCCGTAATGATTTTTTGTTAGTAAAAGCTGCAAATCCTGTGTGTTCTGTCGAACTACCACCCAATCAAAAAATTGTTCTTAAATCAGCGTCACTGATGAGGGGCACGAGACTACAACTAATAAGAAACACACAAATTCAACAAGAGGGGCTTCCACGAAGCCTTGTTTAAACATTGTTACTTAAAAAACTAACAGAACTGGCAGACGATATTTGAAACTACAAGAGAATAGTCAAGCTGATCATGAATAGTGAGACGGTGCTAAAAGTTCGAAATGATGGGTTTAAAAGTGCAGAAAATTAGCATCTTGCATGATTTCAAGGAACAATTATTTGATAATTATAAAGTGTTCATTACACGTTAAGCATAAAGTGTTCAACATACGTTAATTTTATAAAATGTCCAACAAACTTTAATTATAAAGTGTTCAACATACGTTAATTATAAAGTGTTCAACATATATATATATATATATATATATATATATATATATATATATATATATATATACGTTAATTATAAAGTGTTCAACATGCGTTAATTATAAAGTATTCAACAGGTTCCATGCAATTGGGAATATATACCAGCATCAATTATGTTAGCAGTCAAGTTTTGGAAATATACTATATTCAGCAAAACAGGGTCGATCACCACTCTGGTCTAACAATGCTTCGATTCTGGTCTCACAATGACAAGTGTTAGGTCACATTTTTGAGAAGCTCATATGCTCATATTTAGAATTATGAATAATGATGTAAATGCTTTATTAAAATTTAATTTAATAAATAAAAGATTAAATTAAAAAAGTTCAGGAGTATTCAATAAACAATATATATATTAATATTTCACATTCAGTGTAAAGTAAGTACTCTGAATGTAAGAAATTGGAGGGCTTTAATGGTTTTTCTTAGTGCAAGGTAATTCATGTAAAATATAAGAGTTTTAATAACTTTCTTATTTACAACGAATGATGGTAGTTTGTACAATTATGACCACATTTTGATCTCTTTGACTAGTAATTCGTTAAAATATTCTAGTTATTTAGTTAAGATATATAGGTGTGTGTGTGGAACAGCCATGATATTGTCGAAAATTAACTGATGCAACTATATTTATTTTCAAAATCTGACAAGTACATTTCAGGTTTTACTTCTAAAAAACTTTTGTATGTTTTCAAAACGCATGAACAAGGAATTCTGTCCCAAATTAATTTTTTTGCAATGACACAAATTTTATTTTATTTTGAAACCAACATGCTTAGCTAGTGATAACTTTTTTGCATCTGGCAGAAAATTTAAAATTTTGAACATATCATCTTTAAAAAATAAAAGATTCATATCTTTAAACTAGAAGATTTTGTAGATAGAAAATAAACATGTTTATAGACATATCTTACATAATAAAGGAAGATGGCAGTGTTTCTCTTTCTCTCTCTCTGTGTGTGTGTGTGTGTGCAATCTGTAGTCGGGGAAATCTAAGAATGTAATGAATTAAATAATGTTTGTAGTGGGAATATAGTGAGTGGAATAGTGTTTGTAGTTGGAAATGTAGTGAGGGGAATAATGTTTGTAGTGGGAAATTTAGTGAGGGGAATAATGTTTGTAGTTGAAAATCTAAGCACAAATTCCATGGCCCGCAAATGGAATTACAGGTACTTCAAGTCCCTAATAAGTGCACCTCGGTATTATTTTTTAATTTTGAATTAGTTTTTAGTTATTTTATGTTTTAGCCCGATTTGTAACTATTTTGGGCGATGTTCGCAAAAAGCATGACCTAAAATATTATCACAGAGTTTCCATCTTGACACTATCTGAAAATTGAAAAATTCCCTTTCAAATAAACGTCCGTAAGTTGAAGAGACGAATTTTCGTGAATTTTTAAGGAAAGTATACTTTTCGTGCAATTAAAACCGCCCCGATTTTTATATTACGATATAAACATTGACATGGAATTCGACTTAATAACGATAATTTAACATGAACTGCTTAAAATATCACAGACTGCTCCAGAATAAAAAATAATTTACTCAAAAAATCCGTTAATTAATAATAAAGATGTTAACTGAGCGAATTTTTAAAATTTTTGAATCAGCAGAGTGTTGAAGAACCCCATTGAAGAACCTTACCTCACCAGCTCCGGATCGAAACCATTTTAAAGGTTAAGGGAAGTGGATAATTTGGGATAAGGTGATTATTTCTGTGTTACTGTTGAAGAGGAGTGCTTAAATCAAGAGGATCGGACTTATTTATTACAAATATGAGAATTCGGTACGGAATATGAGAATACGGATTTCGGTTTCTTGGTTTGAGGGGGTATCGTATCACTTCTGTTATGTCAATGTAGAAGGATAACATGAAATTTGGGATGAGGTGATCATTCCTGTGTTACTGTGGAATCAGAGTGCTTAAATGAAGGGAATGTAAAAATTGAGTATGGTGTTATTCACTGTTATTCACTATTACCATTGTTCACTCTTATTCACCATAACCATTGTCCACTGTTATTAATTCACCATTGTTCACTGTTATTAATTCACCATTGTTCACTGTTATTTATTCACCATTGTTCACTGTTATTTATAAGAAAAAAATTATTTATTTTGTTGTTTTGTATAACTACCCTGCTTTAACTCTAGGGAAACGACGAGTATTTCTTTTATTCGATGAATAAATGACCAGAAAAACGGAAGATTTAAGCGTGTTTCATATGTCGTTTGTCCATATATATTTATGCATTCAAATGAAAAATCGAAATAATTTTTATCATAGATCCCCATATAGTCATACAAATCCCTTTCTTTAATCTTTAAAATGCTCAGGTTTCTTCCCTGAGATTTAATGTAACCATTAAGATACTTAAATATAAAAGTTATCCTTAAGTTTCGCTAGCTTAGGGAAAATAAAAATTATTTTCTGCTTTAATGGATCGAAAAGAAATTGAATTCCTATTAATTTTAAATAAATAAATACTGGTACAGATGTAGTACAAACCCTTTTTCATTCTTGGGGATTTTAGGTGAGATACTGGAAATCCCTTCTACGATTTGGAGAACATTTCATTTTGGCAATCCTTACCGAGTATTTTGTCGCCCTTTTTCCGTCAAGGTAAAAATCGCAACATTCCATTATGGCAAAGTGTTTCCCGTCTTTTCTTACCCTTCTGTCGTCCTTTATTGCCTTTTTGCCGCCAACGTAAAAATCGCCTTTTTATCCCCAAAACGAAAAGTAGAAAATTTTCTGATTTTCATGTTGTGCTCCATGAGCCACAGAACACCTGTTGCATAAAGAGTTATTACTAAGTCTGACAGCCAGCGGGGCCGGATTCTGTGATGTTTTTATAGTGGGAATAGGCCCATGTTTGGATTGCTACAGATCAAATGTAGCATAAACGGCGACAAAAGGGGTATTTTTAACTTAGCAATAAAATGGTGATACTTGCCTTGGCGAAAAAAAGGCGATTTTTAACTTCGCAATAAAATGGAGATATTTACCTTAGCGACAAAAGGGCGATTTTTAACTTAGCGACAAAATTACTAAAAAAGGGCAGCAAAGGACGGGAAAAGAGCTATCTGAATGGAATGTTCTCCAATCCATAGCAGGAATTACCAGAACCTCACCTAAAATTGCTAAGAATAAAAAAGGGATTATACTACATGTGTTCCTAAATGCTAAATACTTATATATAATTTTAAATAAATTTTAAGTTGTATAGAGTGTCTGTAAAACTTCTGTTCTAGATAAGATATAAATAAAAGAAACTGATAAATAGGAAATATAAAAGATTTCCTATTAAAAAAGTCTGGTGTTACTTTCATGCAAAAGTCTGTAAATAGCGGAAGCCAAAGATCGACTACCAATCACGATCGAAATTTGATAAATTTGATCAGTAAATTCTAAATCACTAGAGAGTACTCGCCTCTTGAGAGCCTTGTATATATATAGATATAAGTTCTCGCTCTGGTCTCCTGGGAGTGCCAATAAACGGAACGGTGGAAGAGGCTGTCCCGTGTTCTAGTCTCGTTCCAGCGCGATGCCTCAACCTCGCTAGAAAATAACATTATGCGCTATCCATCAGCCACAAAATGGACTAATGCAAATTTTGACCGTGAGCTGTGGTATAAAATCTCAGTGCAGCGTACCATAAGGTCAGTGAGGAGCAGTCCGGAGCAGTATTAGGGAATACTCATTGTTACGGCGTTCTTCTGGGAAGAAGGATCTCGGGCGATGGTCGTGTAGTGAATCTGGAGATTCTGTGATACGAGGATGCGTCAGCGGTTTGTGATATGGTTCTGCATGCTTATCTATGTCAGATCGACGAAGCCGCGTGATATGACCTTCGGGACATATTACGTGGCTGATACTCGCCGTCATTGTTTTCCGTTTGTGTGCTTCAGTGAAATACTTTTAACCAGTGACAAAAGGAGTCCATGTTGGTTCTACAACTTTCTTGCTCAAGTGCTATAGTGGAATATTTATGTCCTCTAGCAAGATGAGTTCACGCCAGTTTCAGAACTTTCCCGTTCGCGTACTTTAGTGCAATACTTTATGTCCTGTGGCAAGATGAGTTCATGCCAGTACCAGAACTTTCTTTCGGGTGAAAATTGCTATGCCCTTTCCCTGTTTACTGCATTATGTTTAATCGCATTTATTGGCCTAGTTTTATCTTAAGAAATACAGTTTTTTGTTTTTATATGTTTGTTTTCTTTTCAGATCTGTTCTAATTTGGCTTTATCCCGAAGAAGATTAAAATTTGACGGGACGTCTCTATCTTTTGAAAATAACCAATTCATTGTTACCATCTTACATATTCTAAATTGTCATCAGATTAAGATACGTAACAATAATAAAATAATAACATAAAATCGAAGTGAAATAATGCCCAATGTTGACATTGCCACACAACTTGCTTTAACAAAAGTTGCTATTAAGGTATTTTTGAAGTCCCTTTTATCCTATAGATCAGTGTTTCCCAAACTGGGGTCCCCGGACCCCTGGGGGTCCGCGACGAGATTTTAGGGGGTCCGCGAACAACACGCAATATTTAACTAATAAATAGTTAGCTTTAAAAAAATGAAATTCATTATTTTTCTCCACTCTTTTTTTTATTTTATTTTTTTAAATAAAATAATAATGAACTTTTTTTCTAAATAACTTTGAATTAAATACATTCATGAAATTAATTTCAAACTCATAGGTTATATCTTCAAACAGAATTAAATTGTTTGGGAGTAGGTTTCGTTTTGGCACAATGCGATGATTAACGGTGACGATACTCTGATGTAGCTCAGACGTCAAAGCACTTGTAACTTCGAGCATTAATACTACTAGAGACCGGATGATGTCAGCTTTGAATAGAGGGGGGGGGGGGGCGTAGCGAACATCTCCCGCCTCTCCCTCACTGTTTACACTAAATTATGCTTGTTGTACATATCCAATAGACACACGCCCTTGCAATATGGTTTTAAGGGGTCCGCGAATTTTTTTTTTCTCTGAGGGGGTCCGCGGACCGGAAAGTTTGGGAACCACTGCTATAGATGAAACATATTATCATTAAGTTGCTTCTGTACTTCATTCAAATCGAATGTTTGAATAATGCATACCATTTGTTATTGGTTTCGAGTTTAAGATATTCTATTTAAGACATTATATTTTAGTTACGAAGAGTGTGTTATTTCAAGAGCTTGTTTCCAAGGTCTTATGACAGCGGGAATGTGTCATTCTTCGATTAGTTTCAAATTTGAAAATGTTTTACTTGATTACTTGTTTGAACTTCAGCAGACTTAGAGGTTAATTTAATGTGACCGTACCAAGATTTGAAGTTTTTTCGAAAATGGTTTCATGAAATTGGGTTTTTATTTATATTTCAAATCAGTAAATGCATTGTTTAAAATAATAGACAAATCATGTACCGTGTCATTGTATTTTGTGACCCGCCAATATTCATTAACATAATTTATTCATTCTATTTTTGTATAGATTTTTATTTGGCGGAAGATCTTTGTCATACTATTGCTTTTAGAAAAAACTTTTTGAAAACATATATTTTTCAAGAATCCAATATATATTGAACTTAGAAAATGACTTAAATGGATTCAGCTTCAAATTATCAAAAAGGTATGGAATGTGATAAAATTAATATCAACGTATTCCCAGTAAGAAAACTTGGTGACTGATTTTCTCAATTTAGCCATATTTCGAGATAGATAAACTGTACATCTCCAAGGTGTCGATCACAATCCCAAACTAATGAATTATAAAATCGGGAATATTTTGATGATTTAAAAACAACTATATTATTATTATATTTCAGATTTAATTTCAGAAATAAATACATGAATACATTAATTATAACCGGCAATGTAGGAAAGAGATAATTTCACGTATTTTTTTATAAAATAAATAATTTTATAGAACAAATCCTGTTAATCGTGCTTTTTCCTAAGCCACCTCAAAGCCACCTCGCCTATTAAAACATTTAACTATAATGTTTGCCTTCCTTTCTAATCTAAAATTAGTCATAAAAATGTGAGAATGGTCAATAAGTTTGACTTCAAAGTCCAGTCGATTGACTAGTTTGACTTCGATTCTCCAGTACCAATAAAATAAATTTCTCTTCCATTAAGGACTCTAATGAAACTTCAAAAATTGGGGTATTTATCAATGTCCTTGTCAATGCGGACTATCGTATATTGGTCAAACTATACTTGCTTAAAAGTACGTCTTGAAAGAACACCAAAATTGTGACAAAAAGTTAAATAATTAATAAATCCTTAAACGCTAATTATTGGTGGATAAGACACAGATTTGAATTTTCTTCCCCCTCAATTATTCAAAAGTGACTTTCAGTTTCCGATTTGAATTTCTTTGTAGCTTTTCATATCAGTAAAATCCCAGTAATTTGGTTAATGACTTGTCAACGACATCCTATTATTCCGAGGTATGGTCTTCCGACCATGTCTTAATTTTTATTTCTCCGTATCGTTCTTTATTTACTTTGCACGTTGAGTTCATATAATACGAATTTTATCTATTTTCTCTTATTTGCTTTCTAGTTCCTATTGCCTTAACGTTTTCTTTCATTTTTCTTGTTTTAATTCCCTTTAGTCCTACTAGGCGGCGCTACTATATTGGGTTATGGCTAGCTATTTTCTGTTTAACCGGCATAGTCTACAGTCAATTGGGCATTCATGTCCAGGTCTATAATGCACTAAAGAAGTTTAACGAAACGTACGTCTGCTTACTGTGAGACCAGATATTGAGTAAAATTTAGCGGAGACAGTTTTATATTCTTTATTTACGATGACTGTGATGTTTAACAATAGCAGCAAACGTAACGACGCCAGTTTTTACCACACTTTGACCCGAGAGGTCAATTAGGCCATAAATCTAAGAGGCTACATATAGCCACGAGAATGGTTAAAAATGTTGACCAATTTTTTCAAGATGTCTGATCGCATTGTCCTAAGGTTAGTCAATGGTAGCGTACGAGGCGTTACTGACCCCAGGTAAAGGAGGCGGCAACCGAAGGTTCTAGAGCGATATTGAGAACTTCGACACAACACAGAGCTACTACAACTAGAGAATTTACGATGACTTCGAGGTGAGAAGATATTTCTCATAGAGAGATGCAGTAGAGAAGTATTTCGCAAGTTTGCAAACAGAGTTTCCGTAGAGATTCTACAGAAATGAGCAGAAACAGCACGAGTTGGATCCCAATACGTAGAGTTACGGCGAGTACGATACGCTGATGCAAGAATTGTGGTCAATGATCAAAGCCGAAAGTGAGGGTATGTGCCCATTAATAATTGTTGACGACCATAAATGCAATTTAGGCACTTTAATTAACTGGTCTGACATTGTCTCTCTCCGCCGCAATTAATATGAATAATTGTTGTAATTAATTTAATAAGCAATCTATGTTGCTAATGAATGATTTTATTTTAAAGTTAAAATGGTTCAAATAATTCTATTATTATGCTAATAAATATTCTACTCCAGGACACGCACTAAAGAATAATAAGGTGGGTTTCAGCGGCACACAACGTAATGTGTTTAATGTGTAATGTTTTAAGGGTTCACGATTTATATATATATGATAATTCGGCCATGATTAACAGAAGTTAATTAAAATATATGCTTTGTATACTAATTTGTGCACTATACTTACATAACTTTATTTGCTCCATATTTTTTTTATCTTGTATTCTACACACACGAGGCAGTGGTTTAGAAACCCAAGTTCAATATTTTATTGGACCGTCTTTAGCCAGAATTACAGCACGTATGCGGTTAGACATGGATTCTACAAGATGCTGAAGTGCATTCATGTCAAAAGAATACCAGGAGTTAGACAAGCAGATCGTACGGTCTTGTACATTTGATGGCAGAGGAGATCGTTGTGCTATGTATCTTTCCAATATGTCACATACGTTCTCTATAGAGTTTGAAATTGGCTAGGGTATATTAATGAAGTCAGAGTCACACTCCATGAACCACTGTTGCACGGTTCTTGCACGGAGGATGGTAGCATCATCGTCCATATTGTCGGATGTGTCTTTAAAACATATAGTGATAATGGAAAAAGACTAGAATAACGCCAGGTCCAAAAACGCGGTCAAAGGGGAAATCGAAATTTTTGAAAAATAAATGAACTTAATGAAGTATATAATTGTGTTTTGCGTGCATGATTTTGAAAAATAAAGCAACCTTCCAAAATAGTTAAAAAAATTAACGCAATAAAACATTACAGTTTTCAACTTCCTAAATAACCATTATTATAGAAACGTTATCCATTTAATGCAGTTTTATTAAACTATATATAGAGGATTAAAGCGTTGCTCACTTAAACTATCGAACATGGGAAATAACCTAATGGAGCCTGATTTTCATTTTTCCCGCCGGGGAAGGAGACAGTAGGGGTTGAACAGTCTTTCCAGATCATCCTGAGAGATTCATGGTGACCTAGTAGGCAAATTTATCTTTACACACTTATAGTATCGACCACATGGAAAACTTAGTGAAGCCGGACTTTAAATATCTCCCCCTGTCAAAAATGAGGTCATTTTGAAAAGTCTTTCCAGAACCATCAAAAGAGGCTTCTGATGATGATAAGCTGATCTAGAAGGCTGAATCTTTTCAAATATATTGTGTTAATCATGGTACAGAACCTAACGAAGCCAAACTCATTAAAAGAGTTGTATCTTTAGTTATTAAGAGTGTTGGTTTCCATGTCTTTTATAGGCTCAAATACTATTTTTATTTATATATTTTATATAATTCAAATTTTAATAATGTAGAATGGAATTTCCTATCGATATTCTACCATTTCAAAACTTTATTAATGTGGAATTAAAGTTTTTATCTATAGGAATTTTATTCCACACTATTCAAACTTTAATAATGTAGAATAAAAGTTCTAATAATATTCTACCGTTAAAATATTGCCTTTAGATGTATTACTATGTATTTCCAAATATCTCACGAACAATATTTAATAATTTAGCTACTAAAATGTTAAATGGTCTGTTTAGTATTTGGCTCAGTGATCTTTACAGTAATAGTTTAGCGTTTCATTTTAACAGTTTTATCTATGCAGTGCCGAGTGATACATTAATGATAGTGACTTTTAATAACTTAACTGTGAGATATTGTTTAATGATTTGTTCATAATTTAATTTAGTGGGCTTCAATGGAACTAAAGTGTTAAGCTAAAATTTATGCGGGGATACTATCAGTTACATCGTTTGTTATGAGTAACGAGTAATTAATATCAAAAGTTACTCCTCTGTTTTAGCAGAAATTAACTTTGTAAACCAAGAAATGATAAAGTTTCAACTTCTAATCCAGTTATGGATTTTAAATTAGTTTTGAACGCAATTAAATATCTACTTGTTTCAAATCTCATTAAGGCGATACGTAAGAGTAAGGGAAAAAATAAAACTTTCGGTTAATAAGGAGTTTTGCGTGGTTGTAAAATATCTTAATGGAGTACCTATTTCTGTTTGGCATAAACCTGAAGCAAAATAGGCGTAAACTTAAAATTTTGATACAGAATATTAAAAGAATATTGATAAATGATGGATCTTCCATACTTAATTTTGTAATATTCTAAAACAAGTTTACCTCTGAACGCTTGTCATCGTTTTAATATTGTGAGATCTACATAACCTCTGGTTATTATTTTCCTAGTTACGTTATAATTTATGTTTGATTTTATATTAACAACTTCTGATTAGCAGACCAATGCAGATTATGCAGACCAATCGCCGTGCCAAGTAACATTCTGCGGTCCTGCGCAGCGACAGGATAAGTTTCCGAGTATGGGTGAGAGAGTTAATCCTGTGATGTTTGAGAACAATCCTGGTAGAAGTTCTGCTGAAGTCGAGTTGGTGCGTCAATTGAAAATTGGTAGTTGAGTTTATGTATGAGTGCGAAAAGTGGAAAATGCACGTCCGTGGAGCAGGTCACTAGCATTGACACAACTGTGATCGTGAAGATCTAATATCACTAGTTGGCCAGGACAGGATTTAGATGTCCTAAGAAGTTGGGTAGCTCTCGACGATTTATATATATTCTAGAGTACGCAAAAATAGTTATATCATCAAGCCCGGACAAAATTCCCTATTGATATGTTTTGGTAAATAACAGAAATGTGCAATACTGGTAGTTTTTAATATATCTATATTTATTTACGCAACCAGCTTCTATATAATTAGTGAGTCACATTAAATGTGTTAAGTTAACGTCCTACATCAGTGTGTTATTACCCCTGACCATAAGGTCCTTTTATATCAATTACTACCAAAGTGTGGAGTTATGTCACTTTAACTTGACATAACTTAGATTTATGCAAAGAAAGTCTAACCTTTACATGCGTGATCCCACAAAGATGGAGATATTTTGAGTATCTAAAATTCAAAATAATAAGTTTATTTTAAAAATCTAAAAATAAATCACTAAAATACTTTAAAGGGTGCTTAATTATAATCAATATTCTACAAATACATCACAAGAGCTGAAATGGCTGTATTTTCTTGTATTTTTGGAGTCATGTTAATGGCATAATGTTAATGACGTTTAAGAAAATATGTAAATGACAAGACATGATTTGTAAATAAGTTACAGCTAGAATTATTATACTGATTTTAATCAAAGCAACAGGCTGCGAAGCATGCTATAAGAATCCCACTCATTAATAATATTCTATATAATAGGAATCTATATTCATCATTCACATGCTTTGGGAGTCATTAATATGCCCTTATAGAAGCATGTGGATGGCATACGAATTGTGCATGTGGATGGCATACGAATTGTGCATCTGGATGATAAAACAGATTTTCAGTGGTTCTCAACAAATAATTCTTGAAGGCTTTTAATCTTAACACCAGTCAAGTATATTTAAGTGGACGGATTTATAAATGCATAATCGAAATTTATTTATTCATTTTTTACCTGTTTTCTATAAGTTTGCTAATGATAAGGTATAAAAACACTTGCGTTGAAAATAAAGTCCATAAATAATCACAAAATATTCTAAAAACGGCAAAATGCAACTCCATTCTGTAACAGGCTTGTTTTTTAGAAGTGTTGCCAGTTGTAAAAATATCCCTTTTTCTATAGAAAAAAATCTTTACTTTTCAGCCAAATAGATGATACACAAATCCATCTGACAAATTTTAAGCTCACTGTTTGAGATGATAGTTTTATTTCATTTTAATTTTTAGTGATTAGCATTTTTTACACATATGTATTAAGCCGAAAAAAAATTGTAAAAGAGACTTTTGTTATTAAGATAAATCCCCCAGTATGTGGAAAGCATAGTTATGAGAAAGGCACATGAATGGCATTTTATTGGACTAACTTTTTTTTGCAGCATCATAATTTGAGCTTGGGGGCTTTAGACGGTCAGAATTATAGTACAAAAGAAGAGAAGAAATATTTTTATACTGTTTTTGAAAATTATCGAACTAAACATATATCACTGTGGAACATACATGTTTCCATTTTCATAGAATTACCCATACCCCTTACGTTATCTAACTTTTCGCAATATTGATATCAACAAAAAATGAAAGGCCAGTAACTGTTTTAGCAATAATTACGAATTATATCGAATAGTGTTGAAAAATTGCAGATTTCTTCCAGTTTTTGATCAGCTGACTATTTTATTGTTATTTTTATTGTTTTTCAGGAGCCGAGCGTTTTCTAGTTTCTCTAGACAGTAGGCAGGCGTTTAGTGCGGTACTATCTGGGGATTGTTCTAGAAGGTTTTGGAAGTTAACGGTCGACGTGCGACATGACGGAATTACTTGGTGGATTTAAAATGATGTGAGTTGGATTTTGCTGGTTCCGGGAGAGATCTTCCCAATAAATAAAACGAGATGGACCTCTAAGAATTTTTGACTCCTGGTGACTAATTACGACAAATATTTAAATGTTTTAACAAATTATACTTAAAAGGTCCTAGATTGTGCCTGAAGGTCTTTAATATCAAGGAAATGAGTGCCTCTTTTTGGATCCAGAAGTTACACCAAAATATCTCATCTTCTCGGAGAAGTCCTGTGTTTCGAATGGAATAGTTCTACACATCGGTATAATCAGAAAAAAAAATATGTTAAAGATGTTTTTCTAAGCATGAATTTATTGTAAGTGCATTCTTACCTATTCTTGTTTGATGGAGCTCATTTTCAAGATATCTTAAAAATATTTCCAAGTAACTATAATGTCATACAGAAATATAAACTCACAAGCTCCAATTATTGTTTGCATGTATTTGATGATTTTAAAACAGTATATTTTTCCTCTGCAAATGTCAGAGAGATGTATTCCTTATGTTCTGTTTTCCATATCAGTTGATCTCACATTTTAATACTTGTGAAAAAAATAAATAAGAATATATGCCGACAAAAATCTCATGCTTGGTTACTCTACCTCTACCACATTAACGATTAACTATTTTGTTCTTTAATTTAATTATTGTTATTTTGTTCGGGTCCATGTTTTGGGTAAATCCCCAATCACTGAGAGTGAACCTAGAATTACCACTATACTTAATCACTTGCCATAAGTTGATGATTGCAAATAAGTGTTCAATGCCCTTTTACAACCTTCTTATACAACCATATAACTTCAAGTACCCCCGACTCGACACCACAGATCCTCAAACTGTCCATCTGTTGATCAAACACTTAGGCTATTGGAACAAGATTCCAAATCTTGTCTTCGAAGTGTTATCTAAACTATCCCAGCTCTGTATTCAAATCGGCCGATATGAATAACCACCACCGTACCCTCTGCACTTTTTTTTATCCCGGCCAGAATCCGGCGTCATCACTCACAGGATCCAATGAAATATCGAGACTGATCCAATGAAATATCGACATCTTTTTCAACTACCATCATCATTGCATCTAAGCTGCAATGTATAAATGCATTCAGGCTTCTATGCAAAGGTCTCGCAGTTCAATCCAGGGATCCGACAACAGATCTACAAGCCAGCCTATGCTCCAACCATTGATCTACTGAGATAAAATTTCAAATTCTGTTCGTCGATGTGAACCCTAAAAGAAAACAAAATAAGAAACGAAAATAGAACGATGGTTATTTCAGAATTTCAGCCGGAAAAATAATACTACAAATAAATTCCATTTAATTAATTTCATAATTGTTTACCATTTGTTTAAAGCATACACTCCATCGTGTTTCTTCGTTCTTTTATTCCAAATAATTAAAATTGACTCCATTGATAAAACAGATTTATAAAAGCCAAACTATATATCCTTTCATCATGGTTTTGTTCTCCAAACTGATAATGAAAAAGAAGAGCGTATTACCAACAAAATAGTCATGCAACAATGATGAATAACGTTTGATACCCATTCAGACATTGATGGATTTGTAGGTATGTTGCACGCGTTTACCAGCTAAAGAGAAATGAGACATATTCAATTGTTTTCGTTTATATCCAACTGTTTTTCATTCCCCACTATATTTAGCATATGCAGAAGGAAAGTACTATTTTAAGGCAAAAAGCGATTCTCAAGATGTGGATAATTTATGGATATATTTGTTTTGAACATCCCTAAATTAAACACATTTTTATTGTTATCAATAAGACATCACTTGAACTAATTGAGTATTTTAAACGAAATTAAATACAGTAGATGAATATAAGAAATTTATATCGATCTTTAGATGATTAAGGCGTGAAAAAACATCAATTTTATGAACACTTTTTAATTGAAATATATATATATATATATAAACAATTGCACTATAATCTCTTAAACCAATATTCATTTTATGTGTATACTTTTATTTAAAAACAAGAAATTTATAAAGGAGTCATTATATAGCGTAAGTAGTGTGTACACTTCCTTTTCTTCCAAACTATTATGTATTTTATACTCTTTTGTACACTTATTTTGTACAGTCATACAAATTATCTGAAAAACCGAAAGCGACATATCAAAAACAGGAAAATAATGTCCTTAGTGAACTTCTACACCAACTCCAAAAGTCAATGTTGAATTTATATCATCAATTATATCATCTGAGAATTTATATCATCATTTGGCAACATTTATAACATCATCGCATCATAGCCCTAAGGCTCCTATATTGCAAACTGGCGCATTCGCTATATTGAATTTTGCTTGCACAATGCTTACAATTAGCCATTATGCAATTTGCTTACAATTAACCATTATGCAATGAATCGATATAGTAGTTTGTAGTATAAATTCAAAATAAAAGGGGGGATGTTCGGTCACAAATCGCTCCAATAATTCCTGAAAAGGGATAAGAATGTTTAGATTCCCGACAGAACAAAACAATTGAATAATTATAGAAGATATGAATGCAAGAATATCGTTTTTCCGCCGTTATCGGAAATAAATGCACCAAATCAGGTACTTTCCACTAAGTTCAGTAAGGAGATTTAGGTTTATTAATGGTACTGGTTCTCACTACTAGTCACCAACGCGTTTCTCACTTTAATTCAACATGGCGGCCTTATGCCAGCCTGTGCTATAAGAGCTAAGACTCCTAAATACACAGGCTGACGCAACAACGGCCATTTTGGCTCTCAGTTGAAGCGATTGCTGTACATGGCGAAAAACGGGAACATTTTTTTTTTTCATTTTCTCGGGATCTCGTAATAATAAAAAGACTAGACTACTTTCTTGAATTATTGGTGATTCGTAAAAACAGAACCCGCCTTTTTCTGCGAAATGGGCCGTAAAAATTTTATATATCCACTCTACCTAAATTACTAATTGACCAAATTTCACAAACTTTGGTAGATAAGTTACTTGTGGGATACTCTGGTGCTGATTAGATTTTGGTATTATTCGGAAAAGGACAACCTGCCTTTTTTTACGAAATGGTCCTCAAAAATCGCAAAAATCTAAAACAGCTATGTATGTTCAAATGTATCAATTAAATAAGTGTTTTATACGTAATTTTTGATGAGGAACAGAATAAAAACAACTATATTACTCTAGGACTAACCGTTCTCGAGATATTTGAGATTTTTCGCATTTAGTTATGCCACTTTTGGAAAATGTCCAATTACCAAATAAAAACAGAAATTGAATTAAAAATGCAAATTTAGTGTTATTTTGTGCAATTAAACTCAATTTAATGAATTATTAAAGAAATAATGAAAAAATGAATTTGGGTCTGCAGGGAAAGTCATGTACCTGCCCACATCAGATTTTTATTTATGTATACACATTTCTGAATTAACTAGATTCAGTATGAATGGAAAATTGAATTATTTCTCGAATAAAGTAAGTCTATTATCAATGATCATTCAACGAACCAGATATTTTGTGCTCAATATCATTAAACTAAGATATTTAAATGACTAGAATATAGTGAATACAACCTGATAATTGAGCTGGGGCATTTATCAGTAGTTTAAATCACGACAATTGCGCTGCTTATAAAGATTCAGAATACTGTGATAAAATCATGCCGTATTATAAACGAAATAGTATAAAATTCGTTCGATGGAAGGTTAACTCAATAAACCTCTAGTCATGCATTTCATAAAGGGAATCATGATCAGTAAATTCATCCTTTTACGTATCAAATAATATTATCGGGAATTTCAGTTCACATTAGGTTCATATTAAATTAATAAATAGAATTATTATAGCTGCATATCAATTATTGCGTGCATAGGACGATCGAAAATGTTGCTCACATATTATTTTAAATTACATATGAACGGAGAAATTGAAATAGTATAATTTCTTTCTATTAGTGGTCACGTAATATGCACTCAAAAATATATCATAAATGTAGTCTGCTGTTCTCAATAAGTCAGATGATAATTTCAGACCTATTTTTCATCAATTAAGGACCATGGGTTATTCCAATGTGAGAGCATTTTTAATTTCCCTACAATACATGGTAATGTATAGGGAAATTATTGAAATCGTGTCGAAAATCAATCGCAACTCGAGTTTTCAACGGATCTATATGGTTCAACCACTCTATAACACCTGAAAACTACTTTTAACGTGGCGTCTGTACATCTGTCTGTTTGCCCAATGCATCCACACTAACTCAAAAACGAATTGCCCAAATTTCATAAAATTTGGTAGATAAGTCACTTGTAGGTGATTTTTTACCCTGCTGATAAATATATTTTGGTACGATTCGGGAGGAAAAACAACCTGCTTTTTTTCCCTACATGGCCCACAACAATCGTATATAATCACTCCAGCTAAAAAACTAATAGAACAGATTTCACAAAATTTGCCAGATAAGTCAGTTGTAGGTTAAGCTAGAGCTGATTAGATTTTGGTACAAAAATCACTGTATTCACCTGCAAAAATCACTTTATCCAATCTAGCTGTAAAACTAATATTCCAAATTTCGCAAATTTTGGTAGATAAGTCATTTGGCGGTTACCCTATAATGCTCCTTAGATTTTGGTATGATTCCGGAAAAAAACACCTGCCTTTTTTGCTAGCTGGTCCGCAAAAGTTGTGAACATCTAAAATAAAATACTTCATGAGCTCAAATATACCAATTAAATGAGTGTTTCATGCTCAATTTTTGATGACAAAAAGAATGCGACCAACCCAATTATTCGTTATGTAACGTTTTCTTCTATATTGAGGAGCTGAAGACGTTTTTCACTGTAGTTAAAAACTATTTGATGAAATATCTTAAAATTTAGTACACGTTGCTTACATTTTCGGATGATTAAAAAAATATAACTGGCCACTTTTTACTATCCGTAAGGAAAGCATTGTGACGGGATCAAAAATTCGAATTCGAGTTTTCAAAGGGAGAGCACGTTTCAAGCATTCCTAAACACAAATCAAACATTTTTGAGATGATGTACGTGTGTGTGTGTGTGTGTGTGTGTGTGTTTGTGTGTGTGTGTGTGTTTTTGTGTGTGTGTGTGTGTGTCTATGAGTCTGTGGAGACAATATCTCACAAACAAATGGAACGATTCGAATGTAATTTGGTACAAAAATTACAATCCGTGAATACTGAAAGCCAATTATTTGTTTACGCAATTGAATGTACAGAACCTCCCCTAAGTTTTCGAGTGAAATTCTGAAAAAATCATCAAAGAATCAAAACCTTTAATAAAATTACGTAAATAGTCATGCCTTATGTAATTTTTTATTAGAAAACGATTGATCTGATGTTTAGAACACTAGCATGAATCGTTCTCGAGATTTTGCACATTTAAAAAATATATCCAAAAGTCATATAAAATAAAAAAAACATATTAACTATTGTGAAATATGTTCACTTTTAATAAGTAATATCAAACGATGAATTTGGTGACATCATTCTCGAGGATCTAGCTCGTTCCATTCATGAAGAAAGATATTTTGGGTAATACTGTTGTATTTGGTTGCCAAAAGTCATTTATCTGCTATAAAAATAACTTCTTTCTTCGTCCATAACGCTTGGCGAGATTTTGGCGTAATGTCGCCAACTTTTTTGAATAATACCAAATTAACGAAAATATAGCCAAATTGATAAAAATGGCGCTAAATCAATGAGAATGACGATTAGATGATGAAAGTTCAATATCTTGGAAAGAACATAAGAGTACAGTATAAGAATAACCCATTTCTCCGTCCGTAACGTTTTTGGAGAAATTTAGCAAGACATCGCCAACTTGGCGACTATTTTAAATGTCGCCAAATCATATAAATTATGCCAAATGGAAAGTAATGTTTCACAAATTCTGATTTCCGTCATATGATGGGCATACCTTCTATTATATAAGAAATTCTCTTCTCACCGTTTGTCTGCAATACTTGGCGATGTATTTGGCAAACTTGGAAAATAATCCAGCAAAGTATCGCCAACTTGGCGATATTTCGCCCCAGATTGACGAAAATATCGTCAAAATTGCAAAAATGACGCTAAATTAATGAAAATGACGCCCAATTGGTGATTTGATTATTAAAGTGTTTTAATATATGGACTATATCGCTTATTGAAGATGGTATCAATCTTTCTTGATTGTTTATTTAGAGTTGTGCGAAATATGAGTTAATTGGGTATTTTGAAATAGTTTTACATGTTGTCATCCGGAAAATCCTCAAATGTACAATTCAACGAAAATAATACAGTGTCGTGGATCTTAAACATTATGTTTTTACTGTAAAACTAGTAAATTCATTCATTATGTATAGGAAGTTATATGCTGACCACATAAAATTTTTTTAATTGCGAAATGGCCGGCAAAGATCGTGAAAATCTGGAATAGATGAATAACATTGCTGAAATATATTAATTATACGATCTTTCATGTAACTTTTGACGACAAATTGAATAAGTCTGACCCCATGACTCTAGAATGAATCGATTTTAAGATATTTTACGACTAATAACTCAACTTAAGTCCAAGTGTACGGTGTAGATTTCAATTGCTAGCACGATGCCTCCTCACAGCTACAAAGGGAATGTACGGAGCCAAGGAATCAATAACATGAAAGCGTGGTCATAAAACTCAACAACGCAATGGTGAAGTAAATAGTAAGTTTGAAATGACAAATCTCTTGAAAATTATGATCCCTGTCAAGTATTAAATCACTCCGTGGTTCAGGCGAGACCTCCTGGCAGTCGGAAACCCGCAAGTCATCGGGAATGATATGGACGCGTACAAAATAAGCGTTATCCCGTAATCCAAGGAATAGTTCGGAAATTCGTGCTCCCCATTTCTCGCAGAAGTGCTGCAACAAATAGATGGATGAGAAAACTTCGAGCCCCATTTTGTTCAGCCCTTCACAAAAAAAGTGAAAAGACCTAAATTCAAATTTTTAAGTCAGACTCCATTTCAACCTCTGCAGAGAAGGTCTCCTAATTTTTATTTTTACTTGATCGAAGCCCGATCCCAAAGAACGCATTATACATTTAGGAACAGGTATCCACTGTTATTCCATATCTCTAGCCCTATGCCCTACAAGAGGGAACCGAAGTATTTGATATTCTTATGCGTGCACATCTACTCACGTGTAGCTTTTATCCAGGAACGGATATTACAGCAATGGCGTCCTACGGCAGCTCTAAGCCAAATCAAGCGAGAGTGGAAACAGACAGTTATTTGAAAAACTCATCGGGCATTGGCGGTCATCGAAGCAGCGAAGACTGCTCCCCTTCCGCCACGCAGGATCACACAGCTCTGGAAATAAACTGCGTAGTATTGGAACACTTCTTTGGATCCTATAAACTACAGCTAAGCCGTAACAAACGTGTGGACTTCAATGGTAGACGGCATTTTGATAGCTCAGACTACTTTACCACCCACCAACGACTATGCACTAGCGGAGTGCTCGGGAGGGACCAACTTGGGATGCTATGTAGCATGTAGCAAGCCTCGTCTGAGTGATTCAACCGGCATCGGTTAGCAAAACTGGTTGTGCATGCAACGGCACCGTTTTAGCGGGATCCTACACCGATCGGCATCAGCCGTCGAGCACGCCCTCCGAACATCAAACCAGCGGTGAGTTTACCGGCATCGACCTTCTAGTACCTCATCTGGACAGCGAACTCCAATGAGCCAACCGTCATTTGGACAGTAGATCCTCATAACGGACCTTTATGTGCAAACCAAACCCTGACGGACTCCCAATCCTCCGCGAAGGAATTCTCCTGAAACCCTGATGTCCGTTGTCCTGTTTTCCCTCCTCGTCTATTCGGCATCCTATACATATGGACATTGGAGGTGGTTACTAAGGACAAGGCAAGCCCTTTCACCACTGTGTGGAGGTATTGCGTTTTTAAAATGCGATTGTTACTAATATAATAAATGTGTAGATAATCTTATCCATAAGCTCTAAGCTTGGGAAAAATCCCCTAACAATATAAGTTATAATTTCGAGTTTGGATGTAATTAATAAATCATAAATTTTGGTAAATATATTACTTGGTTAATTTAGTACACCCTGAAGTCAAGTTTAGGCATGATTTAAATATGTAATATTGTTTATTGTTAAATTGTTTCATAATTTATATGTAATAAAAGTCAGTGGCTACAAAATCGTCTGGTTTCTGAATTAATATGGGCAATGTACATAATTTTTCAGCTGTCACTAATACGATCTCTGAGTCAACTGGGAATACTATGGTAAGTGGCGGTAGTATATATATGTGACATTTTGCAACATCACTGAAGACGTTTCAGAATTCAGTTACCAAATGAAACAAATATGCATTAAAATTGCAAATTGAATATAATATCAGAAAAGTATCCATGTTATTTTCTGCAATTAAACTCTATTTAATGCATCATGAAATAAAAAAATAAACTGGAGTCTATAAGGAAAGTGATGTGCTGCCAGCATCAAAATTTCACTTTCTCTACAATATATGGTAGTATATAGGGAAATTATTGGGATCGTGTCGAAAATCGCAACTCGAGTTTTCGATGGATCAACACGTTTCGAATGTTTTGGAACACGAAAAACTGTTTTTACCGTGACGTGTGTATGGCTATGTGTCTGTCTGTGTGTGCAATATATGATGTATTCACTCTAATATATCATAACAAGTAACTGACCAAAGTTAGTTCACGTTAGTTCACTTAGTTCACGTTAGTACGTCACTTAGTTCACGTTAGTACGTCACTTAGTTCACGTTAGTACGCCACTTTGATTGATACTGAGGAAATTTTGGTACATTTCGAAAAAAAACCCATTATTTTTGTGAAATGGTCCTCAAAAATCATCAAAATCTAAACTAATAGACTACACTACATATGCTCCAATGTATGAATTTAATTGTTTTATACGCAATTTTTGAGGACGAAATGAATAAACCCAACCCCATTACTTCGGAACAAACCGTTCTCGAGATATATCATAATTTTTTGTCAAGCCGCCTATAGAAGTATGTCCAGTCGCCAAATGAAAACTTAAACTGAATTAAAAATTGCAAGCTCTGCGTACCATCAAATAAGCATACGAGCTATTTTATTGAATTAAATTAAATTTAATTAATTATGAAATAAATAGGGAATTCATTTGATTCCGTAGGGAAGGATTTCTGCTGCTCACATCAGATTTTTACTTTCCCTAAGAATTGGGAAAGTATTGGAATTGTGTCGAAAATTACAAGTCGAGTTTTCGACGGATCTACACGTTTCGAGCTCTCTAGAACCCCTCAAAACTATTTTTAGAGTGACGCCTGTTAAAGACCCATATTGCCGACTCGTTCGAAGACTTGAGCAGCTGTTTGGGCGGCTGGAGAGTGACGCCTGTGTGTATGTGCGTGTCTGTTTGTCTGTGCAATGTCAATCCACACTAGCTGTGAAAAACTAATTGACCAAAGATTGATAAGATACGATTTGAAAAAAGAACTTTTTTTTTTGCGAAGCAGCCCACAGAAATCGTATGCATCTACCTTAGCTGAAAAACTATTTGACTAAATTTCACAAAATTTAGTAGATGCGTCACCTGTGCTGATTTGAATTTGATACGATTCTGAAAGAAAGAACCTGTTCTTTTGCGAAATGGAAAGCAACAATTATCAAAATCTGAAATAAAAGCCTGCGTATGCTCAAATGTGCCAAATAAATGATTTTTATACGTAATTGTTGACGGGAAAAATATTAAGAGTAGTCCCATTACTCTAGGACTAACCCCTCTAGACATATTTAAGTTTCTTCATTTTATTTTGTTAGACTGACTTTAAAAATACGCTCAGCTACCAAATGAAAGCGAAAATTGAATTAAATGTGCAAAATCAGTGTAATTTCAAATAATTAGGCGTGTTATTTTGTTCAATTACACTTAGTTTTCTCCTTTCTTTTATAATCCATTAAATTAATCCAGTGTCAGTAGTAAAAGTCATGTGCTGTCCACATCAGATTGTTTCCAATTATTCTTATGAAAGTGTCATTGAAGAGTTTCAGAAGCGATTTCGGTTTCCAAAGCACGTAGAGAGTTGAAATTCGATAAATAGTTTCGTATAGAGGGACATTTTCATCTATATAATTTTCACGTCATTGCATTACGTCTTTAGTCGTTACGTCATTTACCTCATTTACGTCCTCATTTTTGCCAGACTCATTCTTGGATCCCAGACCACGTAAAGAACAGGAACTTGGCATACAGTCGCAGAAAATTTTCATATGTAAAATTTTTACTTCATTAATTCACGTCGTTGAGTAATTTGCGTACGTCAACTCTCATGAACTTGTCTTTGTCTCTGATGGACTGTCTCCCAAAGCATGCGGGCAGCTTCAACATGGCCCACAATTTCATCTCACGGAACATTTTCATCTATCAATTTTTTAAGACAGTATGTGCCCTCATGCTTAGTTCTTTTGAATTGCGAAACAGTGCCTTAAGATGAAATGCTCCCCTGGTTCTAATTTACCAATCCATGTATAATATTACATAGATTTGAACTTAAATTACGAGAAAATGAAAATTACGAAGCAAACAATAAATTATTAAAAAAAAAAAAATCAATATCCCCTCCTACACAGCGATACAGTGGCGAGCGGAAAAATTTAAAAACAATTTTAGTCACATACGAAATTCAACCAAATTCTGTATGTAAGCAGATATAAGTAGTGTAAAACAGTACTACATCATTATCCAAAATTGATATTTTGCAAAACTTTCGAAAGACAAATACGGGTGTAGGCAGATTCAATTCAAAACATTACTATAGTAATCTTATCATTACCTAATCATAATCTTATCATTACCTAATCATAATCTTATCATTATCCAATAATCTTATCATAAATCTTATCATTATTCAATAATCTTATCATTACTCTTATCATTACCTTATTATAATCTTATCATTATCCAAAATTGTCAAAACTATTTCATCTGGCTGCACCCACAGTTTCCTTCGGTAATTTTGCTTAATATCAATTTCGAAAAATGATAAGATTTATATAGTATGATATATGATATTTATATAGTATATGATATATAATATTTATATAGTATGATGAGTAATATTTATATAGTTTGATTTAATAATTAATAATAGCTTATTTTGATTCATTTTTGTGCGTGATTAAAACTTAGTTTCCATTTTTGTTTGCGCCACTGCCGTGCGCATTATAAATCATAATTTTTCATATAATTTATTTTTTAGAAGTTCTATCATCATTCGCATGGACGATTCTAATTTAATAATATTTTATCTAGCCTGTTTTCAAATTCAATATTGTTTATCAATAATACATTTAGTCGCTGAAATGATAGTTTATAAGTACAAGCAGTTCCATCGATTGCTGAAAAAAAGAATTATGCACACTGCAGAAAATTGTTTTACTGAAATCTGCATTTGTTACAACAACAGAGAGTAATGTTAATATATCGTTTAAGTGAATAAATATTTGTATGCTGTAGCATGCGAAGTATTTCTTCTGGGAAGATGTTTTAAAGATTTAAAAACAAATATATAATTTTTTCGTGAATAAACTTATTCTTTCGATCAACTCATAGCGCGTGTTTATCTTAAGTCAAAGCAATAAATGGTAAATTCTAGTATAAAAACAATGTAGCGGGCAAGCAGCAGCGTAGTTTCATCACGCTAAATCTCCATCTACATTTCGTGCAGAACACAGAGCAATGTTTTATGGATCTGTGTTTTGTGAAACATTTTGCTTTAAACGTCGATACTTGTAGCAATATATTCGTTTGATTTCATGACAGCCACAAGAATTGCGTTAAGCAAACTAGATCGTACCCCGCAACTATTAATTTTTTGTATTATGTTGAGGTTGTATTTCATTCCGAATTTGTTTTCTCAGTTGTATGTGTTAGATGTTATAATATAGATTTTTAACATGTAAGGATATTCTACACCAATCAAGCGTGATTTTAGAAATAATTTTCTTAATAAAAATATATGTATTAACTATAATATATTTCCTCCGACGTGGTGGCTGACCGGTCAAGGCCAGCGATTGCTCGTGCTCGCTTGGCTGCTGGGTTGTGGGTTCGAGTTCCAACTGCGAGCATGCATGTTGTGTTGTTGGGCTCAGTATGTTCCGCCCCAACGTTATGCAACTACTGAATGGGTAACGGCTCACAATTCTGGCTGATGTATAGGCGAATGATGGAATGTATAAAGTGCCTAGCCATTTTAATAAACAAATAATATATTTCATAATATTCTTATGCCTTTTTCTTTCTAATCCGTACAGAAACTCTCCAGTAACCTAGAAGATTGCATGATTGAAGACTCACTGACAAAGAAAGTTGCGCACCAAGAAGGAAGCATGGGATGAATCTGAAATTTTATTGATGGAAGGATACAGATGAATGATATACATGATCACAAAAACAGCGCAGCAGAATACGTACAAAGAGAGCTGTGGTACAGTCAGGTCATCCTCAATAGCGCGTCGCACCGCCAAGTGCTGCAATACAAGCAGCAATACGGTCCGGTATGGTGTCGACCAGACGCCTGATGTTGTCTTGCGGCAGATGAGTCCACACCGGTTGGACGTTACGTTCCAAATCTCGAAGATTGCGGCACCGAGGCAGCTGGCGTTTCAACTAGTCTCACACATGTTCGATAGGGGACAGGTCTGGGGAGTGGACTACACTCCGGTTTATAAGGCCGCTGGCTCATACTTGCAGCGTCACTCACGGGTGTACGGTCATGCGCAATCACACCAGACTGGGACAATTTGCATATCAGCTTGCCCTCTAGCTATTTACATCATTTCGCTGTTGTACCATGTTTTCTTCTTGGTGCGCAACTTTCATTGTCCGTGAGTGTAGTACACTTATAGGATCGACTACAAGACAGAACCTAATGGTGCCAGATTTGAGATGTCGGAGGCGGTGAAAGTTGGTTTTTCAAATATCTTTCAGCCTCTCTCTTTGCACAGTTAAAGTATCGACCACGATCAGAATTTATAATCGAGCCATATTTTAGTTCTCTCCCCCGGGGGCTAACAAAATGAGGGGACGACACGAGAGTTAGGCCCTTCAGAATTCCCCACTAACCTAGAAGGCTGAAACTTGGCACACTTATAGTAGTGAGTGACTACAGGACACAACCTATCTAATCCAATTCTCGATGAAGGTAATTGTTTTCCATATTGCAATACATTGTCAAAAAATAAATTCGTCTAAAAAATAAATCTTTAAAAATAAATGCATCTTGTTCCTAATTTGCAACATACTGCACATTTTATAAATCCGAGGTAAAAAAATATTTTTTTTTTAATTTTTATTTTTAAATTTTATAATTAATATATTTTATATTTAAATTTTATTTTCAAAATTTAATTTTTTTAATTTTTTAAACTTATCTTCTATTTTGTCAAAAGTATTTCTTTATATCAATAGAGTTTTAAAGCTATTGCGATTACATATAAAAGCATTATTTTAAGTTGAGAAGTTCAGAATTTGTTATAGTTTATTTCTAAATGGTAACATATTTTCAGCTGAACCACATGATTTGTGTTAAATGTGATTCGTACGAATAAAAATAAAACAATAAAAGACTCTTAACTCGGCCAGATTTAACTAGTTTCATTACTGTTGCAAATAAAGTGAAAATGTTACTTTAAAAGCTCCAAAGACTCGAAATGTACGTGAACTTGACAACTCTTTAATAGTTTAATTACGAGTTCCTTCAAGGAGAAAAATAATGTTGCACTTCGCAAAAGTTCAGTTTTTAATTTATAATTTTGAAGTTTTTATAAACACTTAATTAACACAACCAAAAACTAATTACTAGTTTCATATAATCCAACAAAGTATCATCATACAAAGAGTCATTCCACGTGAAATGATCAAAGCGGGTTGGTCGAACATTTTATTATTTCTTTATATTCCTACCATAGTTAGCACCATTTTTATGTACATTAAACCAATTTTTAGGGTTTTTTTATTTGCCACCATTTGCCATTTGATCTAGGCCTATTTTTTCTGGCCGAGGCAGGACAAAATTCAGGTTATGTGGGGTATGCTGAAATGACTATAACTCTATAACTATCCATGATAACTGAACAAAACTTTTTCTCCTAAAAGTAGACATTTTGAGTTTTAAGAATAGGTATATAAGTTGCATTTAGTTTTCAGTTTAATACCATTAAAATGGACTTACATTTTGCAAATAAAAATATCAAAATCGCTATTTTCAGGTGTTTATAACTTCAGAAAGGCTAAATACCAAGAGCTAACATTTTTTTCTCACAAACTAGAGGAACACAGCTTTTGATTTATTAAGAAAAAATCAATTTTTAAAACATTCTATCTTTTTTTTAAACACTAACTTGCAAAAAATTCAAAAATTGCATATTTCAATGTCAAATATCTTGAAAAAGGGACCTGATAAAAATTTGAAATGTTTTCTCTTAACTTCTCTCTTAGTTCCCTATAAGTGGTATGAATTTCATTTTGTGGTTCAGTGTGGTTTTGGAATTATGAGGACTCGGAGTGTTGTAGAAAAGCACTCTCAAGATAAACAATAAGTTACGCATTTAGGCTATTATTATGGGCAAATGTAATTTTTTATATACCATTAAAAACAATCAGTTATATTATATTTTAAAATTTATATATTGAAGATACCTTACTAGTCATAAAACATGCAATATCCCCTCCCTTAAAAGGAAAACATAAAGTTCATTTCTGATGTTTTCTAGCCTTAATTTTCTTTCAAATTAAAAATATCTGATGTGAATATGTGCTCTTTCTATTTAATAATTAAATTTATTTGGCCTAAGTTATCATAAATTTTATTATTTTCTAGAAGTGCACTCGTTCTTCGTATGGAATACATAAGGAAACCTGAAATTTACAATTATATGCAAATTCCTATATTATTCTAAATGACATTCTTATTCAAAATACTCTTTTAAAATATTTAATTTAATTCTTCTAAAATGAAGTATAAGAATCTATGTTCTCGTTATACAAAATTATATTCATAAATAGATCTGAAAAATAAAGCATCCTGATTCCGTTTGTAAACAAATTTACAAAAATTATATAATTTGATCAATGTATACCAAAATGAAATCGCTATGAAATTGTATCAACATATGTCAAAATGAAGGCGCTCAAATTATATTAGAAGATATACTCGTAGCATTTTTATTCTGCTTCAAGAATTGGCTAAACTTAATATACGAGTTAGAAAAATATTTGCCAAACAGATGACTAATAAAACAGACAGCTTAAGAAATTGAAAATATCAACTATCCCCATAAACTTTCAACCAGAAAGCCATAATTTATATAATAGCAACTATTTTTCAAACTCATATATTAAGTTTAGCCAATTGTTGAAACAGAATAAAAAGTGGCACGGAAATATCTTCTAATACCATTATAGGACCTTCATTTTGGCATATGTTGATGCAATTTCATAGCAATTTCAGTTTAGCATATACGGATCAAATTTTATATTTTTTGTAAATTTGTTTACACACAAACAAGACCAGTTTGTTTTATTCTTCGGGATAATTTTGCATAGCGAGAACATAGATTCTTATACTTCTTTTTAGGAGAATTAAATTAAATATTTTAATACAATGTTTTGAATAAGAATGTCATTTAGAATACTATAGGAATTTGCACATAATTGTAAATTTTAAGTTTTTTTCATATATTCCGAACGAAGAATGAGTGTACAACCAGTAAATAATAAAATTTATAACAATGTAGGGCAAATAGATTTGATTATTAAATAGAAAGAGCGCACATGTACAGTACATCAAATATTATTTGATTAAAAGCTAGAAAACATGAAAAATAAAGCTTATGTTTTCCTTTAAAGGCAAGGGGTGAAATCGTGCATGCATTATGACCAGTAAGGTATCTTCAATATATAAAATTTTAAAATATAATATAACTAATTGTTTTTAATGGTATATATAATATTACATTTGCCCATAATATTACCCTAAAAGCACAACTTTTGGTTTATCTTTAGAGTACTGTTCCCCCACACTATAAGTCCTCATAATTCTAAAACCAGACTGAACCACAAAATGAAATTTAATACCACTTATAGGATACCATTAGAGTAGTTAAGACGAAAAATTCCAAATTTTTATCAGATCCCCTTTTCATACTGTTTTTACCTTGAAGTATTCAATTTTTAAATTTTGGCAAGTTTAGTGTTAAAAAAAGGTAGAAAGGGGTTTTGAAAATAGATGTTTTCTCGATAAGCTAAAAGCTGTCTTCTCTAGTTTGTGAGGAAATAATATTAGTTCTTTTTATCTAGCCCTTCTGGAGTTATAGGTACCTGAAAATGGCGATTTTGCCATTTTTATTTGTTGAATTTAAGTCCATTTTTTGTGTTAAACTAAAAACTAGATGCAATTTAAATACCTATTCTAAAAGCTCAACATATCCACTTTTAATGGCGAAAAGTTTATTCAGTTACCTTGGATAGTTATAGAGTTACAGTCATTTCCGCGAACCCCAGAAAACCTCAATTTTTGCCCTCCGCGGCAAGGAAAAATAGGCCCAGGTCAAAAATGGCCGCAAATAAAACAAACATAAAATTTTTTTTGGTGTATATACAAATAGTGCTAACTGCCTCGGTAAATTAGGAGCACCTGACAAAGAGATCAGATATGTAACTCAGGCATGTCGTTAAGAGTATTAACAAAGTAAATGTGGCGACAGCCAATCTAAAAAGAGTCACTTCAAGACTTCTTCGACAAAGCACTTTTATGACCTGATTTATATCCAGCTTAGGGGCTGAGATCCAAGATATCTCGTTTCGATTTTGAGGTAGAGTAAACTACAACCAATCAAAGTCGTGCCTGGGGCAAGACTATGGCCAACAAGTGTCTTCGCCAATCAGTGGCCAGAGTGTGAAATCGAAGCCCCATCATGGGCCAAAGAACTTTCGCTGAAATTTTAATGAATTGCTGTAAAACTTTGAGATATGTAGTCTAGATAGTTTGTTGTGAAGTAAGGAAAAAGACAAAATGTCCGATGCTAGAAATATGAGAGAAGCCCATAAGGGGCGTTTCTGGGTATAATGAAGGCTTGCACAGCGTTCATTTTGACCCAAGATAATATATGGTGAGTCACCTATTTTATATCTCCCTAACAATTTTTGCAAGTGCCCTGTCATGCTCTCTTGATGAACGTTAATTAATGCCAAGTTCGTACATTTTTTATAGAATTTTTGGGAAAGACATAAATAAGTCATAGAAGTCAATTTTCATCAATTATTTTGAAATGTATATATATCACCTTTGTAAATATGACCTGTAAATAAAATTATATATGTTATCCCAAGAAAACATTAGAATCATGTGTGTATTGGTCTCCAAGCCTTTGTTATTTGATTCGCTCCTATGTTATTTTACAGCAGCCAATAGGTAATTGGAGAATTAATGCCACAGAGTCTAAAACAGTTTAAAGTTTATAAATAATGTAAGCTAAAAATTGCAATAAAAATGAAACTGTATTTTTGTGAAACAATTTATTATTTTGGCCTTCAAGGAGTAAATTTTATTCTGAAAATATTTAATATGGCAGCACATGATTTTCCCTACATAATGCAATGAACATATTTCTTATTAATGTAAAAAATGAAGTATAAAATCAACGGCACAATGTTATTAACGTTGAATTGATCATTTGGCGCTTTTTCAGATGGCAACATATAAAACTATTTCGAAGTACTCAATTAACTTATATACTACCCGACACAGAAAATGCAACACCATGAAAGAGCGAATAAAGTATGATGATAAGGGACACACAGACAGAGATGGCGTATATAAATAAGTGATGTTAATTCCCGAATAATAATGCAATACTGTAATGGCATAGCCAGGGTGATCAGTAGGCAGTAGGACCACCTTTTGCTGTGATACAAGCAGCAACCCTTCGAGGAACAGAAGCAATGAGCGAGCGTATAGTTTCCTGAGGAATGGATGACCAATGACCATATCCTTTCGACCATCCTCCACAGGTCGTGCTCTGTTACCTTACACCTTTCTGGTAGGTCGTACGGTCTGAATCTCAACAACAACAGCAGCAGGTCGTGCTCTGTGTGAGTTGGAGGCAGCGCAGTGTCAAACGACAGTCAATTACATCCCATACATGCTCCATTTGTGAGAAATCCAGAGCCAGCGGAGGCCAAGGAATCATCTGGATACCTTGCAATGATTGTCTGCTGATGGTTGCCGTGTGCGGTCGCGTGTTATCTTGGTGCAAAATAGCATTTTGCAACCGTTGAAAGTAGGGCAGTGCAACCGGCCGCTGCATATCATCCATATACCGTCGTGCCATCATTGTGCCTCTGATGCGAATCAGAGATGACCGGCTATCGAAGCCGATGGCACCCCATACCATGATGCCGCGTTGTCGAGCAGTATAGTATTCAACATTCGTAGCAGGATTGGATCTGTTACCGCGTCGGTTCCAGACTCTCACACGGCGACTTTCATTCGATAAACAGAACCGAGACTCGTCGCTGAACACTACCCTATCCCATTCGGCCATCCAAAAGGCTCGGGACCGATACCATTGCAATCTCTCACGTCGGAGTCTTGTCGTCAATGGCAGTCTTCATACAGGATGGTTTGAGTGCAAGCTGCTTTCTGCCAATCGTTGAGAAAATGTTCTCGCTGATATTGGAACATCCAATATACCCTTCAAATTCTGCAGAATGTCGACAGTCGTCGTTTCTGGGGCCACGACATGTCTTCGAATGCATCGATAACATGCGTGCTTGCGTACGGCTGGATGGACCTGTACCATTGCAACGATTCACATGCCCTTCTTCAATCAATCTTCTCCTAATCCTTTCCAGAGTGAACGCATCTACGCGTGTTTCAGCGGCGATACGCTGATATGGCCATCCAGCCGTATGTAAGCCTAAAATGAATCTTCTCGCACAATCATCCAAATACTGAAACGGACTTCATCGGCGTCGGCTCGGCATTTCTTCAACAACACGTATCTTCTGAATTAAAACACAACTCAGAAAACAGGTTTCCGTAGGCGACAGACAGTAACAACTGTTGGCTCATCTACTGTTTCCATCCCTTTTATCCCGAACACTAATCAAGTGACCTACTTGCATTTCAGATCATTTGTATACATCGGCCAGCTGCGCTTGTCTCTCCATTTGCATAATTATACGGCCAAAGCTTCATGGTGTTGCATTTTTTATATCTGGTTGTGTATTTCGGGCAAATCTAACTTAAAAATTATCAATAATGATAGCGTCCACAATAAGCAATATAGTCCACATATTAAAATATTTTAACAGTTAATTCATCATTAATTTAGTTATTTTTATTAATTTAGTATCCTTTTTGCAATTTTGAAGATCAATATTTGTCAATCTTGTGCGAAATATCGACAAGTTGGCAATTTTTAGCTAAATTAGTTGTCAAATTTATTGCCAAACGTTGCATACAAACTTAAAGCAGAGCCTATATATAAATGACTATTAGAGAATTATCAGGCGGCGTCAAAATACAAATCTATTACCGAAAGTACCTTTTCTCGTGAATGGAACGAACTTGAACCACGATAATGGTGTTAGAAAATTTATCGCATTATATTACAAGTGAACAGTGAACTTGTTTCACGATGGTAATATTTATTTTTAATTTTATGGGATACTTTTTGATACATGTATTCGAAAAACTTACACAAGAAATAATCGTATACGTAATTATCGTATATTAAATCGTGTATTTATCGTATTATAAATCGTATACGTAAATTATTGTATACGTAAATATTGCAGGTTCTGATTTCTTTCAAAATTGCATTCGAAAATCTGAGGATCTTTCGAACATATTGTGGTCGTCCGATTACGTTTAAATTCCATAGGGATCCAGTATTTACATATTGTAATATTTGTACCACATTTTTTTCGAAACACTTCATTCGTTTGTAAGATATCGTATCCAAACACTTGCGGACATACACACACAGAGAGACACATACACATACACGTACACACACACATACACGCAGAAAGAGAGAGAGAGAGAGAGAGAGAGACGCATATACACACCTACATACACACGTCACTGCAGAGGCCAACGGCCGTACCGTGCTGATAACACCGGTTCTCGTTAGATCACCGAAGTCAAGCAGCATCGGGCGCGGTTAGTACTTGGTGGGTGACCACCTCGGAACACCGCGTGCTGTTGGCCATCTCGGGTGCGGTATCCCCGTGGTTTGCGCGCTAGATTTGCACGCTACCACAAATGCCGCCGTGTTCATGCGGAGTACGATCACGTTAAACATGTGGGTCTGTAAGTCCTTCCGAGAGGTTGGTGGTAGGGGAAGGAGGGTACGGTCCCTGTGGATGCCTCCCCCACTGGGTTCCGGTCTAAATTGGGTGGCACTTCCCGGCCGTCCATACAGTTACCTTACACCTTTCTGGTAGGTCGGACGGTCTGGGTCTCAACAACACGTCACTGCAGAAACGTTAGATACGAATTCCGGGATGCTTCAAACGGGCTCTTCCGTGAAAAACTCGAATTTGAAATTTTGGCCCAGTCACCATACATTCCTTATACATTATACTATGTATAAGAGCAAGTAAATATTAATACTAAATTTCGAATAATCTGCAACTAGTTTTTTAGTTTTTACGTTTGATTTGGCAAATATATTTCATCCTCTGTTGGCAATGAGTGTTTTTTTTTCTCCATATTGCCACTCCCAAACGTTTGAAAACGAAATCCGTAGAATTAGAACTACTAATAAAATTAACCTTTTCACTGTTTTACGTGCTGTGCATTTAAAATGTTAGACCCAATATACTATGTGACATTTTAATTCATATATGTTTGAAATAAAAGCATGCATGCTATGGCCATATATTGTAATCTGTAAAAGAAAGAGAATTTTGCTTCGGAATATGAATAATGTATAATTTTTTCCACCCAAGTAAACCCAAGCATGCAAGAATTCTATTATGGAATTGGTTATGTTTCGTTTATTATTCTTACAGACTAAATTGCATAGTGTGGTAAAAATAATAAACATAAATATTTTAACTTGGTATATTTTGACTTTTTGTTTTTACTTTTTCTATATGCATAGTATATTGTATAGGGACAGTATGGGACGGGGTTGGAGATGCGAGTTTTCGACGGAAGAGCACGTTTCAAGCATCCTTGAATACAAATCGAAATTTTTTTAGGTCATGTCTGTGTGTACGTGTATGTGCGTGTAAGTACATATGTATGTGTTGAAGACCCAGACCGTCCGACTCGTCCAGAGGACTTAGAGTAACAGGTTGGACGGCCGGACATATGTATGTGTGTAAATATGTATGTGTGTGTGCAAGTACGTGTATGTGCGTATAACTATGTGTGTGCGTGTGTTAGAGAATATGTTTGTGAGTCCTTGAATGTGTTATCTCACTTACGTATGGACAGTTTCCAGTGATATTTGGTACAAAATTTATAATATCTGAATACGTGCAGCCTATTATTTTTAAACACAATCTAATATTCGGAAGACCTCCAAATTTTCGAATAAAATTTTGAAAAAATCATTCAAAATTAGAACGTTTAACAATGTTACGTAAATGATCATTTCTTACGTAATTTTTTATACAAAAACGAATTAACCGTTCTCCTGATATTGCTGTTCTAATAAGTTCATCAAAATATTTCATTAAATTAAAGAAAATTATTAACTATCTTAAAATATGTTCACATTTCATGCAACATTATGTGATAAATTTATTAGCATAATTCTTTGGGATCTAGTTTGTTCCATTCTTGAGAGAGGATATTTGTGTAATAGTTCTGTATTTTTACGATCAATTACCTTTTATGTCATTTATATATCAGAAACGTTCTTCTTTCCATCTGAGTGTGGCACTTGGAGATTAATTTAGCGAACTTGGCAAGTAATTTATCAATATATCGCCAACTTGGCGATAAGTCACCCCAGATTGACGCAAATATATTCAAAATTGCAAAAATGGTGCTAAATTAACGGAAATGACGCCAAGTTGATGAAATACATATTAAAATATTTTAACCTATAGTGCTTATTGCGGATGCTATCAATATTGGTAATTGGCCATTTAGAATTCCGCAAAATATAAGTCATTTACATACTTTGAAATAGTTTTACATGCTGTAAAGCGCCAAATGTACAATTCAATGCCGTGTATATTAAACATCATTTCTTCACTGTGAAAAAAAGAAATTAATTACATTATATAGGTAAATCTGCCCACATCATATTTTATTGCATAATGCTTTTACACAAGGTTTCTAATACATTTTTTAAGCATCCCAATAAGTTTGTATGGAAAGACCAATATGTGTATAAATTAAGTTTATCTACAGAAAAGTGACTATGGCCGATTGAATTATTGAATGCAGTGATTGAATACATCGCCCTTCCGAAGTTCACATTTGAAAATTAAAAATGTTAGAATAACGCAAATAGGACTACAACATTCAACTACAATTTTATAGATTATTGTCAAATTAGCGGGAATAGACCATAAATCTGTTACAGAAGGCATTGATTTAACATAATATGGTTATTGGTGAATTGTTATACTATTCAAGAATGGCAAAATAAACAAGAATTTCATGCACAAAAATATAATGTACATTTTGTTCGAAATGTTCTATGTCATCAGCGTTGTACATTCGAATTCAAGAAAAAATTTTCCGCATGCTTTGTCAATTACTGCAGTGTCACCGAGTTACAGGCCCTAATGCTACAATGTTTTGACTGGTATATGTTACTTTCCAGATACGCGTTTCGTCCGTTCGTTGTTGGCGATTCCTACTAATGAAACAATGCTCTACAACTTTGTAATTGACTTTTGTCGTTCATCTTGCTTTGTTGTTGGGATCGTCATCGTAATTTATTTTAATTCTCCGGGGTGTCAATACGTACAAAACACTTGTGCAAAATATAAAAAAATGAGCAATGCATTTAAATACAAATCCGATAAAAATGCAGCATACAGCTGTTTCAATAATACGCTGAATCCTCTTCGTCAGTGCAAGAAAACCAACAAACCTGAAGTCAAAAAGTAGAAATAGGAAGGAAATGAAAAAATAGAGGGGATTATGTACCTAACTCTTGGATTAAGACAGCCAGTCAGAACGCAGAATGGAGAATAGTCGATTGAATCCGAAAGCAGAATGACGAACAGTCCAGTCAATCCGAAACCGAAAGGTAACACACAAGATTGGGGTGAGCCAAAACACAGCAGGGATATCTCGACAAGGCCAGTCAAGTTCGAAAAAAATTTAATGAGACCTAAGAAGACGAAAAAGAAGTTAAAATGACACATAAAAACACCAATAGCTAAGAAATGAAACAGAGAAAATTGCTTTTATTTTCTTTGTAGGGCGTTCCGCCAGACCTGTAGTACTGGGCAAGTTATTAACTAAATTACTAGAATTTGTTTGGATATGTAAGGTTTCAAAGAAAATAATCAATGAGATGAGTTCGAAAAAAAATTAAATTATTAAGAAGGCAAACAAGAAGTTAAAATTACACATAAAAACACAAATAGTTAAGAAATGAAACACGGGAAATTACTTTAATTTTCTTTGTGGTGCGCTCCGCCAGATCTATAGTACTGGACAAGTTATTAACTAAATTACTATAATTTTTCTGGATATGTAAGGCTTCAAAGAAGTCACGATCATAGATCGGCGTGTATTTTTGTAGAGTCCTTGCTGAAGAAATCTCCAGACGGTGGTTAAAATTATTACAATGTAAAACAATTGAAGATGTATTAAATTCCTGTTTTTTGCTTCCTGTTGGTTTCTTAATTCCTAGGAGGTATTACAAACACTTTTATTCAATCAAGAATAGTCACTTTACTGTAGATAGACCTAACGTATACCCGCTTGGGCCTTTTCTTTAAAGTTATTGAGGTCACTAAATACAAACCTGTATAACACAAATTCAGTTCATATATAACTCCAGAAAAACGAACACGCCCTTTTACATCTGTCATTCAGCGCAATAAAATCTATATTTCCTGAGTGCATTGTATCGCCAAAACTATCAGTGCGATGCCGAAACTTAAGTAATGGATGAGGATCCTAATGATATTTGTGGACGACAGGTTTAGAAGCTAAATCTGGGTGAAAACATCCCTGTCCTTATCTCTTGTCACCGCAGCTGAACGAAGGCATTCATTATCGTTTTGAAAAATCGCATAAGCCCTTTTTGTTAAGCCCTTTTGCTCAATTTTCTCTGCGAGAGGCCTTTAAGTCATGCCTCAACGACTACTATTTGTAAATGTTCTTTCCTTTTAAGAACTTAATTGCTGAGTTATTTGAATTGATATTTCAGCTTTATACTTTTTTTCTACAAGAAAATACAATACACAAATTATTTCTAAATTATGCCACTATTTATACGAATTTAATAAAAATAAATATATAATGAAAAACATATAAATATATAATAAGTGTCGTTGAGAACGGTTTGGGATAAAGCAGTTTAAAGATTTTTATTTTTAATATCAGGAGCATGCTCAGATAATTTAATACCAACGGTCCTTTTTGTAAATTTTATATTAGTAGTACAAAAGGATAGTTAGTATTAGAATACCGGAGCACGCTCATGATATTAAATATACAAAAAAATGTCAACTGCTTTATCCCAAACCGTTCTTAACAGTTATTTTGCTCCTCATTTTGACGATATTTTACAAATTATTCCTAAATTTTACCACAATTTATCCGAATTTAATAAAAATAGAAATATAATAATAACATATAAATATATAATAAGTGCCGTTGAGAACGGTTTGGGATAAAGCAGCTTAAAGATTTTTATTTTTACTATCAGGAGCTTGCGCAGATAATCTAATACCAAAGGTCCTTTTTGTAAATTTTATATTGGTAGTACAAAAGGATAGTTCGTATCAGATTACATAAGCACGCTCATCTCATGGTATTAAATATACAAAAAATGTGTAACTGCTTTATCCCAAACCGTTCTCAACAGTTATTTTGCTCCTCATTTTGACGGTATTTTACAAATTACTCTTAAATTATGCCACTATTTATCCGAATTTAATAAAAATAAAATTATAATAAAAAACATATAAATATATAATAATAAGTACCGTTGAGAACGGTTTGGGATAAAGCAGATTAAAGATTTTTATTTTTAATATCAGGAGCATGCTTAGGTAATTTAATACCAACGGTCCATTTTGTAAATTTTATATTAATAGTACAAAAGGATAGTTAGTATTAGATTAGATGAGCTCGCTCATGATATTAAATATACAAAACTTTTCCAACTGCTCTATCCCAAACCGTTCTCAACAGTTATTTTGCTCCTCATTTTGACGATATTTTTATTTTGCGTTATAATAATCCCTGGAAAATTCTGCTTTTATATCTTTGTCTGTTTATCTCTGTCGAGGTTCTGTATTATTTCCGACACCGTTCAAAAACTTAATTTGTATACCCTTATCTTGCTATCTGCCCTATCTTGGCTACCAGAGAAGTGAAAACAGTTTAAAATGAAATGAAAACAGTTTAAAGAGAAGTAAAACCATTGCCTACTTGCTTAAATATGTAAAGTTTTATTAATCCTATTCTTTCTGCATTGCACTATTTATATTTATATTTGAACCTCTTTACATCATCTGAATTCGTATTTTCCCGAATTCCTATCTCTAGCAATTCACGAAATATAAATATTTTTGTATTTCGTAAAGAAGCGCAATATATATATTTCAATTAATCAAGCAATTTACATGAAATTTGGTGTTATTGTTTTAATCAGTTACAACAAAAAGCCAATTAATTTTTAGCGAGGACTTCTAACCTATTGTATTTTTTGGAGTAAAACCGTAAGTTGCTATTCTACATGAAAAGTCATGTGTCGGACACATCAGATTTAGACTTTTATTTATAGTTGTTTTTGTGAGAACAGATTTGAGATAAGATTTAGCGGAGATAGTTTCATGTTATGTATTTATTAAGGCTGTAATATTGTACAATGGCAGCGGACGTAAGGTCGCCAGTTTTTTCAACACTTTGACCCGAGAAGTCAATTAGGCCATAAACCTAAAAGGCTAGGATGTAGTCACGAGATTGGCTAAAAACGTTGACCAGAATGGATGATATCTGGTCGCATTGCCCTAAGGTCGGCCAATCAGAGCCAAAGAGGCGTTACAGACCTCAGGCAAAGGAAGCGGCAGTCGAAAGGAACTAAAAAAGGATATGCACGACTTCAACGAGAAATTCAGAGATGATACAACATAATAACATAGCAACAGATTCATATCCGCAGAGATGCAGTAGAGAAGTATTCTGCGACATGTAGCCATAGAGATTGGGGGAGAAATTCAGAATAATGCCATGATAATTCCGTGAAAATGTGTTCCAGAGAAATTCCACAAAGAGTCCACAAAAATGTCCTGATTTAGACTTCAACAAAATGAGCAGATGCAATACGAGTTTGAAGGTATGGGTCCATTAATTATTGTAGCAGGTCATAGACTGCCTTGGTAAGAATAACTTACTGGTCTCACATGTCCGATCTTACATGTCCGATCTCACATGTCCAATCTCACAAGTCCTATCTCCTCCGCAATAATATGATAATTATTGTAATCAATTTAATAATTAAACAAATGTTGTTAATAAATAGTGTTATTTTTAAAGTTTAAAATGATGCAATTAATTGAGTAGCTTTATGTTAATAATTATTCTATTACAGGAACTCGCACTGAAGATTATTATGGTAGTTTTAAGTGGCACACAATGCAATGGGTTTCACAATGTACGATATTCGGTCATGTTTAAGAGAGTTTAATTTAATATTATGATTTACATATAAGTTTTGTACACCACAGTTTGTTTATTATACTTTCATTTTAAATGATACAATTTTATATTTTAATTTTTATAATTTGATTAAAATTGACTTGTGTTTGCATAATGGAAAACTAAATGCAAGATTCTACTTGCCCGTATTCGTAATTTAAGGACGTTTCCTTTTTCCGCCTATAAGAATATTTGTAAATTAGACCAATTAGCCATTTCTTGGGCATTGATTCCTTTTCATTTATCAGGTCTAAATTAAATATTGCACATATGAATGAATATTTACATAACAGCAAATTCATAAGCAAGACATTTGGAAGTATAATATAATATAGCAAAGTCACCATATCATAGAAAATTAACTCCCCCTTCAGTACAGGGAACGAAAACATCGTTCCAAAAAAATTGGGTATATATCAAAATGGTATCCGCAGTATGGTATCCAATAGTATCCGAGTATCCGCAGCAACGAAGCTGTAATTTCAGGTCTAGTGTAATCTGCTAAAGGATCCTGATACTTCTAAGATCTTTCAATGGGGTACACTAGACCTGAAAATAGCGATTCGGTTCTACGGTGACTTGGCGAAAACTATTTTAACGTTTTAGAAAAAGGTGTTTGTTTATTGGACTTGGCGGGGAGTTTTTTACCATGAGATGCTGTTTTTATAGAATCTCAATAATTTTGTAGAAAAATATATCAACAAAATTATTCAATAATGGTATAGCAGGCATTGAAAAGTATACTTTTCCAGGGAGCACCATTGTATGCCTTATACCTTACTGGTAGGTCAGACAGTCTGGGTTAAAGATGATGAAGGGAGCACCATTTATACACGTATTTCAAGGATTGAAATTCTAAATCAAATTTATCTTCCAGTTTGAAAAAAAAAATGTATATACCTTGCACAGAACACACAAAATGAACCATCATTGATTAAAATCGGTTATTCTATAGTTTAGGATATATGTCCAGCAGTACTGCAAGAAAAGGTTTTATAGAGAAAAATAATCCAGACTTTAGATCTCCTAGAGACTGAGCTACAGATCGCTGGAAATCAGTGTTTGGCACGCTCATTTTGCAAGTTTTGGTGGCAAGTATCATGTTTGTCACTTTCGCTTACCAGCTTTTGGCATAACGGCTTAGGTATGATAAACTCTGCCGAGATCCTAAAATGGACATTTACGAATCTCTGTAAAAATGTGTCTGGTATATGAATAAAAATGTACCGAAAGGTCCTTCTAGATATGTTTACCCTACGTATTAAAATATATATTTAGCATAGTTTCTAAAAACTATCAGCATGATACAAGAACGCACGTAACGAACGAGAAACTTGATGATATTCGGTGGAATTTCTATGACAGCGGAGGGTGAAAATACCACTGTCTTTAGTTCATGTCAGCGTAGCTAACGACGCGCATTCATTATCACTTCAGAAATCCCTAAAGCCAAATTCGTTAAGCCGTTTTACTCATTTTACTCTTCATTAAGTCTCTGAATAATGTCCCAAATTCCTCTATTTCAGAATGTCTTTACTCTTAATAATGGATCTGTTTGGTCATTCGAATTGTTGTTTCATCTTCTCTGTATTTATTCAGTAAAATATTTTTTATTTAAAGGATGTGCAATACCTAAATCGTTTTTTACTTATTCTTTTTCTTTTTCTCAAAAATACAATCAATACAAATAAGTTCAGAATGTGCATCTTATATTCATTATTAGTTTTATTCTTCTTCTAATTATATATATATATATATATATATTCTATTTCTCCAGACATGTTGCCTTTCCCAACTCAAAGACTTATAAAAGGGATGGTTTTTGCATTCACCGTCATTAGCAACTTGAAAACGTCTGCGTGGCAAAAAACACGCACACCGCAGTATAGGTACACCTGTGCAACAGCCTCCGAACACACACACCGAAACCCCGAACACCCCTGTCACATCCGAAAAACTAAGATAATCACAGCTCTATAATTTCAATAAATGTTCAGGATATATCTTAGCATTCTAACAAAAGAAATTAGTTTCTATTTTATACGTAATTTCAAATTTTGTAACTTTCTAAGCGATCGCATTCAGCATTAGCAAAGCCTTTTCCCCGAAGTCCTCACACTTGCGAAGGTTAGACCTTGTACCGATGGATTTTCTGGATTGCCGGGTTGAGGGTTCGAATCCCGCCAGCGGGTATGGATGTTGTCATGTTGAGGCCAAGTCAGACTTCTGCCCTTCGGGGAGCCTCTATAGAAATGAAGCTGCCAATAGCCTCCCCTTCGCCATGGAATACCCTGGGGGGTCTTGTGGACGTGGTTCGTAGGAGCTCCTTCACCACGGAGGAATTAGTAACGAACGAACCGATGGATTTTTCTGTGCATGCCCTAGGAATTTAGGCCATGCCTTCCACCCTCTTCTTTTTTATTTTTTGGGAAAAGCGTGTGATTTGGAACGTGAACTATCCGGATCGTAGCCATTTTAAATTGCGTATCAAATGTATTATTTAAGTACGGGCGATTATTTAAATGGAAATAAAAGTATGAATGATTTTGATTCAAAACGGCCGATTTTGAAATTGAACGATATTATCTCTATTTGTATTACTTAAGTATAGTTTCCGCTTATTTTGGACACTGTCAACGCCGATTAATTAGTTCTACTTATACATAAAATACAAAATGTTCAACTTCAGTAAATTTACATGCTTGCACACGAGTAATAAGATGTATCTGCTTGTTTTCGTATGTTTCTACGTCTACATGCGGATTAATAAAATTGTCTGTTATAAAATCGTTAATTAGTGGTTTATTTTCCATCTTTCGCAGGAAGGGTGGAGATCAAAATTCTCAATACAAATTTTGCAGCGTTCCACTAATATAAATACTGAAAGAAACTCTAGTAAACGGCATGCGCTACTCGCATTGCATTTTTAAATTCATTGCTAAATATAAATAAAAATAAACGTTTCGTAAATAAAATACGCTATAATGAACAATATAAATAGACTCTGAACGCAAAGTATAATTCCCCTTTTTCATTGCTTAACTATAAACTGTAATGTCTTTGATTAATTAAAATCTAACACGAGACAATTAGAAAGTTGATTAATTATGTCTCTTAAATAGAACAACTTTAAATATCATGCTATGCTTTCTTTAGTTTCTTCCGACTAGCCAAATAGAGAGACATACTTCACAAAGTACTTTTTATAAGTCATTCCGGATCGGAGGTGAATAAGGGTTTAGTGTCATGATTTTAAAGGAAATTAAAACGATAATGGATGGTTCCAGTAAATGTTGTGACACGAAAGAGAGCATTGTCATTGGTTGCTCATTCGACTTAGATATAAATCTGTCGCCATCAAATCATACAAGAAAACTCATCAATTAAGAGTCTAATTTTCTTGGCACGATTTCCGGAATTAGTTCGAGGGGAACTAAATACGTATTTGCTTTTAAATTAAGTTTAAAGCGGTTATTTTTATTCGGAAAGAAGTGTTAATGATCTGGCATTTGATATTTTACAGCCTCAGTTAATTAAGTGATTTATTTTGTAATTAATGGCATTGCTGTTATTAAATACACAGGAGATAATATTTTTTATTTAACAAAAAATGCAATTAAAATGTGCTGATTTAAGAGCTAAATGAAATAATTCAAATATAAAGTACTAATTTATTTTTCATCAGAACACTCTAATAAATAAGTTTTTATATAAAAACTGAAATAAATTCGGTATTTTAGATAATTAAAATAAGCTCTGAATAAGGCCTTTATTAAATACTAGTACTTAAGCCTGTCAAAGACAGCAAAATTAATCCGATTAAAAATTAAATGGTAACTCTTTTTTGATAAGTTTTATTTCATTTATTTAGCAATTAATTACAATAAATATTTATTTAACAGTTTTTGGCGCTTCGAGTCCAACATTGAAGGGTAATCGAAAATCCAGCTTCAAAGGTTCTGTCCAGTAGTCAATACTATAAGTTTGCAGAGTGCAACTTTCTACGTTATTGGGGGAGGGGGAGTTCCTGGAGGATCTGAACAGACTTTTCGAAAACCCCATTTTTTCCACTCCCCTGGGTAAAATCGAAAATTTGGCTCCATTAGGTTCTGCTCCGTAGTCGATACTATAATTATGCATCTATCCATTCTTCTTGATTACTGGAGTGGGGGCTGCTTCTGGAACGCTGCTTCTGGAGAGCTGCTTCCAGTGCGTTTAGAGTATCAAATCAATCCACAGAGGAACGATATATGTGTAAGTTTCAATTGTACTCTAAGAAATAATACTGTTATGGCTTAAACGCCGAAGTTTACTTAGCCAATTATAGTGATTATGTGTTAAATATCTACATTTGCATTCGTTGCCCACTTCTATATTTATCTTATTCAGAATGGCAAAGCCAAGTGTTTTTTCGGTTTTCGACATAAACGGCAGCAATATATCAGCCATCGGCAATGAACGCAATTGTTATTAACGCAATGGACTCATTATTTTCTTAAATCTATAAATAGATGTATATAGATCTTTAAAACATGTAAATAAATGCAAATAAATACATGTATATAGATCTTTTAAACATGTAAATAAATGCAAGTAGAAAGTTGAAAGCCGCTTAATTAACCACTTGATTAATTTGAATCTGTACCCCCAGTCTCACTAAAATTGTCTCATCGTGGATATTCGAGTTATCTGCCTGATCCATGACTTTACTTGATAAACTAGATGTTTGACACTAGATGTTAAATGAATTAAATTGAATTCTGTAGATCATTTGCTGCTTCTTGTTTTTGGGTGCCCTTCTCGGTCTCCTTGCTTGTATATGTAATGTATTTTTCTATGCTCCTTTAGTTTAACTGTTATTTACTTCAATTTTTAATTATTTTATAAATTGTTTATATTTTACTGATCATTGTTTTGCTAAACTTGTAGGCTTTTTTGTAAAATAGTTTATTTTTATGTTTCTTTTTTTTTTGTTTACAATTTTTGACTTTTTAGGCTTTCTCTGCTTTTATTGTATTGTAGTTTGATTTGTGCAACTTTGCCGCCTTCTTTGCCCAGTAGTAGATTTCCATCCTTGGGGCATTTTGCATTTTGTGATTTGGTTTTAATAAAAATCTGTGGACGGTGCTGGGCCGTCTTTCTGTGATGGTGCGGGTTTCCTGACTGTCTCCTTTGTGGGCTGGTCTTTGTTCTGCTGGATGGGGTTTCGTATGTCTATGTCTTATTTGGCTGGCTGGTACAAATGTCCAATTGGAGACCCTGGTACTGCCCCGTTACATGTCGGAGCTGGCGGCTGCCTCTGTCTGCCGGATTCATGTGGCTCGTATTTCCTCGAGTTCTCCCCCGAGTCTTTCCATGAGTTCTCCCCCGAGCTGGGTCGTGAAGTTCGTATCAGGCGAGGTTGCGCAAGAAATTTAATGGCATAAAATAACACTTGACATCGGGTCGGTATAACGCTGCAAAACAAACACTGCATGCTGCCATTCACCACGATGTCTTCGAATACGTATGCGACAATAATGGTTCATCAAGTTAAATCGTGACTTGATAGAAAACACGACCAATTGCAAATAAGTGCTCCAATGTTTTTGTCCAAGGCCCCATTTCAACCTGGTGCATCCGTTGTTGAAGATCAAGGGAATTCGTAGCAATGAGCTACAAGTGACTAGTCGCCTGTTAAGAAAATGACGTCGAACTATGCTTGAGGACAACATCTGGCCTGTGACAATGACTCATTCCTGTCCTGACACTGTTGATGTCGCTGTGCTATCGGTTACGTACTTATCATCTTGTGCAGGCATGAGATTTTGCGGTCCATTTCCATGACTTCTTTGCTTTCAATTCTCATCTGTCAATTGCCGTCCCGTTCACAACACTGCACTAACGTGTCATTCAGAACTAGCTACAACTTCAAGAACCCTACATTTTTTGGCAGTGATTGGCAACTAACAAATGTGACGATAAACAGGGTATTGTCCTAAATAACAAAAAGTAGACAAATTAATTTCAGATATGAAGTTTCATTTTCATCTAAAATCAGTAGGAATGGAATAAAGGATTTAAAAGACAATCGTTGGATATACAAATATCTCATAAATGGATATAACTATCTCATAATCTGTCTGCAGAAATTTTTTATCCTAGCCGGGGCTCCAAATTCAGATCTTCATACAGGCCAGCCGACTCTCTCTATTTGAGCAACTGGGATGGAATTGAAACCTCATATCGTCTGCGGGAACTCTGTATCCTCCCCACCCCCTGATGTCAGATTAATGTACAACTTGATAATCTGACTGACTATCTTCTGCTATCTCTCACTTTCAAGGTCTCTCTCTTGATGCTATTTTTTCTCCAGGTTAAGTTCTTCCATGGTTGTTATTCTAGTGTTTTAAAATTGGCCCTTTATATTCCAAAGTCCACTGAATCCGTGCTAGTCATACTAGGGTCAATTTATAACTCTAACATCATTGCTAGTAAGTTGTAGAGTGCATTTTTCAGGTAGAATTTTAAAGATCCTTGCTGTCCTAGCCGAGACTCTAACCGCGATCTTTGTACTAGTCAGCCAAAGCCCTCCCAATTTAGCTACTGGGACGGAATTGCAAACTCCTACCGTCAAAGTAAACTAATTCGTCTCCTTCTAATATCAGATTAACATGTAAATTCACAATCTATCTGGCCACCATCTGCTATGTTCCCCTCCGATTTGCTACCTGATGCTATTTTTATCCTCTAAATTTGGATCATGCATGGATGTAATTCCACCGATTTAAAATCGGCGCTCACTACCCCAGAGTCTATTAAATCCGTGCTAATTGTAATAGAGTCGATTTCAGATACTAATATGAACGACCATGTTAAACATGTGGGTCCGTATGTCCTCCCGAGAGGTTGGTAGTAGGGGAAGGAGGGTACGGTCCCTGTGACTGCCACCCGCACTGTGTTCCGGTCTAAATTGGGTGGCACTTCCGCGGCTATCCAAACAGATACCTTATACCTTTCTGGTAGGTCGGACGGTCTGGGCCGAAGAAGAAGATTCTAATATCAATGTACTAAGGTTAATTTGTTTGTGCGCAATTTAAAAACACCTTGCTGTCGCAATCGGGGCTCGAACCGCGGATCTTCATACTGAGCAGTCGATGCTCTACCATTTGAGCTACAGAGCCGCTATTGCAAGTTTTTATCGTCGAAGTGGGCTCTGCATCTTCAAATAATGTTCACTAACACATCTAACACATTCAGTCCAAGATTATGTCAGAAAAATATTTTATTCTATAAATAAACCAGTAAAACAGCCGATATATTTGACAATATAAAAACTTATTAGCTTAAAAATATTACCATCAGTAACATTATTAAATATTTAATAATGTGTCTATAAGCGGGAATTACATAACATATCCTATTATAATGCATACAATACTTACTTATTTCTAATTTGTCTAAATTACGACGTTATTTAAAATTTCGTCTTTTTTATGTCGCAACGACTTTTGAATTCTTTATATATTTCTATGACGGATGGCCATTTCATTCATTTGTCAAGCAAATGTTTCCAAACTAAAGTCTTCAAGGTCGGTATTTTGCATGAAAACAACCTCGCATTTCTAAAATATTAACACGCTATCCTAGACTTTTAATATTTTCACTTAATGCGTAGGTTTTAACTTTAATAATCAAGTGTTATATATGCAGGAAACTCTTCCAAATGTATTATGCTTGTTAAAAATAAGTGAGTTTCTGATTAAATTTATTGCCATAGTAACAGCAGAACTCAAAAATATATTATTCGACTTATATTTCAAACTTTTGTATAATCTACTTTAAACAAGAAATTTATGAAGGAGTCTTCATATGGTGGTACGTGATGCGTGCACTTTTGATGAAACTATAAGGTACTTTCATTTATTTATTTATTTATTTTGCATACTGATTTTATACAGTAATACGAAGTTTTGAAAACTCCTGAAGTGACATCTCCAGAATTGGAAATGGAAGGCGTCAGTGAACTCCATACCCCCTGTGAAATTGGATGACGAACTTATATCAGTCACTATCTAAAGGCCGCAGTCTTCAATGCGCCTGCGCCTGATTTTATGCAGCCCTTGAATGAACTTTTAAGAAATATTTCCCTTTACATAAAAACTAGCTATCGTCGCCGATGTTTGACAAATTTCTCATTCGTCGAGATTCTCTGCTACATATAGCAAAAAGAATAGCATAGAAAAATATAAAATGGTTTACAGTTATAGACAAAGGTTTGGGAAATAAGCTGAAATAAACCGTTTTTCAATATATATTGTAGTTTCAGGAATATTTAATATCAAAGTCCAATGTTTAATATCATCGATTTTTCAAAGACAAAATACTTGAACTGCAAGTTCGCGTCCTGCATAAAATAACAATATCCATGAATTTTTGCAGGCTACGAATTTTTACAGTCAAGTACCTACATAGTTGGAGTTTTACAGGACGAAGCCTCTTTTTTTAATTTCGATGTAGTTTACGAGATATTTTACTTTTTATGCGCTTCAAAAGTGAAAAATGATTTTTTCGTATCGGCACGTAAATCTATTTTCTCTGTCTCGTACCGCAAAAATTATAACTTATAAAAATATGACATTAGGTACACTTATAGAGAAGTAATAGGGTAATACGATAAAATTAAATCGTTTATCGATTTAAACTTTAGTTTGGCTTGAAATAGGTCGCAAACGCGTACGGGGGATAGAAAAGTGTAGAGAGCAAGGGGCGGAGCCTGCTAGTATTTTGCATTTTAGAAAAATATTTTTTGTTCATCTAAAAGCTGTTTTATATATTACTTTTTCAAGAATTTGTACAATAGAAACAAAGAATTTATAAAACACTGGTGCATGGACAGTTGGAATTCCCAAAATCCCCAGGTTTCTCAAGCCTCACATGGATATATGTAGTTTAATAAGGCAGTAAAGTGCGCAGAGCTTTGTTTCCATTTAAACATTGGACAACCTCTGTTTTCATTAAAGAAGTGCGATTTGGCAGTTGCAGATGTCTCAATAGTGCTAATGACCTCTAATGGATTTCTTCGAATGTGTGTCTTTTTTACATAACATTTTAGAAAAACAGGGAAAAGTTTACACACGCAACTTAGGAAATGCATCTGAGTAGATGAACCAATTCCAGTCCTTGATGGTAGGTTCCCTACCTAAATATCAGTTGCAGTTGCAAGCGTTGCAACTACTTGTCCGTGAGCCCTCCACTTTCGTATCTTGAGTGAAAATGTACAGCAGTTACAAGAAAAACGAAATACCCAACCGCAATTGCCCAATTTTCAGAGTAAAACGCAAGATAGTCGATATACAAAATTCCAGTTTTATCCGTGCAATACTGAGTGCGCTATCAAACTTTATACAAATTCGATTATTATTACGTTTATCGGGGATAATTCCCAAAGTCATTGAAAGAAAACAAGTTTTTAAAAGTCATCTATGACTAAAAACATCGAACACCGTGCCTAACACATCGATTTTTCAAAATCCTACGACTATTTATGTGTAACACTAAAACAAAACATAGATATATATTGGCGGAACCAGGCTATCTGATTGGAATTTGTCCTTTTCTGTTGCAAAGTTTAATTCTTATATACACAATTAGTGGTTTTTAGGGAACTTCTCGTTCAATTTTGGGTCTTTTACCATTATTACTTTCCTTATATACATAGTATAAAGTATAAGGAATGTATTGTAAAAGGGTCGAAAATTCGAATTCGAGTTTTCGACGGGGGAGCACGTTTAAAGCATCCCTAAACACGAATCGAACATTTCTGAGGTGATGTGTGTGTGTGTGTGTGTGTGTGTCAGAGAGTCTGGGGAGACGATATCTCACGAACGAATGACGTGTTTCAAATGAAATTTTTAACAAAAATTACAATCCGTGAATACTGAAAGCCTATTGTTTTTAAACGTAATTGAATGTTCAGACCCCCCCCCCCCCTAAATTTTCGAGTGAAATCTTGAAAAAAACATCAAAAAATCAAAACCAATAATAAAGTTATATAAATAGGCATTTCTTATGTAATTTTTCCTTAGAAAACGATTGACATAAACGTTAGAATGTTAACATGATTCATTCTCGAGATATTGCATATTTTTCACATAAATTTATCAATAAATCACATAAATAAAAAAAGTAATTATTGTGAAATATGTTTACTTTTCATATGCAATATCATGCGATAAATTTGGTGACATCATTCTCATGAATCTAGCTCGTTCCATTCATGACAAAATATACTTTGGATAATACTTTTGTATTTGAACGCCAATAGTCATTTATCTGCTATAAGAATAACTTATTTCACCGTCCATAAGGCTTCGTAAGATTTTGACGACAAATTTGGCGTAATGTCGCCAATTTGGCGACTTTTTATATGTTGCCAAATTGATAAAAATGATGCTAAATCAATGAAAATGACGATTAATTGATGAAAATTCAGTTTCTTGGAAAGAATATAAGTATCTACTATAAGAATAACCTATTTTTCCGTCCGTAATGTTTCGAGAAAATTTTTTTCGGAATATCTCCAACTTGGTGACTTATTAAATGCTGCTAAATTGACAAAATTGTCACCCAATTGCTAAAAATTTGCCAATTGATGAAACTGACGCTGACTCAATGAAATGACGATTAATTGATGAAAGTTCAATATCTTGGAAAAAACATAAGAATAGACCATTTCTCCGTCCATCAGTAGCGCTTGGCGAAAAATTTATCTGGACGTCGCCAACTTGGCGAATTTTTAAATGTTGATAAATTGACAAAAATTTCGTAAAATTGATAGAAAAAATGACGCCATATAAGAAACAGTGTTTCGAAAATTCTGATTTCCATCATTTGATAATGGCATACATTCTAGTATATAAGAAATGCTTTTCTCTCTGTCTTTAACACTTGGTGATGCATTTGGCAAACTTTGCGAATAATCTAGAAAAGTATCGCCAACCTAGCGATATTTTGCCCCAAATAGACGAAAATGTCGTCAAAATTGCAATAATGACACCAAATTAATGAAAAGTAAATTAATTATAAATGATTGTAATATATGGAGTATATCGCCTATTGAGGATGCTATCAATATTGAAAATTGTTAATTTAGAGATGTGTTAAATATAAATTAATTGGGTACTTTGAAATAGTATTACATGTTGCCATCCGGAAAATCGCCAAATGTACAATTCAACGTTAAAAACACAGTACCATGGCTCTTATACATTATTTTTTGAATGCAAAAAGATTAAATTTATTGCATTATATAAGGAAAGTCATGTGTTGCCCACAACATATACTTTTCTTAATCTGCATGAAAATTTTTGGTCAATTCGATGTAATTATCCGATGCAATTATCAATGGGAGATGCCCTGGACGATTTCGGGTTAAGTTCCAAAACGATTATGAATATAGACCTTTATGCAAATTTTAAATATTTCTATTTGTTGAAAACATTAACACCTATCGAATGATATCTTGCGTTTTGTTCTGTGATATAAATTGTGCAATTGCGGTCGGATGTTTCCCATTTCTTTTAATTCGGCGGTTGTACCTCCAACTGTTCCTGCTTGGATAAGTCATTTGGTAGTATAGGTTAGTTTGGTAATGTAGGTTATGCGCTTTGTTAATAAAGGCCTTAGATTCAAGACAAGGAAATTAGTTCGACCCTAAAATGGGCGTTATAAAAAGCTACAAACCTCATCCACATAGTTATATCACCATCTTTCGACAGATTTCGTCACCATTAAGTTCCTTACGAATGAGATCGCAATTTTAGATGAAGTGATAAAATTTGAAGTAGTATGATATCTAAAACTTTTCTTTCCCTGTTGCGTTCTCTTTGATACGAGGTGTAATGATAGCTGTGGTGACTACATACTTACCAAAAAAATTTTTTTTGATGAAAAATATCTTAAATAAGAATTTATACTCCGCCGACGTAGTGGTCGAGTGGTCAAGGCGAGCGTTTCCACAGCAATCGCTCGACCGCCGCGTTGTGGGTTCGAGTCCCACGTAAGGCATGGATGGTTGTGTTGTGGGCGCAGTGCCTTCCGCCCCCATCTGGGGCAACGTCCTTGGACGGCTAAATGGTTCACGTTCTGGCCGCTGACAAAGGCGAATGATGATGGGTCAAGTGCCTGGCCATTTGATAAAAAAAAAAAAAGAATTTATACTCCCAGAACGACGTTGCAAATTATAAAGAACTACATTCAAATCTATAACGTTACCACTGATCTATTGCGATTATCCTCCTCCACCTGAAAGCAACAAACCGTAGGGCAGCTTAGACGTAAAATATACAGCTATTCTGGGATTAACTTGCATTTAAGTCATTTCATTGGGA